>KK120687.1:39204-67243 GCA_000611955.2 Stegodyphus mimosarum | reverse complement strand
ATTTAAAATATATATATACTATAAATTATAAAAAGAAAACTCTCCATATTACACCTCCAAGCAACTTTTAATTACTTTCATTATATATATATATATATTAATATTCATAATGAAAGTAATTTAATGTAAATTAATAAGCCCAAGACCTGCGCTAAAGCTGCAAAGTAATAAAGCAATAATTCACTATAAATTATAAAAAAAAATCTTTCCATATTACATCTCCAAGCAACGGAAATTCAATTTAAAAAATATATATATATTAAGGTGTAAAGTGACTAAGTAGAAATGACAGAACTTGTTATATGACAATTCCCGAATCACTTCGCACAATTTTGCTTTGTGAAAAAAAACTCTCCTTTGTCCGAAACAAATTGTAAATTAGATTTAAAATGGACTCAAAAGCGACTTTTGAATTGTTTATGAAGATGCTTATCAAACTACTGTAGATAAAAGGCAGTAAATACGTATAATTGTTAATGAGAAGTGATAATATCCAATATAACGATGCTTTCGTAATTAGAAGAAGAAAAACAGTTTTCAGTTAAGGTACAATTAATCAGATAGACAAATAAGCCAACAACAAGCGAAATTTGAAAGAAAAAATATTAATTTAACAATTTTTATCAAGTACTTAGCTTACTAAAAACAAGCCACTCGTCACGGACTTGAAAACAGATATCTCAAAAATAAATGAATTACAATTCTAGTAAGCCATAAAAAGACACCAGTTAAAATACGGATGGAAGATAAAGATGAAAAATAAAAAAAGACAATAGGTTGATATTGATTGGCTTAATGTGCCGTTTTCATTCTCGCTCATTAAGCTTCAGACGGGAAACATAATTAATAAAGGAAATGTACTGTCCTACCAAACACGCTCTATTATTCTAATCAACATCCATGGTCTTTTTTCACGCTTTTGTTCAACTTTTTTTCTATTGAATCTTGATTTTGGGTTTATCTTGTATTTTGGCTTTAGCATGCATTATGGCGTAGTTAAAACATTAACTACGCCATAATGATTCAAGTAAAAAAATAATGAAAGCTGTTTCTTATCTTATATTTGTTTATGTGTGTTGTGTATTTGATTAGTCTGATGTCAAATGAAATTGTTTGTTTGTTTTGAATGAGAGAAAATCACTGCATATGCCCAGTCCCTGAGTTCCTGAATTATTTGCCAATTACATATATATATATATATACCGTATTTCAGACGCAATGTAGTTGAAATACTTAAGTGTAATTGAACTGATGCAAGAGGTAAGCTGGATGCGTGTCCCTTTAAATTTAAAACTGTAATACAACTGTAATACATGATACCAGAAAGAGGTCATGGCATAGACAAGAGCGATTTAAATTAAATGATTATTACAACAGCAATAGGCTTAATTTTAGCGACATGACAATTTTTTTTCGCAGTTCTAAAATTCACACATTTCAGCATTTAGAATGGTTAATTATAATCTGCACATATGATTAATAATTTGAATGATTCTATTCGAAAATAAGTAGGACGTTCTAAGTTTTCCCTAGAAGGCATTAATGGAATGTATTGAAAGTCCCAATATAAACCGAACCAAAAGCAAATGAAATCCCCCATGTCTGGTTACCTAACTCAAAACAAGTAAAATCTCCTATGTCTAGATCGTTTATCTTGGGACATCCGATATTCTGGGTTTGAAAGTTTTGATTTTTATGTTATTGCATAGGAAATTCATTTCTGATTACTTTTTTGTATGAAGTGTATGTATCATGTAATTGTATTAATCATGTGTCAGTCTTCATGTTGCAGTCAGTATATATAAATATTAATCATGTCTCAGTCTGTAAACACAGCACAGTGTATGCCAAGTATTACGTTCATGTACATATTTAATAAGTATATACCATGTATCTGTATTAAACGTATCAATTATCCGTATCTGTAATTATTGTGTAATTATTAAGTATTTTTCGTGTATCTGTATTAATATTACCCTCCATCCGTTCTCATCAGGTCTGAGTTCTGTCATTCGATAAATAACTCTCATGATCATTCTGTAAATAATGTATATAATGTTATATATCTGTTCACAAGTATTTATCATGTTATCTCATGTATGACGTACTTAGTAATAAGTTTGTAGTACTCAATAAGTATTTCAGTAATAGTATATAGTAGTAAGTATATAGTACTCAATAAGTATTTAAGCAAGTAGTAATATTTAGAACTCATAAGAATTTATTATGTATCTCTATTAATCATGTCTTAGTCAGTATATATAGGTACTAATCAAGTCTCAGTCAGTGTATATAAGTAACACAGCATATGTTCACGCATTGCATTACTGTCCTGTACATTTTCAGTAAAGTATTTAGCATGTATCTGTACTAACTGTATCAATTAATCGTATCTGTACTAACTGTATCAATTAATCGTATCTGTACTAACTGCATCAGTTAATCGTATCCGTATTAATTGTATAATTAATAAGCATCTACCATGTATCTGTATTAATATTATCATACATCTGTTTTCATAAAGTCTCAGTCCTATCTTTCGGTATAAAATTCCCATTATCATTCTGTATATAATGTTATGCACCTGTTAAGTATTTATAACATATTTCAAGTATGAAGTATTTAGTAGTAAATCTGTAGCACTCAATAAGTTGCGGGGTTTACTTTTTTAATTCTTAAGTTCTAACTTAGAACCCCACGAACACTAGCAAGCGAATAATTGCTTAAGTGTGCGAATAAACACGTAAGTATTAAGAAGGGTTTAATACCCTTTATTTTTCGGAACTTTACACAAAGCCTCCACTCGGGCTTGATCTTAAATAATAATGAATTTAAATTAAGTAAACTAGCTTAACTAAGCTATCTGAAAGGTATAGCCGAAGCTATCAGTAATCTAAATAGTTGGCCCCTAAGTATTAATTAATCGGCGAAGCCCTGCAATGGCCTAAGGTATGGCCGAGCGAAGTAACTTAGAGAGAACATTGTCAAAGGCAAACCCCCGCTAGTCAGGAAATCAGACTCTCTCTCTAGAAGTCGGTAAAATATCGACTTAAATAGTACTCTTACTCATTTGCATTTACTGCGTTTTTGAATTTACATTCCGGCAGTAGATTCTGAGATGAAATTAGAATAAGATATGAAACATCCAAAACTTAAAATAACTATTAATAAACTTAGGATAAACCTCACACCTTTCCCCACCAGAATTTAACTACTTGAGGAATAAGGTCTCTAAACAACCTTGTTTAAGAATGTAAATTCTACACAAAAGGTTTTCACATCAAAGTTTAAACTTTCTGGAAATTCTGCTTTCTTGAATGAATTTCATCATTAAACCTTTCTTGTTTAGGGCCAGCTTTAGAGAATATCTAAAGCTATACTAAAATTAAAAATCTTAAGTCTCACAAAATTTCACAATTTGACAAACATCTGCTTCATCTTTTCTTTCAGTCAGACGTCAGTCTTGACCTTCCATTAATCTGTAAGGAAAAAGTATAAGTTTTATCTTTCGCAAACAATTTCCACTTTCGTTACCAATACTCTTTTATTGAAATTATTTTGGCCCTCAAACAGCTCTCATTCACACAAGATCTAAATCTGCTTCCTCCACGCTCTGCAGAAATTGTTCGGAGACGAGGGTTTTATATTGTATTTCCGCGAAGACATACTACCACTATCCAACAGCTACGATTTGTTATAAAGACCTTAGAAGACTCCTTAAACACAAAATTAGACCTAATGTCCTAAAATAGAGCTTAATTTTAAAATTTTTAAGTGAAGCTTGGAGAGCCTGACTTTAAGCACATTCAGTCTTTACTTTCATTCAATTCATCTCTTATACAAAGTATTTAGAGTCATGCTTGCCGCGTGATCTGAATACACAGTTATTATTATTACTTGTTTTTGTGTAGAAACTCTAATTTTAATTGTAAATTTTTTTAAACTGTTTTTAACTGTATTCGCTGTTTTATATTTTTCCGTATTCTACAATTTTTAATGAAGATGTTTTGATGTTAATTGTTTAACAGTATTTCATGTTTTATGGTTTACTATACCTTTCAATTATTAATATAGATATTTTAATTTTTTATGTATTTTTACAAAGTATTTATACAAAGTATTTAGAGTCATGCTTGCCGCGTGATCTGAATACACAGTCATTATTATTACTTGTTTTTGTGTAGAAACTCTAATTTTAATTGTAAATTTTTTTAAACTGTTTTTAACTGTATTCGCTGTTTTATATTTTTCCGTATTCTATAATTTTTAATGAAGATGTTTTGATGTTAATTGTTTAACAGTATTTCATGTTTTATGGTTTACTATACCTTTAAATTATTAATATAGATATTTTAATTTCTTATGTATTTTTGCCTTGACACGAAGTGAGAATTGAAATTATTGAATGAAAATTATATATCTAATTAAATTCGAGGACATAAGTTTAAATAAAATACAGCAAAAAATGTGTATAATAGACTATACAAGAAAGTCATGTGATATCCAGATCAGATATTATTTTCATTGTTTTTCTAAAGAAAAGCTATAAAGTACTACAACAAAAAAATGTCGAATAAAATTTAAGACATTTTTTTAAATTAAACTTTAGTCTGTAATTTGGTATTTCCATGATACTAGGTACAGCACAGGAAGTGGCAGTTTCTGAAACGTCAATAAAATTATTTCCATGTTCGATAATTAGAAATACGTAGAAACCCGTTTATGAATAAATATTCTTTTAATTTTCATGTTTGCGTGAGTATCATTGCTTTGCGCAGGTTCTAAGCAATCGCTGCGGAGAATCTGACGCCATTTACATTCACGGCGTCAGTTTGCACGCTTTGCGGTGTGAGTTAAAATTTTTACGAAAATCGAGCATTCTGTCGGCTATGAAATGCACTCAGTTATCTAACCTTTAACAAAAGAAACGTGAAAATTGCATATATTCATCATTAAGTGTGTGAAACTCACAGCGATAGTGCGATGAGATTTAGTAGAATGTGAAAGTGGGGAAGAGAGTTCAACAAAGAATACGATAAATTTTTAAACCAAAAAGGAAATTATTTAGAAAATATTGAACTGTATATAAATTCATAATTTCCTCTACCTTCCATATAAATATATTAGGTATAAGATTTATGGAATTAGTATTTACAAAACAATGTTTACAACTAACTACGATATCCTTGTCTTTAAGAGACCAACGAATCCTCGGCAATTGTTGTAGTGGAAGGAATCGTTTATCTATCATCAGGACCACAATCTTAAGGGGAATCGAAGCTCAGCAGCATGTTCGTTATACAAAGGAATCAGCAATAGCCCTAACATGACTGTGTTTGCAAATACGTTACGAAACGTTATTAGAATGTATCTTATCAACGAACGTTCTTTCTTTTTTTCCAAAGTTACTCGCAAGAAATTTAATTAGACTGCGAAGCATTTCAGGCAGAAAATAAATCTGGGTTTTGCATTTCATTAAGATCGTAGAAACTGATAATAAGTTGGGAAGAATTAGACACAAATTAGAATGCACTGAGCAATGCAGAAATTGAAAAGATGAAATTTGGTAAGTCTATTGAGAAAGAGATATTCTCACTTCACGCATGAAGATTTGTTAATGGTTTAAGTTTGGTTTAAAAGATTCCAATTCTTTAAGTGTTTCATTTTTAAAGAACTTGCATTTTTAAAAACTTAATTAATTTTTTTTACTCTCAATTTTTTAAATACAAATTTAAAAAAAGTATAATTAAGAAATTTATATTTCTTTAAAATATTTTTTCTGCATTTTGTGCACATTTAAATGCATATATCTTTTGTGTAGCTTCGTTTTACAGTGTATGTATAGCCATTTAATCGTTTCGTCTCTGTATGTTTTATGTCATGTGTTTTGTCATCTATCTGTCATCAACATGTTATACGTTATACAATGTTCATAATTCATGTATAATACTATATTTTCATGTGTACATTAATTGCCTGAATGCCATAGTTAAATATCCTGTTTTGCAGGTTTCGGTACAACAAGTTGAACAACTTTTGGGTTCAGTAAAATCGTTGTTTGGATATGTAAAGATATAAAAAATAACTTTAGTTTGAGATGAATGTCGAGTAATCTAGTGAAATATATAGTGAGTTGTCGCTGAGTTCAAACAACTAAAGACGAAGAATCGAGAGGGCTTAAAATACCCTTTTATTCACTCACATAAGAGTAAGATTCGGCCTCTTCTCGGACTTACAGGAAGCCTCTACTCCGGCTTTAACTGAGTATAAGAAATAAAAAACTAAACTATAATTAACTAAATGATACTTAGCCAAAGCTAAACACAATTATCTAACGTAGTTGGCCCTTAATTTAAACTAGTCGGCGAATATCATGATGATGTCGTGTCTATGATGATGTGCAATTATATAGCTCCGAAGCTGTCGAAGACAGCTTTTGCAACTTCGGCAGCTCTATCACTATAAAGTAGGTCCAATGGGTCTTCAATGCCGATGTCAAATAGTTTGGCCTGGATTGCTGGGCAGCTGAAGATGTGATGGCGAGACAGTGGGATGATATCTGGGCAACGAGGGCAAATGTTGGTGTAACTACGCTGTCCGTCTGCAGAAATCCTCATCCCTTTTAAGTGATTTGTCCTGAGTCTGGTTATGATAGTCGATATGGATCTGTCACAGATCAATTTCGGGATGGAGTTTCCCTTAACCTGACCGATTAGTCATCGACTAGCAACTGCATTGGCATCATTGGGTATTGCATTGGGCGATTATCATAAAGTGTGTAATAATACGGCCGAGCGTAACAGCTTCAAGAGTGACTTATCCCGAAGGCAAACACACGCTGCTAAGGATTCCTAGCACTCTGTGTCGAAGTAAGTTGCACCTTACTTAAATACATCTTCTAACTCATTTGCATTCAACGCGATTCTAAAAACTCATTCTGGTAGGGCGTTGTAAGTGGAAACAAACCATTGATAGAAAAGGGCTTTGAAATTAAAATACATGTTATAAAATTAAGATATACCTTAAAAAGTAAAATTAATTATTGAAAGATATTAATAATTATTGAATTACAAAATTATTGAAGAAAAGTAAAGTAAGACGACATGATGATGAAGAACATTTTGTTTTTTTAAAGTACTCTGGAAAACTGAATTTATTTGCAGCCTTTATTATTGCCAACAGCTGAATACGTTTGCAATGAGAAATAAATATCTAGTGTCTCATTTATGAACATTATGCATAATTTGCCATCCAAATAAACGGTTATTTAGCCGATGTAAGGCTCTCTGAAACAGTAAGGTTTAAAATTAACATTGGCAAAGATTTAATCATTGTCATTATGACATTTAAACAGAAAAATGAATAAAATGTTTGAAATATTCAAAATATACGAAATATATTTTAAATATTGAAATACACTGAAAAATATTTGAAAGAGGTCAGTTTTTAACGGTCTCTCGTAAGGGCTATTTTAAATTTCATGTTGCTTATGTGTTATATGTTGATTATCAATAGAGATGGTACAAACGGATTTGCGGAATTGCAGTCTTTTGTTTAGAGGGGGAAGACCATCCTTCCTCTAAATAAGACCGTCAATGAAAGTAATTGGCTCAGTGGTTGCGTAAGTAATTTCTTACGATACTTAAGCCACAAAAGACTTCTAAAGCGATGATCGGGAGATATTCGAAAATTAAATGAGCTATATATTAGTTTCTAGCTCCATTTTTAAATAAATGTGGATTAAAACTTTTATGCATCTCAAATCTTCGTCATGCCGTAAATACATGTATTTTGACCAGGGATTTGTGCAGCTGATTACATATATGATTATCGCTGGAATACTTATAGCTGTTGCTGGAGGATATTATGTTAATCGGGATGCTCATTTCTCTTTTTTTTATCTGGAGAGTGCGAGCAGTTAAAAAAACACATGTCTTTCTTTATGAGATGCTTGCATGAAACAATAAAGTAAAATATATTAGCTATAAAATAAATATTTTAATAATTGTTACAAAACTAAGAATTAAGCATTTTATTCTAAGACAGTTTATGTAAAATACATAACTTTTAATTCTTCTGTTCTGATTTTGAGTTAAAGGATATGAATGTACATATTTTAAATCTTCGATCGATTCTCGCATTCAGAGGCAGTTAGATGACCCAAAACGTTTATTTAAAGATAATCTGATTTTGCTAAAGGACAACAAAACTTAGAGTTTCAAAAAGGTAAGCAAATAAAAGAAGAAATTCATCAATTTAGAAAAACGGAAATAAGAACATGAAAACTACAGTTCTACAAGGTATGCTATAATCTACAAGGTATGCCTTGCCGTTTGCTGCAGTGATTGATTATGAGATAACAGGACTAACTATAACCTACCCAACACATTCACAAAATATAATAAGGCATCTATCTGCGCTAATCCATTATGGGAGGCATAGATCAAGTAGGAAATATTATAAGACACAAACCTCGATTTAAGAATGTTATCTTACATACGTAATCGATCTTTTGACTACATATGAATTAGCCTTCGATAGCACTCAAATTCTGCTTAATTCAAACATGTCTGTCTTCGAAAGAAAACCCGAGAATCGAGAGTAAATGATCGTTGAAAAGGATACACATAGGTATATGTAAAAGCATAAGGGACACCAGCGATGCACCATGGATCACCTGCTAAGGCCTTCATATACTCATAAAGTATTTCTCCCGCCTTAGCATGCGTTCATGGAGTAGTGGTCAGCACGCTCGGCGCGTATTCGAGAAATTCGTGGTTCGAGTCCCAGGGAGGACGTTGCTCATTTTTCATGACTTCTGTTTAAAAAAAAAAAACCTAATGCCTCTACAGTGGCGCCTGAACTAAAAAGGTGGTACAGGATGATTCTCTTCCATCAGGATTTGGTGATGGGGTCCCCTAATCCCCTGTCGCCTTTTGAAAGGGAGAGTATGTAAAGTATTTCTCTCATCTTCTTAGTATGCCTTCGTGGTATAGTGGTCAGCACGCTTGGCGTGCACTCGGGTCCCGGCGACGGTATTGCTCATTTGCCATCGCTCCTTCTTCTAAATAACCTAATGTCTCTACATACTAACTCTTTAATTATTCTTAATTAATTACTCTGTAAGCAACTTTCACATCATCAATTAGTCTAAAATTATTGCTTGCACGTTAATTAAAGGCACAAAACCTTAACTGAAACATAAGAACAACTATTCAATCATTTGTAAACCGAAAAACGCACAATCTACCAGCATATAAGATTAAAAAAACTAAGCTCATCGAGCCTAGTAACAGAATGGGTATATGTATATATATTTATATATGTTTGGTGCAAGCAAAAGGGGAGGTCAAAACTACATATTACAGCAGTCCCGTATGCAGTATTCCATTGTTCTAAGGCACTGGTTTTTGAGTTATGCGAATACGTATGTACAAACGTCACAAAAGAAAATCTCTTTTGGATCCATTTTACAATCCGTTTTGGATGACACGAGTCCTTTATTCTACCCGTACGTACAGATGTCACACAAAAGCATTGTTTAAATAGATTCGAGAGCGGCCGAAATGGATATTTTCGTTGAAATATGACACCAGAAATTTTGTGTAATTCACAATACTTCCTTTACTTCGTATACGGAAGTAAAAATGAATAGAAGAAAATAAGAAGGAGAAACATTATAAAGATTATAAGTAAAGCATATAAATGAAATCTTAATATCTTAATTACACTTTTAATTACTCAATAAATTTTCTTTCAAATTGCTGCAAGATAACAATATATATTTCAATTTACTCGTAGGTTCAGTTCAACAACACAACTAAAAAGATATTACATTAACAATATGAATTTAATTTCTGCAGGCAGAATTATAGTTTACATCGTGATATTTATTACTGAAACATAAAACCAAAAATCATTTTATCATAGAGCATTACATTATAGCAACAATTTGTACAAAAAATGTATTAGAGAGATAATGACAAATCAGTAAAAGAAGTGATAGAATTACAGTTGCTTATATTTTACCATAAATAAAATTCGGTAATTACTTTTTCTGTGCAGATACATCAAAGCACAATCGTTATGAACGTATAAGCTAAAGTTATATATCATTATTGTTATAAGGTTCGAGAAACCATATATTTGAAATTTTAGTCATAATCAGCGATTTTGCATTTATAATAATTTTAAATAACATTGATAGTAATTCATTCATCTGATTGTTTTCAAGATTAGTTTTCTGAAAAACAATTACTTCTCTACGTTAAAAAGGAAAAAAGAAAGAAAAAAAACAGGAAGAAACTTTAATTATTTAAATCATTATTGTTACTTTTTAATCAATTTTAGTTAACAAAATTCTAAAATTTGCCTCTGAGAACTGGGCTTTGTAATGTATTTTAAATTGTAATAACTTTCATATCAGTGATTACGAAAAATCTAGCGAACAATATGCTTTTGTAACCACCGTCATAAAGCTAATTTACTAGCTTCAACTAATCAGGATGGCATAATGGGGAAACATGGGAGTTGAAAAAAATGTAAGTTTCGTAAATAATTTCAATATTTTGTAATTAACT
The DNA here is from genome assembly GCA_000611955.2 of Stegodyphus mimosarum. Lineage (NCBI taxonomy): Eukaryota > Metazoa > Arthropoda > Arachnida > Araneae > Eresidae > Stegodyphus > Stegodyphus mimosarum. The sequence goes on along the minus strand of KK120687.1, from coordinate 56,663 downwards.
TTTCTTAAGCTCTAATCTTTGATTGAAATTATTCTATGATATAACCATTTAATTAAGAAAGTCTTCATTCATGCCAGTCAAAGGAAGGATCAATATAAATGAATTTTATCTTATGATTAAGCAATACTGATTACGCAGGTTACTGCTTACATTATTAACGAGCACCAACTCAGAAAGCAGACAAACTGAAATATCAAATTGTTTGAATCGTTACCATTTATATATAGCTAAGATATTAAGTATAAAAGTAAATTCCTAACAAATTACTAACTTAATTTCACAACAGAATGTTTAACTACAAACTTTAATTTGTCTATAAAAGAATCTGTACAAATCTGGCCTTTCAAATAATTTGTACTGCATCACTTATGTCGTTATTTCATCTGCAATGATCCGCAATGTTGTAAAGTTCTTGTTCAATCACTATTCAAAACTGAAATAAAGGAACCGAGCAATAAAAACCCCATCTGCTGAATACACTGTAACTTTTATCTCCTGCTCTCGCTTTGCAAGCATGTCATTAACCGCTCTGCTGCTTTCATACACTTTTTAAAGATATGATAAGCATATATAAATTGTGGGGAGCCTATAGCACCCACAGCATCATGCCAACGAAGAATATCTCTCGTAAGTAATTAATGATAGATATCAAGAATGTCCAGTTTTGTGCTGATGGAGATTTAACAAGAAATTTACTGCATAGCAGATCATTGCAGATGAAATAATATCGTTGAGTGATGCAATACAGATTCTTTGAAGGGGACGTAGCCAAATTTAAGTTAGAAAATAAAAAGGCTTTGGTCGAAGTTAATGAGAAATGTTTTAGCAATTTTCTTTCATATTTTATATTTTACATATTTTCTAAGAAAACGCCGAAACAACGAAAACACGAAAAACTGGACGAAAACACGAAAGGGAAAAAAAACCCCAGTGAACAAAGACATTAGAAAAAGGATGCGATTTTTGAATTTATTTTTCATAAAATAAATTAAAAAATAAATTAAGAAAAATAAATTAAAAAATTAGAATATAAAAAGGATCTTAATTTTTCGTTTCATCTAAGTCATATAAAGGTAATATTAGACTTTATTTACAAAAATGAAAAAAAAAAAGATTTGTTTTCATATATATTCTAAGTATTACACTTACGCTCTATTATATGGATAAGTAAGCTTATAAGCTGTAGGCTTATTATATAAAGTGCATGAAGCAAAATTCTCATATCTGATAAATAACTGAAGAACCAACTTCAGAACCTTCTTCCGGAATACTGTTGTATAAGTAGGAATTCGTTGACCTTTGTTCTCATAAATTCGCAAAAATCTATTTTGCGTGCACTCATACTTCTTTTTTTTCAGTTTTTGAAATATTTGAATATTCTATTTTTGGTAATTTATTCACTTACAGAATTATTATTTTTGCGATTTATTCACTTAAAAAGAATATATTTTAATTTATTTTATGAATGACTGGAGGTAAACAGTTAAATGTCACTTGCTTTTGATTGAGATTTTTAAAATTCATGAATCGCTTGGCTTATTGTATTAAGAGTATTTGCATCTATTATTAGGTACTTATTTGTTTCTGAAGACAAAAGAAAATATTTGATTTAAAAAAACCTGTTACTGCCTAGTTTTTGGAACTACAATAGTTAATAATAATATTTTATTCACGGCTTAGACATGACTGCATTTAAGTGAAGTTCGGTAAAGCTGAGTTTTACTCGAAAAGATAGAAAATATGTGCAGCTTGCACCACACACATACACACATAAAAAAGGGACAATTCTGTATCTCTTGCGTTTTTAATGTCTCGAAAGCGCAACATTGAACCCATACTAGATTTACAAAGAGCATTCTTTTAACATAACTATTTCGCTCCAAAACCGGACTTTTCTGAATAGATATGCTGATTTTTTTTTATATTTCGATTCTACAGCTCAAATTTTAAGCAAATATTAAATTTTGTAAAATTTGGTGAGACACGTAACAAGAAATTGAAAATTTATCTTCGCGCAAATTTTTCAATTTGCACCAAGAATAATTCACTTGGCAAAACTTTTTAATTCATTAGCAACCTACTTTTCTTTCCCTTTTCTTCCACTGCGAACGAGCGAAAAAAATGTTCATTCTTCATACTTTCAAATAATTTTAACAAAGCGCCTAAAGCACATTTGGCGTTTATTACCGCTTAAAATAAAGATGCCAAATTTCGAAAACACGACAATATATAAATTTAAGTATATCATTAGAAATTTCGAATACAAACCTCTAATTTTTTGCAGGGTGCCTAGAAATACATTTACTTTAAGCTGATGGTAAAACTTTGACCGGGTGTAATTAAAAAACGTTTTTCGAAAAATTATAAATATTACTAAAGTATATAAACTTTGAAATCAAATCAGGAAATAGCTGAGAATTTTATTTGGATTTGATCTACATTTCGAACTGTAGAAAAAGGAATCAAGTAAGTTTAATATATATATATATAACAAATTTAAAACACTAAGGAGCTAAAATTTTGAGAGCTAATTTTTTAAAAAACAATTAGTGCCATTTTCCCAAACCTTGAAACTTTGGCATAATTTGAGTCGTAGAATCGAACTATAGAAAAATTAATGGTGTATCATTTCAAAAACATCCGATTTTGTTTTGAGAATACTTATGTTAGAACAATGCTATATATGAATCTAACATATATATTAAGTCGCGCTTTCTAGACATGAAATAATCAACTTAAATGTCGTCAATTTTCGCCTTAGTTGAATGGAAGATACATAACTGCCCCCTTTTTTGTGCGAGGTATAAGTATTAAAAAAAATAACCTGCTTATCCATACAAGTGACGAAAACAAAATATTGCGGAAAGATTACAAAAAATAGAGCTAATTTTCCGCAAATATGTCTGACACTTTTCCAGCGAAACACACATTTTCTGATACTAAACAAAATGGAAAACTATGCAGAATATAAGAAGGCATAACATTACCTTTTTTATGATTTAGATGGGTTAAAATATGCCATTATGTAGGTAAAAATATTGGTGAGAATATGGCATATTATATTATTATTTTGCCATTATGTAGTTACATTTGACAGTTTCTAGCCATTTTCGCGGAATTGTGTTGAAAAAAATGCAAGTTGGAGAATCAATTTATTTTCAAAGTATTTTATTGATAGGTTCTACGTTCTCCTTTTTTAATAAAAATACACACAGCGGGCAAGGCCTACCAGCGGCCGAGAAGTAAAGTAGCTGAACACCGGTAGTTCGGTCCGGAACGACTTGGCTGCGTAGGTATTTTTATGGTTGTTTCCTTGTTTTAATGTGTGTAGAGCCAGTTTCCCTTAGAAGGTCCTACACGAAGGCATCCATCTTCTAAGGCAGATAGCCCTCGAGTACTTTGCCATAATTAAATAAAAACACAAACTAAACCGATCCTCGGCGGGCGAAAAAAGTCGCCGACTGAGGTGAGAATTAGTTTAATTTGTAAGATTAAACCTTTACGTCAGTGAGCGATTTTACACTTCCAAGCGTTTTCAACGTGGAAATTGCGAATATACGAACGCCATTGATCCGCAATTTTAAGATCGAATGAGTTCAGAGCTTTAAACTCTTTCATAAGTAAAAACCTGTTATCTTTTGAATCTACAATAATTTCCTTTTCATCTACTCTTTATTAATTTTCTTTGTTTAAATATTGCTCTTTATTTATTTTTTCTGCGAGTTGCTATTTGAACATTAACAAATTCGAAACAATCAGTCCGAAGTACGGTGTCTGCACCCATTTTAAATATGTACTTGTTAACGTTTTGAGCCATTTGTATAGAGGAAGAAAAATTTCAAAATGACCTGGTAATTCGTCCTCAGAACGACAAGAAATGTCAAAGTCCATTTCTTTCATGCCCGAAATGTTAAAATCCAGAGGGCGGTACCAGGAGATTAAATTTTATATAATCGCACAAAAAAACAATTTGAAAATGAATATCAGATTGTAGTGTGATACAGTAAAAAACGGTTTATCATTAAAATTAAAATACATGTGTATAGAAACCAAAATGTAAATATTCATAAGCATAAAAATTTTTGTACATATTTTTTGTACTAAATGATTACGTACCATATGACCCTATAAAAACATTTTATTAATTTTAGCAAATTTGCAAATATGTAAAAAGTCACCCTTCGGTTTATTATAAATGAAACGAAATCAGTACATATCATATAAATGCATCATAAAATTGTTAAAAAGATTAATTTAATATTTAAGATGTTTATCTGTTGCTTTCAAATAGCTCAGTTTCTTTATCAGTAAAAAATTGATTAATTGCGATAAAGAAATTAAATTACTTATGTTATGCCAAATGGCATTTATAAAAAGTATTGTGGAATAGAAAAGTTTTAAGTTTTGCTCAAAGCAACATTTACCAACAGCTTCTTCGAATTTTGTCCGCCTGTGGTTGAGGAGTAAGATTGCCCATATTTAAAAATGCTGCCCAACTGGGATAGTGGTTAGCGACGCTGACTGCCATACCGAAGAGCCCGTGCTCGAATTCACAAGAACGCATGGATGTCTGTAAATGTATAGCATCTGTGCGGCATGGAGGCACTGTAAATGTGCGGCGAGCCGAAAGTCCCCTCGAGAGGCTGTTAGGGGAAGAGGGGTAGGAGACTCTCGGACCCATCCTTTTTGAACGCTCTTTTTCAAAACTGGGGGCGAAAATGATCAGTGTAGTTGCCCAAGTCTCCTGCCAACGACAGGTGCAATCTTGCACTCCTTGTCACAACACACAATACAGCGATTTTGAAAATCGCATTTGTAAATGTTAGCGTGGAATGCAAAAGTTTTGCGTTTTGCGCAAAGCAATGTTTGCGAAGAGCTTCTTCGGTTTTTGGCCGTCAATGGCTAAGCAGTAAAATTGCCCAAATGCAAATTTTATGGAAGATTCATCAAAACTTGAGAGACGCTGAATCTTTCCTTTAATAAAAAAGTTAAATAAATCTATTACGTTCATTTCCTTTTCAGGACAAAATAAAATGTTATATATATATATGCATGATTTTACTTTTCCATTAAATTTCCTAATTAGAAAGTAAGGCTCAGTAAATGTTTTTCTTTCCGTCTGCGGATAATGTATGTACATTTAGATTCAGTAAATTTCTTCCTTACTTGAATAGTTATTTTAATTACTTTCTTCTTCCGCCTTTTGAACAAATTAATTTCGAAAAACCGGTTCAACAATTTGTAGTTTTTCTAAATGCAGTTATGAGTAGTGAAATCTATTACTTATTTTCCTAGATTGCTATGTTGATCAATTTTACTTTTTTTAACAGCACTTTTTATTAAAAATTTACAAAAACTTTTAGAATTGCAGTACGAGGATTCACGGGATATATTCAATATGTAATACTTATTTTATAACTTTATAGCTTATCATTTATGGCAAAAGTGCACCTCCTCATTTTTACGCTCTCTGTATCTTAAGCGCTGAGTTATAAATAATAGAATTTATCACTTACATTCGTAGATTGCTATATTGATGATTTTGCTATTTTTAACAGCACTTTTATTAATAATTTACAAAAGATTTAAAATTGCAGTACGAGGATTCACAAAATGTATTCAATATGTAATAATTGCTTTATAACTTTACATCTCATAGTTAATGGCAAAAGTGCACCTGCTTTTTTACAGCTCTGTGTTTTAAGCCCTGAGATCATCGCTAAATTCATATTTGCTTCTCAATATACAGTGTGTTACTACCAAATTTTTGCGGTGGTTTTTAATATCACATCTAACCAGTTTCTCGCTAGGAGGACTTCCATCAGTTGAGCTCCTCAAAGATTTGAACCACTGGACCAGATATCCGAACGCAATGCTTTTCTTCGGTTTGCAAGCAAATCAGCGGCGGAAAGGTAAAAACGTTGTGTGCTGGTATCTCGACCGGGGTTCCGGTCTCAGCGAATGGAATGGTTTTAGTTTATTATGGCAAAGCACACTAAGGATATCTGCCTAAGGACAGGGATGCCTTTGTGGAGGACTTTTTCGAAATCCTACATGCAGCCATACCATTTGCCTGGAATCGAACCCAGGTCGGAACTACTAGTGTTCAGCGGGCTTAGCGCTTTGCCGCTGGTGGGCTTTAGCGAGTGGAATGACTACTTGAGAGCTTTAGTGTTTTTATCTAGTATAATGTGAGTACAAGCCAGTTACCCATGAACTTTACTCCTCGAAGTCACGCTTTTCTTAAAGCAGAAAGCCGTTGTGTGCCATCATGAAAGTAACCTGACCATCTTCTATTTTCCTTCAGTATTTCTTATCTGTCATTATTGAAACAAAGCTTCTTCGGAAATTATTTTGCTACTCGAGTGTTTTAAATATAAACTCAAAGCAAACCATTTCCTGGAGTTGTAAAAATGTAATAAATGAAACTAAGGTTCGCACTAAACAAAAATTTTAATACGAATAGAATTAAAATGAATAGAATTGCTTGTAGCACAAAGATTATGAGTATTTTCAAATCTACATAAGTATGAAGTTGAATGATTTTTGCCAGTATCAATGACGACGAAAATGTTCCGCATTTAAATGTGAAACGAAACGTAATTTCAAAGCCAATCACAATATTGTTGGTTTGCTAAATTTGTGTTTTACTTTGGCATGTTTCTCTCCTGTGTTGATGCACACATTACTTTTTGCCTAGAAGTATCTCATAGCAGCCCTATTAATAAGTTCATGACACATTCCTTTCTGATGGTTGCTAGTATCTGCTCTTTGCGAATTAGTGTCAGGAAAGCTTTGTAAAATTCCTAGCATAAGAAATTTAGTTTCCTGTCTGGGTTTTGTATAGCAAAAATTCCTCAATACATCGCCATTGCAGGTATAAAAAATGATGCGTCAGCTGGTCTTGTCTGCTGATTTCTTTTTTTTCATAAAATCTATGCCGTTTTGAGCGCATAATACAGCATTCTAGAGGTTGTCCAAAAGCTTTTTTTAATCTAGTTCAATTTAAACGTATTCTATTTTCTTTGAAAAAACTTATCATATTCGAAATCTCGGTATTTGGTAAACAATAATATATATTATATAACTAAGCAAGCATGTATGTCTTGAGATAAAAATTCATGACTGCTTCGATTAAGAAATTATCCATGCTGAAGTCCAAAACCTGTTATGTTATTGAAGAAGCCAAAGAAAAAGAATCAGCGTTATAGTAGTAGTTGTCCACTGTAGGAAGCAGTTAAAAATTCTCATCCCAGCACACCAAAAGGCATGCTCTTCTTTTTGGAGATGACAAGAATTCTGTTGTCACTCCTTTCTTTCCATCAATTAGCTAAAAAATTACATGTATTTTACAGAAACTTAACTTTCGGGTCTTTTATTATCCTATCAATAAAATTTGCAGTTCCATAGCATTGCAACTCATTCTGGATATGAATTCCTGCGGTATTTACAGGATCTTTTGCCAATGTGCTTTAATTTGCATCTGTCAAACTAAGAGAGCCTTAAGATTAAGCATTAAAGAACATGTGGCATATGTTAGGAAAAAGGAAACACAGAAGTCCTATGCCCAGCACTGTTGGTCCGAAAATCACAATTTCCATTTTTCTTCAGCCAAAATTATCCAAAAAGCATCTTCTGTTATTGAATTAGATTTTCTAGAGGCGTTTCGAATTCAAAAAGTTTTATTAATCTACTTAACGACCCTAATTCCAATCCATCTTTATCTTCAGCCTTTAAGAAAATTAGGTTTTAGTTTTCTTGCTTCATCAATAGACAGCACCAATAGTTTAATTCCTGTCCGTCCATTCTTAACTTATCTCATCACCATATCTTATCTTGTTCATTTGCACTTTGGCAGGTGAGGCAGATGGTTCTGTAGTTAAACCATCGAAACTAGACCTGTGGAGTTTACAAATATAACTCTGCTTCTTGTTGTTTGACTTCTCCAATAGTCATAATTCGGAACTAAACTGCTACGCCATACCAAATAAAAATTTGCTTTATCAGTATTTATATTGATAAATGACACAGAAGCAGATGCATATATTTACAGAGCGTTTTCCATAGTTTATGTTACAGTATTTGAAATATAAAATGGTGCTTAGATATTATTTCGTCGAACGTGAAAGCTGTCTACCATCGAACTATGAAAGTTGCGGGCATTAAAGCTGTGCCAATCGTTTCTGCGTAATTCTGAGCAGGAATTTTATCTGCAATTCTTATAATAAAAATTCATCAGTTTGTCTGCATAATCCCCCAAATAATCATTGCTCCGGAAGTATTCGACCCGCTTTGTTTTTGCCACTGTGTTTCCTCAAAAACTTTCGGCACTTTCTATTATTTTTACAGAATTGCAGATTTGATCTTGAGCTCTATTCAGAATAATTATGAGAAAAAATCTCACGCGGGTGATTGTTCTAATCTATTACTGTTTTGTCGCCGGTATCTAGCTGTTACTTCTTCATTCTACAGATGTTAATTCTCTGGTCAGCTGTAAATGAACCAGACTGTAGTCTCAAATACGTTTCTGTAACCTTCGAGTCATGTTCATTTTCAAATTGAAATCCTTTTTTCACAATTATCCACATTGTATTGTTGTTATTTATCCGTATTTACATCAAACGGTAGCACAATATTTTTTTTAATGGGGGGGGGGCATAGCCATTTCGGCTTTCGCCAATACTAAGACCAGAAGGGGTGGTCATTTTATTATGGAGGCACCTAATATGTGGCCACAGTTACCTTCTATGCGGGGACAGACAATTTACATTCCTGCCTTCTCCTTTTTTTTTAATCGAACTCGGGTCCTTCGGTATAGCAGTCAGCTTCCCTAACCACTAAACCGTCAGGGCGGCGCAGGTGGTGCCGTGTGAAAGCGGGTCCGGATACCCGGGCGGTTTACATAGACTAATCGGGTATTGTCCGGATCTCTGTTTAGTGCAACACCCCCGGCGCCCCACAAGGAACGCATGTGAAGTTTATTAAGATGCTACATATGCTGATGAAGACATTAGACTATACATTTTACATATACCTATACAGATACTAAATAACTAAAATATACAGGCTAAGTAAATGAAATTTAACAGATAAGTACGAATGCTGGAACAGATATTAAATGCTAATGCAGACATTCTACAGATATATAGATGATTAGATGTACTATTACACACTACACAGATGTTGAAAACGAATGTTGACACCGCTTCTAAATATTAACGCAAGTAGTTACACAAATCCACAGATAGTAAACACGCTAGTACATACTACAGAGACGCTAGATACTGTTATAGGTACTCAGATACTACATTACACTGATAAATAAATACTATATACATTATTATTTACTAAACAGATTTTAAATACAGATGCAGACACTGATTCTAATTACTAATGCAAGACATTTCTCGGATATACAGATGTACGGAAACTAGCGCAGATATTCAGATCCGGTAAGATACGCAAGAACTGAGATATACAAATACTAAATACGCCAATTACGCTAATTAACAGATATTAGGTACGAAAACACTAATGCAAGCCCTCACACAAGTCCACAGATACTAAATATACTACTCCATACTACACCATACTACTAAATAGACTACTCCATGCTACACAGATACTAAATACTGATACAGATACTTAGATACTAAAGTATACTGATAAACAGATACTATATACACTATTATTTACTACATGGTTATTAAAGATATTAAATGCGAATGCAGACACAGATTCTAAATACTAATGCAGACATTACGCAAGTTAACAGATATACATGTACTAGTATACAGATACTAAATACACTATTACACTGATGCGATAAGATCCGGAAGAACGCAGATATACAGATACTAAATACATTACTAAAGAGATATTAATTACGAATACACAAATGCAAGTCTTTGCACTAATCCACACATACTAAATACTCCATACTACACTGATACAGATACTAAATTATACTGATAAACAGCTACTATATACACTATTATTTACTTCACAGGTATTAAATGCAAATCTACACACAGATTCCAAAAAGTAATGGAAACCATTACTCAGATATACCATATATACAGATACTAAGGCGGGTATACAAATACTAATTACACTATTACACAGATAATAGATACGATTACACAAATATTAAACTGCACTATATAAACTATATAGATATTAATCATAATATCCAGATTTTAATACAAATGCAGACACAGATACTAAATACCAATACAAGATAGTACGCAGATACATAGGGCCTAAATACATTACTACATACTACACAGATACAAAGTACTGATTCAGACATTATACTTTACATTATACAGACGTTACACAGATATACAGATACTGCATATTGTACAGATATATAGATATACAGATACTGCATAAACTGCAGACTGACATATTCGCGTTCATATCACATCTATGCATGATCCTGTGTAGCCTGACATACTCATGTTAGGGCGGTTAATATTATTAGTGTGTTGTAACATCAGGTTTATAAATAAACTACAGTTAAATCACGTTGCTTAATGACAGTTTCAGGATCGGCTGGATAATACTTAAATATCATCATAGGTTCTAAATAATACGTACTCAGCTGAGTCTACGTCAGTTAGCGTCCCCTTCAAGCGATAAGATATTTTAAAAGAATTTGAAGTCGAATTTGCTGATTCGGATACATATTAATGTACTAATACACTATCGAAATAACTAATTGGAAAATATTCTTTTCAAAAACATCTAAATTCTTTAAAAATCCCATTAAAGACACGCGACGTATGCACAGGCTTACGTGAGGCTCAGGATATTGCAATATTTACGATTTAGAGGACAGCAGATATATACTAGCTATGGGATTAAGAGACACTATTCTATTGCGATATTTTCCCTACGTGACGAAAGGGTGTGCTTTATTTATGTTTCATGATTTGTAATAGCAGAGATAAAAAGCGAAATAACCGAAGAATATTAACACATATGAGCTATTAAATCAATAAAAGGCATTGCATAAAATTGTAAATAGGTCACTCAAACAAAACAAATTTTTTGTTATTGTTGCTCTTGTTTTTGTATGCAGCTACTAGATGAAGACTTCAATTGAATTCTCATAAGAAATAAACGTCTAGTTTTCAGCTCAGTATGCAGTTAATAGCGAACGTTTCAATATTCCGGAAACAAATCTGGATTTTAAACTGAAACCAAATTTAAAATGATACTGAAAATTGTTATAAACAGGAATAAATCGCTTTCGAAATAGTCGTAACCATTCATATGCTTTACGTCAAGCTCTCAGAGCATAATTTTACTATGCTGAGTATATGAGATTTAAAGGGAGTTTTGAATCTGATGAATAATACACGTATAGAAAGTAGTTGTATCGTATTTATTCAATACAAAAACCTTTTAAAATTTATTAAAATCATTTTCCAAAATTTTCGAAATGAAGAGAACTTTCTGTTTGATTAAAAACCACTTTTCTGACGTTTCTATTTTTTGTGGAAGCCATTGTCTTAACAAAGATAAACACCAGTGATAGCGACGATAAAATCTCGCAAACATTTTACCCTCTCTCAACACTTTATAGCTTGAAAACGCTGACGTAGAGGTGCGGTATATGTTGTAAAGTCAATAGGTTATTTTGAAGCAAGAGACGTGAAAAATGGGCAATACCCTCTCCAGTTCTCGATCCTGAACTTCTCGAATACGTACATGTATGCTACCGTTACAACACGAAGGCGTGAGGGAAGAAGGAGAGAAAATACCTTATATACTCCACTTTTAGAGGACAAAAAATCCAGACGCCAAGTCTCGGGGGGGGACGAATTATTGTCCACCACCTCTTAGTTCAGGCGCCATTGTAGAGTCCTTAGGTTATTTTGAAGAAAGACAGGTGACAAATGCGTAATGCTCTCGTCAGGATTCTAACCTGGACCTCTAGAATACGCACCGAGTGTTCTACCATTACACCACGAAAGCATGAGAGAAGGAGGGCGAAAATACGTTTACAGTCTGTTTAACAGTGCCATTACCTCCCGGATTACCTGCTCCATTACCTCCTAGTATGGACCTCCTCCTCCTTTATAACAAGTTTTGTTAACAAAAATTTTTACATTGTAATGCATGAAAAAGAAGATGTCAGTATGAAATTTGTGTAGGCAAACCTAATTTCAGTTTACAATTGATTTTATAAAACACAAACCCTTCGATGGAAAAAGCATGGCCTCATCATTTGTAGTAGCAAATCACGTCGTTCTTTAACGTAGCAAACTTCGTCAAGCACAACATTCTTATGAGAAAAAGTAAAATTACATATATCCTGTAACATTACACTGTAGTGGAAAATAAATCTTGGAAGTTCATGTTTTAGAGTACCTTAAATAATTATATTATAATTTTCATGTATTTGTGTAACTCCTTGAAGCAGATTAAGTGCATTCTCAAAACAAACCCGAGTTTCAATTTAGGAAGTGCTATAGGAAGATGTTACATATAAAAACTGTTGTTGTTGTGGCATATTGTGCTTATCTGACAGCAGCATTAAATTAACACGATGAATTTTTATCGTGCCAAAAAGCCAGGACTATGTCTATTGTTGGCAAGGGCTTTGAACACCTCATATATGATAGTTCGACTTTCGTATACATTATAGGTGATTGTATTTTCAGGTGACCTAAAGTTACAGTTTATTATTACAGGCCCGTTCTAATTAAATGGAGAAATTCGTTGGAAGTGTCCAAGGACCATTTATCCTTCTTTCTATAATCCCTAGCCACTCTAAAAGATTTTTGGCTCTGAGTATATTTAAGTGCCGCAGCACCGCAAAGACACTACAAATTTACAGGCATCCAAGCTTTCACCCGATGGTACTGGAGTCTGCAAAGCTAATAACTGTATAAGGTATTTCTCCCATTTTCTTAGCATGCCTTCATCACGTAGTGGTCATCAGCTTGGCTTGTATTCGAGAGGTTCGTTGTTCGAGTCCCGGCGAGGGCATTGCTTATTTTTCATGACTAATGCTTCAAAAAATTACTTAATGTTTGTATAGTGGCGCCCGAAATAAAGGTGGTGGATGATGATTCTCCACCACCAGAATTTGGCAATTTTGTCCCGTAAATCCCAGACGTCCTTTAAAAGGCAGAGTAAAAAGCCTAATGCCTCTACAACTATACCAACCAGGATGGTACATAAAAATACTAAACATTTTTTAAGCGTTTGGAAATAGAAGAAAAATGCCAAATTTGAGAAATGCTAGGAAATTAGACACTGAACTCAGATACACGGAAATTAATTAAATTATGTAACATATATTTTTAATCTGGAATTAAATGGCAGAGGAACCTTAAAGTAAGTTTATAATCCAAAACACAGTCTGAACACAGTCGAAGTTTCTTTAGTAAACCTGAATTAAAAATCATACTCTTCGTAGCAACTGAGCAGTTGAATAAGTTTGGAAAATATACAACTCATTTAAAACTGAATGAGAAATTCATCCAAAATTCCTTAATTAGGCTGCCTACCTGACGCTGAAACTTACTTAGAGTTAAGAAATAAATGAAAACCAAAGAATTCTATAAGCAAGTAATACCTTTCTAATTAAGAAACCCAAAGGCGAATGTGCGTAGCATTGATTAAATAAGGATTTTTAGCTCTGAGGTGTCAGGCGGATTAAAAGCGAAAATCATTCTTCTTGTACCAGGTAGATTATTCTTTAAGAGAAGCCATGCGAAAATCAATTAACTGGAGGCATAGTATCACCAGAACCGTTCAATTTTTGCAGGCTTAATCCAAGCTAGGAAATGTCTGATAAATAGCGAATAAAGTTGGTCCCAAAGTGAAACTTAATAAATGAATTCATCTATAAATAAAAGTAGTATATAAACTTAAATATATATATATATATATACAACGTAAATAAATAAAACAATTTTATTAACGATCTTTCAACTTTCATAAAGATGACCAAATTCTATGCTGGGTGAAGGTTAAGAATTCGAATTTTAATCATGATATCTAATGACTAAGTTACCACGTTCTTTCAAGTTAAAGAAATAAACATATTTCATTTCAAGTGATAATGATAATAATAAAAAATAATAACAGCAAAAAAAGCAACAGCAACAAAATAAGGAAAAACAAAAGCAGAAACAAAACAAAAATATATGAAAGGTTTCAAATTTTAACGGTCGCCCAAACGTGTTTGTTAAGGATTTTTACGTTCTCCTTTTACATGAAGCGGGAGACAAAAAAGTTGATCAGGTATGATAAATCAGATCATTTACAGCAAGTTAAAAGAAATGTGACATTAAGTGGTCCAGAAATGAAACCGCTGATTGAGAAAAACGTGTACACCCAAATTGTAAGAAATGCTCTTAAAGAGTTTGGTTATAAAGGACGATCAGCTTGGCAAAAATAATACAGTGTCTGTATAAAGTTGTAAGATCTCGCTGCCCCAACTTGTCAGAAACTGGGGTAGTGACTGCCACTATGTGTGAATTTACACAGAAAAGTAAAAAGGGTTTAAAGCCCTTTTTATTTTATCTTTAAAATGACAAATGCGTCTACTTGACGCTCACAAACTGCGCCAACCTGACGGTTAACGGAAACAAAACGTAAAACTGAAAGTAATGACTAGATGAACAAATATCAAACCACTACTGGCGAGGCTTTGAGATCCTAAACTAACCGCGTTATTAATTACCGCTCAGATTCAGCAAGATTACTGATTAAATAGTTGAAAATTAGCACTTCTGCAAAGCTAAGCACACAGGCAGACACGCACCGATCTAAATTCTACCGAGCAACCTCACTAGCGTAACTTTAAAGCAAGACTCTCACACTCTGGTTTCGTCTACTATTTAATTCAACTAGCTTCCGCTAAATTTAAATAAACTGCGCGTGCTACTACAATTTACATACTCTGGCACGGGCATTTCTAGGGGAAAATGAAGGCTAAACAGGAAAGATAAGTTAGCTTAAAATAAATGTTAGTTAAAATAAATATAAACCCTACAAAATCTTTATACATTTTTGCTTAAAGAAGCTTTATTGTAAAATATAAGTTATTTACATGAAAAGGCAACATAATAGAACTCTATATTAGAACAATTGAATGTGCCCTTCCCCGAGTGTCTAGGCACAACTGACACCATTCCTCTACACTCCGAAATGCCTTATTTAAAGTTATTGGTGTAATTTCAGCTCCTGCAGCTATAATTCACTGTTTTAATTGTTCATTACTGCCAGTCTTCATTCGGTACACTTTGGACTTGACAAAACCCCATACGAAAAAATTTAGGGAAGTTTAGTCTGATAATCGAGGAGCGCACCACAAACATGAAAGGTCTACAGAGCTTATTTATTCCAGTTTGTACATTAACTTTAGGCGTGTCTCCTTGGGATTCGTATAACACGTTTAGTTGTTCATCAGCACTCATTCGGCAGTGATGCCTATTATGGACGCTGGGATGGAATGTGGCTTCGTGGCTAAAGAGAACATTCTCCATCAAGTTCTTATTCTCCACAGTTTCCAATAAATCGTATATTACATAGCACATGGCTTGCCAAACTGCATAATTCTAGGCCTCAAGCTTATGCCAGTTTGAATGTGGGAGGCATTGTTGCTAAAATGACAGCGTAGAGTTTTCCAAACAGCAGTATGTGAAATACCGATTTCCCAGCTGAGTCTTCGTGTCGATGCCTGGGGGCTACGCGTAATTGCTTCTTATACGTTTTGCTCAACCTGTGGCGTTGTCGAAGATCTCACAGAACGGTCTTCATCTTTAACACTACAATTTCTCTTGAATTTGTTTACCAAGGCTTTACTAGCTTCTCTAGTTGGGATTTGTTTTCTGATTCTTCGGGCGAAGTCCTCCTGCACTTGTTGATACGTTAATCTACGTGTACGGGCACAAGCATTGGCTATTCTTTTCTCTGTTGACAGTATGCTTTCAGATCGAATCCAAAGAAACTGGAATTAGAACGTATTTATTAACAATATATAGAAACTATATAAATACTCTCTACATATCCTGAAGTTAAAAGAAAGAAAATGCTATCATTTAGTAATAATTCACTATAAATTATAAAAAGAAAACTCTCCATATTACATCTACAAGCAAATTCAATTTAAAAACATTATAGAAAAGGTATTTTTCAGAATAAAAAAAAATTATAGAATTTTCAGTCTTCCTTGCTTTAAACACAGTTAAGGAAAAACTAAATCGCAAAAATGTCAAAATCAAAAGTAAACATTTTCAGTATTGAAAACCCAGTTATTGTTATTGATAGCAGATTAATCGACTTATCAAGGGGATAAACCAATCTACCATCAATTAACAGTAACTAAAATAAGAGAGAGGGTTTCATCTTACTTCCAAGTAAGCAATAAATTATTTGCTAGATTCAATTCACTAATTGATACTCAATCAAAATAAAGATATTAGTAACTTAACAAAAGAATCCTGTTAAAAAGCAAATAATCTATAAGATTAAATTTTTTTCACTAAGAACACAATTAATCTGAATGAGATGCTTACTTTAGAAGACATATCCCCTACACTCTCTTTTCATTTCAAATACAAAAGTAAAAACATAAGTAGATTCAAGAACAAATTTAAAAAAAATCAAAAGAAGAATAAAAGTAATAATCCATAAAATTAAATTTAAAAACTGTAGTAAAAAGAAATTAAAAAATCAAACTAGTAACAAAAATTAACCAATAAGGTATATTTTAATGTTATAACAGTTACTTTAATTTCAAAGTCCTTTTCTATCAGTTCTTGTTTCCACTTACAAGTCCCTACCAGAATGAATTTCAGAATCGCGTTGAATGCAAATGAGTTAGAAGAAATAGTTAAGGAAGGTTCAATTAACTTCGATAGAGAATGCTAGGAATCCTGTGTAGCGCGTGTTTGCCTTCGGGATAAGTCACCTGAGGCTGTTACACTCGGCTGTATATTCCGTGACTTTTGATATTCGCGGACTAGTTTCATTTAAGGGCCAACTACTCTAGATAACTGTGTTTGGCTCCGGCTAAGTCTAGCTTAGCTAAGTGTCGTTTAAGTTCTTATTTCTTATTCTGAGTTAAAGACCGAGGCTTCCTGTAAGCTCGAGAAGGGGGCCGACTGTTATTCTTATTTGAGTGAATAAAAGGGTATTTTAACCCTTCTCGAGTGTACGTCTTTAGTTCAGCGATAAGTCGCTAATAAGGTTCCTGGAGACTCATCTTAGACAAAATGAGTTAGGAAACCTACAATTTGAGAAAAAATATGTAAACAATCCTTTAGACGTTTGAAAAAAGTTATGTTTAATGATGAAAGTCAATTCAAATTACTTGGAGAAGACGGTAATCGTAAGGAATGAAAACAACCAAATAAAGAAGTTGAATTGATAAATTTCCGACCATCCGTTATGCATCGTGAACATTCTGTTATGGTTTGGGGGTGCAAATG
>KK120687.1:10814-39186 GCA_000611955.2 Stegodyphus mimosarum | reverse complement strand
AGGGAAATTCCTTTTTTCTACGGCATAATAGATCATAAGGTGTATATTAACCATTGTGAAAAATTTACTTGCCAGTGCTCAATTTATGGGAGTCTGGTATTTATTTGGAATTACCATTTAGGAAGAAAGCTAATTTAAGTAAAACCAATTATATTATTAAAACCTAACACGAAAAAGTATTTATATTATTGCATATATTAATTAAATGTTAATTTTATGATATAAAGGCAAAAACCTAATATGAAAAAAATCAAAATAAATTTACAGACAAGTTAAATTGTATCAATAGTAATAATGATTATATACACATATTTGAATTATTTCCATACAAAAGGGAAGCGAAAATTTTAAGAATATAAATATGTATGAAAATTATATTCTATTGTCATATTTATGTACAAAAGTTTAAGCTGCTTAAACTCTGCGAAACTTTTCTAAATTCTGAACACGCATCGCCCGTTTTATATTCGTAGAGTAAAATGGTAACTAATGCTCAAAGCAACCAGGTTAACAACAGAGACATTCCACTCAATTAAGGTTCATGGAATGCTTACACAATTTATGCTCATTTAAAATTGCCAGAAAGAAGACAGTTGTCTTTCAGCTTATAAACTATGATACGGTGGGCTAGTATAGATGAAAAGCGCTCTGCTGGCGTAAATTTTCATTCGCCTTGCGGTTTTCGAGCAATATGCACTTTTACGCGAAAGCCAAGCATTTCAAGACATTGCCATAGCTATAGCTCGGTAGATTCAATGCACGTCGGCGAACTTCTCATTCGTGTAGCAATGCATGCCAATCGAAATCTCAACGGAGAATGTGATTTGTGACGTGCGCATGTGATTTGCAATTGGCACAACACTCTTACCTGCCACTCTACAGTGCCCTGTACTACGTTAACGCGCCAATTCCGCTCACACGTTTCTTTCAGAACTTGCTTTACTCATTTAGAATTTTGTCAGATATTTTTGAATCACCCTGTATATACATTTCTATATTTCAAAAGTGATTAATTAAAAATAATTAATATCCTTCAAAATGCTGAAAAAATCAATACGAATAAAATAGAATATAATAAATAGATATCTATTAAAAGTTCCATGGTACCTAAATTGAAGAAAGCAAAAATCTGATAGCAAGAGACGTAAACCTTACATTAGATCTTGAAACAGAATGTAAACTAAAAAAAATCAAAACCATAAATTAAATAACAAAAGCTGTGAATTCTTTTATCGTTTTCATGGAGCAGCCAAGATAATTATACCTACATAGAACAAGCTTTCGACAAAGAGCGAAGAATGCTGTACTTTTGTTTTTTGGTGCTGGATTTATTTTAGGATTTTGTTTCTTAGTATCTGACTTTATTTTCTTCGTGTTAGGTGCATTTCCAGACTTAATACATTTATTTTATTAAACACACGCACAAATATTTAGTATATACACATATAACATCTAATTAAATTAAATATTGCATTTTTATTAAAACTTTTGAAAATATTAGTTTCCTTAGTGCATTCTTTCTAACAAATTTGAAATTGAAATTATTTTCCTATTATTTATTTTGTTCTAGTGTAGTAAGGATCGCCTGCCGTGGTACTAAATCTGTTCTAATCGAAAATGTAGGCCCTGTATTCATAGCCATCAGCCCGATTTAAAGTGTCTTATTCCATCTTTTTTGTATTACATCTTTTTATCTACTATCGCTCTAACTGTCTCCCTATACAGGGTGAGTCTAAATTGTATTTTACAGAATAAGAGAGCTGATGGTACCCATCCAGATGGGCAATAAATACCATGGAATATAGGTTCGCATTCCATTCTGAATGCATAATATCCCTCACGATGGATCGGGCATAAGGACCTCTGGCGTGGCCTACTCTGTTACCGGACATCAACCCACTGGACGTTTTCCGCTTTGGTACATGAAATCTTTAATGTACGAGAGCCTGTGGATTTGGCTGAAGATGTTGCAGTGAGAATTATTGTTGCTGAAGACAAAATTAACACAACGCCTGGAATCTTCGATAGGGTGTGCCAGTCATTTATTCTCCGGTGTGAACTGTGCAACAACACACTTGACCGCCACTTTGAGCATTTTCTCTGAGATTTTTCTCTGATGAATAAATCAGATTATGCAACTTTTGATATAGTTCATTCGCTTCCAAAACTTTTTTAAGTTTCTCTTCTATTGTGGTGTTTTACGTTTATGCTCGAATTCTGATTTTACTGTTCTCTGCTTCTTAGAGTGTAGTACGAACTTATTTATGTTCCATGGTAATTATTGCTCAGTAGGATGGGTGTCATTAGCCCTTTTATTTTGTAAAAACGAGTTAAACTCATCCTGTATATATATGGTATCTGGAAAAGTCGTCACTCTCTTTTATTTCCACTACAATTTATCGAAGAAATTTACTTCCAAACACATACAAACGCAGATACAAACACAAAAACAAAATGTTTAATATAAGTCAGTTACTCAAATTTTGCATTTTAGCATTTTTTAGATGAAAATAATAGAATACAACTGTTTATACGATCTCTCAGTCTCTATAGTTATGTTTAGGAAAATTATATACTCATTATAAAAATAAACATTAAAATATAAAATGCGTAATTCTCGCACAACAATATTTGGCTGAGTTATTTTATATAAAGAGGAAGATCATACTCACAGTTCTTGATTTAGAGAGCGGAATATTCGCTTTTATACGTAAGAGAAATTAACATCCCATTTTAGGAAACTTCTGCTGTTAGTAGATTACGTGATAAAAGTCCATGCAGACTGCACTTCCCCTCCCGAAACGGATATTATTTTCGTATAATCTTACAGAAGTCATGTTCTGTCAAGCATAAGGATCGTGCTATAGCCAGCTTGTGACGTTATTTGCGTGAACCAAAAATTAAAAATATTTGTTGAATAATTATTTTTTATTTCATAAATTATGATATTTAAGTAAAAATACTTCATGAGTATATTAGTAACATATTTTTTCCCTTTGAAAAACTTCTAATTATAGAAAAATTACTAATGCAACAAAATTTTTAATTAAATAAATCAGTAACAAATAAGAAAAGTGTATCCTTAAATAGACAGTCGGAAGTCAAGACGCTTCCTTTTTATTTTTTTATAATTAATATGAGATTTGCTAAATCTAAGTATAACGAAAAACAAAGAAGAGGAGAAAAAAATTTAAAATAAAAAAAAATTAAAGAAAATTATAAAAATTACGAAATTTAGCATATTATATGAGGGAACGTATAATATGCTGAATTTCGTAATTTTTAAAAGTTTCTTTTAAAAACACCAGAAGGACCAAAGACCGGATATTTACGCCATTTACAATATTTTCAAAATTGGTAGTATCCGGCTACGACCGAAGATTCGTGAGGACGCAGTGTGTGTATATATACAGGGTGGTCATAAAGAAACTCTGCCACATTTGCACTTCTAGCGTCCGTTCCGGTTAACCGATCGAGATGAGATTGCAAGTATAGTTATTCGTAGGTACGCGCTCGAGATTCTGTGAATGGCAACACAGGGGCACTCACGGTTACGGTTATAGTTACAGAAACTCGAAAATGTCGAATGGCAATGCCAACTTTTTCCGGTCTCAAAATGTTCAGCGCATGCGAAAACCCTAAACAGCGTTGGAACGGTACTGATATGTCGAAAAACAGACGTGTTATGCATACGCAAAAAAGAATTCTGAAAACCGATAAGCCCTGATTTCAAAATTAAATATCTCTACAACAAAGATAGATAGAATTATGCGGTAAACTGTACGTTTATTAGCAAAACTGTAAAAATGGTGTACAAAAGTTTAGAAAATTTAGTTACGAAAATCGTTAACAGATGGCGCTCTGCGCTGAAAACTCTGAAAGGAGTCTTAAAAAATAAATAAAAAAAATTAAAATAAAAAAAAATAAAGTGAAGCAGCCTTTACAATCAAAATACAATTTTTTCAAAATGTTCTTCATTCGAAACAATGAGGTGGCGTAAACGAACAATGAAATTTGACATCACGTCTTGCAATGTTTCAGCGGAAATGGAATCACATGCAGCACCAGCCAACGATTCAAACTCATCTAGAGTAGCGGGATTGTTTCGACAGACAGTGTCTTTCAATGCGCCCCACCGAAAGAAGTCACAAGGACTCAGATTGGGAGAATACGGAGGCCAAGCTATTCTTGTGTCAGTAAATTGCGGATAATCTAACACAATTACTCCAAAGTGTTAATGAAGAAAGCGAAAACCTTGATGTGTTTGATGTGGTCGAGCCCCCATCTTGCATGAACCAGTCGATACCTGGTCGATGCTCCAACGCTAGTTGAGTGCTGACAAATTGTTCCAAAATTGTAACGTAACGTTCAGTAGTTTCCTTTTCTCGTACGAAAAAGGGTCCATAATGCCTCTGGAGCATACCGCAGCCGAATGCAGTGCTTTCTCTTCACACAAATGAGGATTTTCGGAACGCCAAAATCTCCAGTTTTGTTTATTAACGATTCCATTCAAATGAAAATGTGCCTCATCTATGAACCAAATGCAGCTCACATCAAATCTGTCATTGTCGATTATTGTTAGAATCTGATTCGCAAAGTGAACCCTTTGTTGCACAGCTTTCATGGGTATGGCCTGATGACTTTGGATTTTGTATGGAAACAACCGTAGGCTATTTTTTAATATTTTTTGAGTGCTCGTGTACTTCAAACCTGTCTCTGATGCAATCCGTCGGATACTTTTCCTAGGAATTTACTGAACAATTCCAGAAACTTTGGCTGCATTTTCAGGAGAGACTACAGTTTGCCTAGGCCCAACATTTCCCTTTGGATCATTAGCCACGCTGTCAGTCCGTTCGAATTTCGCGAAGAGCATGCGAATGGTTTTCGCTTCGGGTCCAACTGAAACATTGAATCGGTTTTGAAAACCGCGACGTGTTGTCGTAGGACTGTGTTTTAATCAGTGAAATTTCAGAACCTAAAAAACACATTGTTCAATGGAATACATTATTTCACTTTCTATGCTAGACACTTTTCACTAGCCAACAGTCGTACTGATCATACTGATCACTTTCGACTTCGAAGCACATTTTAAAAGCTATTGATAGGTCATTGCGATTAGAGCGCCATCTGTTAATGATTTTCGTAACTAACATTTCTAAACTTTTGTACATCATTTTTACAGTTTTGCTAATAAACGTACAGTTTACCGCATAATTCTATTGATCTTTGTTGTAGAGATAGTTAATTTTGCAATCAGGGCTTATTGGCTGATCACCCTGTATATATAATTATAGGGTGAAAAAGTAATAAAATATATATATTATATACATTCTGTCGGACTTAATTCGTGAAAGAACCATCTTTTGATGGTATCAGCATGTGTTGAATTCTTCTAAATGTGACCAGCGTCTCTGGGAATTAAAATAAGTACTGACATTCATCTTTCTAAGGAGACCACTTCTAGAGAACACGAAAAATTCAAAAAATTATAGATGGCCGCCTATGAAATTCTTTGCAGTAAATAATGTTCCTCACCATAACACTCTATTTAAGTAAAAACATTTAGGGTAGTAGAATTGTTCTTGTTAATACAACGGAAATTAAATAATTAATTTAAAAAAAGATGCGAATTTCCTATACTATTTTTATTTACATTTGCGGAGATTTTCCGGGAATAAGTTGAGATAATTTGAACAGAAATCATTTTTTCTTAAATTAATTGACAGCAGAAAAGTCTGTGGAACCTGCAGTGGCAGTGTTGCTTTTTTTCCTGTTTGCTGCTAATACAACTTCCAGATCTGGAACGCCAATTCAACTTTTCTAATTTTTTTCGTCCAAATGTAAGTTCCTATGTTAAGAAAAACTGAAGTTTTATATTCTATTCTTTTCGATCTACCCCAGTGAGGTAAAGGTTAATTGATTAGGATGAAGGTTATTTCGACAATTAAGACGCGAAAGCTGTTTAATTCAGAAAGCTTGTCCTTATGGAGGACTTTAAGGAGAATTCTTTCGCAGTTTTGTAATATATGTGGAAACCGCTGAAATTCATTGCAGACAGTCTATTCCCAAGGAATCGAATGCGGATGAACTACAAGTTGCCAAAGGTCTCATGAGCTCGGTTACTTTAAAAAGTTTAACTTCCTTTGGATTAGAAATACTTAGATCCAGGTTATCTACAATTAAATTATTCTTATTTCTTGTATAGTTTTAGACGTTTCTTATTTCAGTACGATTATTATTTTTGAACGTAATTATATCATCTATATATCTGAATGTATGAACTTATTTAGTGTAATCATATTCTGAAAGCTTTTTACAAAACTTGTTTTCTTTAGAATATCAATCGAAGTTAATTGCTCTATTGATTATAATTTAAATAGTTTCCTACGAAAATATCGCGGCAAAAACATCGCGGACCAACGCAAGGCGAAAACATCGTGGTGCAAAACATCGTCTGAGAAAATAAAGCAAAGAGGAAATATCGCAGTTCTAAAACATCATAGTACAAAACATTGTCTTCAAAAATAAAGCGGTTCAAAAACTTCGCAGTTTAAAAACATCGTCGTCGAAAATATCGGGGTAAAAAATAAAGTACCTACAAATCATCGCATGACGACAACATCGCAGGCATGCGTTTTTCAGGCTTTGTAAAAGGGTACTCGCATAATGATTTGTGAGCCCAAGATGGAAAGAAAGCTAATTTTTACTTTAATATTTTTATTAACTAATAAATATGTGCTGAAAATGTAAAACGGAAACTTAATGAAACTTAAAGCACTTAATAGAATTTTAAACTGACATAGATAACTGACAAAGATCATTAATATTTTTTTTAAAGTCTTATTGGTAATTTTTCATGAAAAGTAAAATCTAAAAAAGAATAGAAAAAGGAGGATAAGTAACTGCATGACTTTATCTATAAAGAAATTGGTAAGTTAATTATGAGATTATTTTGTTCACTTTTGTTAATCTGATACTCTGATAGTGAAAATTATTTCTTTTTTGCTTAAATTTCTTGTTCTGTTTTTTTTAAATTTATTAGTTAATAAAAAATATGAAATTAATTAATAAATTAAGAATAAAATCCTTCTTAACATCTTGCGCTCACAAAAGAATATCCATTTACAATTATTAAAGCCTGAAAAATACATATTTGCCATGTTATCGTCATGCGATGATTTGTAGGTACATTATTTTTTTACCACGATATTTTCGACCGCGGTGTTTTCAAACTGCAAAGTTTTTAAACTGCTTTATTTTCGAAGACGATGTTTTGTACCACGACGTTTTAGAACTGCTATGTTTTCTGTTTGCTTTATTTTCCCCCATGATGTTTTGTACCACGACATTTTCGGCTTGCGTTGTTTTCTCCGCGACATTTTCGTCCGCGATGTTTTTCCCGCCATGTTACGGCTGTCACCAAATTAAATGATTAATTTTACTCTTTATTTTACTTATCAGAAAATAAATAGAAGTAATTGGTGTAGCATCAAAAGGAAAAATAATGAAAAAATTTCCAAATCTTTAAACTTCAATAATAATTTAAAAATGTTTGATCTTTTAGCACACGCATTCAAAAGGTAATATATTTTAAGCATCACAATTGAGGCTTTATGTGGTTACGGAAGTTGCAATGAGAAAAAAATCACGCTAGAAGCCCTAAAATTACAAATTTTTTTTAAACAATCCTGAGTCATAAGAGGAGGGATTTCTAAACGTTCAAGTGAAATGAACTCTTCACTCATAAAATTACCACTGTGATTTTAGTATTGAAATATGAATAATGATTAATGATTAAAATGAACATAGAAATTTGTTAAAGAAAGCTAAGTAATACAATATAGCAAAAATATCTGAAACCGTTATCTTTAACATAATTGTTTAAATGTATAAGATTTGGATTTTGAATAAGCGAATATCTAGCTTAAACTAGCTTAATAAAAACATTTCTCTGTCAAAGTGCGTAACATTTATTTTGTATTAATATGTTTGACACCTTGACTAGTATTCCGTAACGAATAAAATCATTTCAACAAATTGACCTTTTATGGGTCGAGGAACTGTAGTTCAACCAACTTTCCAATTCCTACAAAGAGTGGATGAGTAATGGATGTTTTTATAGTTTTCATTATGTGTAACGTAACTGTAAGTGAGTTTCTCTTCAAAATTTTTTCATGTAGACAACCTTCCCTCGGACAGACGGAATTTCTGCCTGTTAAAGTTTATCGAATTATTAAACAGCCACATGAATATTCAAGTGCATTATATCGGAAATAGGTTGACACTAGTCGAGCACAAGAATTTAGGAGTTCTCATTAGCTGTTTAACTTTTTGAAGTAGGTCACTCAAAGGCTATTTACTCAGCAGAGCTTCCAAAAGAAGCTATGAGATATCTGAAGCTTATCCCGTATATTTCAGTGTTGTAACTTTATAATTCAATGCCTACGTTTTTCATTTGAAATTAGAAAGTTTTATTATAGAAAAACGCTTTTAGAAAAGGATTTTCACTGCTTCTATTGATGCATCCCGAAACTTTATTACGATTCAGTTATTTATTACGCAGAATACTGAGTAAATGTCTACCTCTGCAGGGATGAAAGAGAAAATGTTATGCAGGCTACAGAAACCTCCGAAATTCTGGTATTTAACGAATGTCAATTTCTTTCCAAGATGTAAAAGCAGTTACTCCTTTAGTTTCCTAGAAGAGAAGCTTGAGCAAAATATTGTTGTCAAATCAGTAACACCAGCTATTAAAATATTGTTTGAGAGTAGTTTACTAAGCAGACGATTACTCCTTAATTAGGAGAAACGCTTTATATACCGTTCGATCAAGGCTCGTCATTTGCATTGCATGTTTGCACAGGCAGCACAGTTCTTAAAAATTGTGATCAAATATTGTTTCGGTATTGTTTAAAGAACATACATCATATGAAAGTCACATCCCAAAAGCCATCCCTTTTTTAGGCCTCTTTCAAGTTCTGAAACAGAAAAAAAAGTCAGCTGGAACACAATCAGTTGAATACAGTGAATGATTGAGTGTTAAAACAACTCTTATAGTCACAAGATATTTCATAACAAGAACCGAATATTCCCTGGTATTACCATGGAGAGGAAATCAAGATTCCGCCATGGGATATTTAAGACAAATTCAACGGATTCGTGAAGTAAGCTTGCGAGAACTTTCTTTTCTGTGTTATCATTTATTGCAACTCTTCCTGGCCAACAATTTCTTCAAGTTTTCAATGTTTCTGTTATACAAAATGTCACAGAGCTACCACTTCGAGCAGAGTCGTCAGTAAAAACCCAGCAATTCCGAAAACATTTAAATTTATTCATAGACGAACTTTAAAGAAATTACTGCATTCCTGTAAATAAGATTCAGCATATCATGGACACTTTTAATTGATTTACTAAGCATAAAACATGTCTTTAAATTCGTTTACTTCATTTTATAACCCATGCTGCACATTTGGATACTACAGTGTTCCTAACAGAAATCTTTTCTGCCTATTCCTCAGCTGCGTTTAGATATGATCAAACATATTATGAAACTGTATTTTCCGCGTTTCCGCATTCAGTTACGATCTATCCTCTGCATCTTATGTCATTCATTAACTTGCACATAACTTACCATGGCATGCGCAAGTTATGATGCATTGCTATAACTTGCACATGTGAGCAGTAGGCCACGCATTTTATTATGGGACTTTATGCTAACACGTAAATTATTGATACTTTTAAAACAAATTCTGAATAGCCAGTATACATTAAAAATTCATTTAATTTTCTTACAGATATGGTTTTGATTCCTGAAATTGAAAACCTACCTTGTATGACGTATTTGGTGCGCATATCTCCGCCAAAAGAGCAAAATAACTTAGTTCATAAAAGCTAATCCTTTATTTTTCAGTTTCCATGCAAAACGTTTCCATCTTTTCTTTGCTATATACTTTCAATTAGTGAAATAACATATAAAAGATTCTACAAATATTTTTACGAAATTTTTGCTATTTAATAGTTTATAAGACAAAACAAATGGTTAATAATTATCTGAATTATGAAATTAATGCTCAGTCGAAAGAGGGCTGGCATAAACTTGCACATAGCAACCACCAGCACAGCCGCAAAACAGTCTGCGACTTTATTCGGAATAAAAAAAAAGTTTTGTCAAGAACCATGAATCAAGAGTTAACTCGTGATAATTATTTTTATCGAATTCTCAACAACCGAGTTAACTCGGAATAGTTAGGCAAGGGGTTTAGAGAGTTCACCGTACAGTAATGCTTGAAATGTAAATGCCATAACTATACATCTACATCCATGAGATTTAAAATATGAACATAGTTTTATAAATATGCCTAGTATTTTTTTGGTAGTAATTCTTTTCATTCTCTTTAATATTTCAGTAATAATGAATTAAACATTTGATTTATGAATTCAAAATATCTTGCATTTAAGTAAAAACCAAACACTTTTGAGATACTTAAGCATGTAAAACTGGGATATTTCTTTCCACAGTCGTAAGTGTAAATTTAAAATGCAACACAATTTTTAATAAATACTGCATTCATAACTACAGTAACTACAGTATGATGAACTCTAATTATGGGAAAAATAATGTTCAGCATATTCACAATAAGACATTTTACGTGAGTCTCAGAGGAGCTGAAACTGCTGATTTATATAGACACCATTATTGTTCCACTAGCGGAAAGGCTAGAGGTTGGAGTATCTTCTAGCAACAGGAGCCACGAGAAATCTACCAAACCGAAACAGTACCTGTCATTTTAAAGTGCAAAGTTGTCGATATTTTTGCTACTTCAAAAGAATGGTATTTCATTTACCAGTGACTTTCACTCCAGTGCCATTTTTGGTTGCAACCAGAAAACTAGCGTACTTGTTAAATAGAGATGGAATACCTTTTTCATGCATTAATGAGTCTGGAATTTAGTAATCTCGTGTTCCTACTAAAATCTGTACTCATGTGTTTGTTTGTGACATCGTCTCTTCCGAAACGACGGGAAGTTGAGTTTCGAAAGAGGTATCCCGGATTCCAAAAACTAGTGGGAGGCCATTCATTCGACCATTCTCCAGCCGAGGCAATAATTAAAAACGCCAATTCTCGCACCCATTTTTTCGAGAGGCAACAACGCACTGGATATAAAAATCTGATTTATTTCAAAAAGTGCTGCTACCGATCACTTTCAAATAGTAGAGCTTGTCAATAAAAATTTGGTAAGTTTTACAAAATACGAAATAAAAAAATCTGAAAGCTTTCAGATTTTACATCCCGCCAAAAGGGGCGATTTTTTAGCGTTTTCTGTGTTACCTTTTCTGTATTAAATATCATGTTCTTCGCACTTAGACCATAAAATTTAATTCAACAGCAATAGCGCAACACAATTTTAAAATAAATAATATCTTTAGAATTTCCGATACACAGTCTCGCGCGCGCAGGAATTTTTTTTCCCGTACGGTGTTGTCGTTGCTCGGTTTGAAATCGTTGAGTTTCTTAAACAAAAATTCATTAAAGTGTTACAAAATATGAAATCGATAATAAAACATATTCCAAATTCGCGCTTCCAGATGCCCATATTCGGAGGAGGATTACGTTATTCAAAATTTGGTGGCTTTAGGTACCGT
This sequence comes from Stegodyphus mimosarum, assembly GCA_000611955.2. Taxonomy (NCBI): domain Eukaryota; kingdom Metazoa; phylum Arthropoda; class Arachnida; order Araneae; family Eresidae; genus Stegodyphus; species Stegodyphus mimosarum. The sequence continues at coordinate 27,543 of KK120687.1, read as the reverse complement.
TGTTATATCCCAATGCGAGAAACATACATACATTTATGCAGATTCTTCATTATTTAATTTCATTAAGTATAACACAGGACGAGAAAATTTGGTGGCAACAGTTTGAAAAGCGATGAGGACATTTACAATGAAACGAGGCAAAATGTCAAAGCAAAATTAATAGCCCTTCTGAAATAACTCTCCGTTGGGTTAAAATAGCATGGCCAAACATTAAATATATTATTGTTATATAAATTCATATTATGACATTGAAGAAAGACCGTAACATATATCCGTAATTTTGTTTCATTATTTTCTTGATGCACCGTAACAAAAAACAATGATCGAATTATTTCCCGTATATTTTTATGTATTTAATTAAAAATTTATTTTCTTTTTATGAAAAAAAAAGTTTTCTTTAGCTTAGATATGTAAGGTTCTTATTTAAGATTGCAATTATTTAAGTTAGAGTTTTTTTAGCTTATGTGAAGTGCCAATTTGAAGGAGTAAGGAGGTAGTAACCGTTTATAGTTGTTCTTCTTGAATAGATTACTAGAGAAGTAACCATTCTTTTTTTAAATGGACTGAAAATTCAACATTATTCACAATAAAATCCAGCAAATTTTTGAGCATTTTAACTTTTTAAAACTGTAATTATTGCAATTATCTTTATTATTTCGTTAATATTTCCTTTTTCTTAGTCTAGCTTCATAAAAGTAAATGGCTTCAAGAATTGTATCTTCCAAGACTATCCTTATAAAAACTATTCAGTGTCCTTAAAATTAGATTAGGAGAACTTAAATACTTATCTAAATCTATTTCTTAATGTTTTGGTATATGGGGGTTAAAAATATGAAGCACTCACATTATAACTCTTATAGTTTAAATGATATAATAATATATAAAATCGAGTTTTCTACTTTGTATTTAGAATTTAAATGCATTATTATTATTTTAATTAACTGTTAACATAAGTCTGTAAGTGTTAAATAAATAATGGGAACCACGTATAACAAATTATAAATTGTAAAATATCAGAACTTTATTCTTAGTTACATATTTCTACATGACTTTACAATGAAGGTAAACGTAGTTCTTAAATTCAAATTGCTTTTGCAAAATAAATTTTTGTAAAGATATATTATGAGGTTTGTTTATGAAATGTGATTTCTAATTAATTTTAAGCTTTCTACAATGTAAATGAAAATTTTATAAAATTTTGTATCAATATTTTTCGCAAATGAAGATATGCCGGCCATTTATACCAATTGTTAGTATATAAATCTGTTTCCTGTAGAAAATGACAGACATCTATTCTCAAATGATAAAGGTACATATTGTCGAAAATGTTTTGCGCAAAATATAATTATACATTTAGGAAGGAACTAAAAGAAACAATAGAGCAATACAAATTCCGTATGTTACTTTTTCTCTTAATTCCGAAACTTTTAATGCTGTAGCCTTCTCAATTAATTAGGTTTAAAAAGTTTAAAAGTATGGATTTAAAGTAAAATATTAATTAATAATTCAACTTTTGAAAATGAATTTCGAAAATTTCCGTTCAACAATGTCATTCATAAATGGCGCAACATAATGAAATTTAAAGCGAATAATATATCCATCTGCGCAGAAAAGGTGATTAAAAAATATGCTTGTATTAGGTATAACATTTCAATGCAATTCACAGTTCAAAGAATAATAAACAGATTATATCCTCAGAGAATCATTAGGAATTGAGACGATAGTATTTAGAACCTTCAAATCTCTTTATTCATTAATGAAAGGGAGGAGTTTGTTGTGGATCTCACGAGATATGTTGAGGGGGTATCCACTCGGGGAAAGTGATCCCCCGTCCTTTAGTTTCCTGATACAGCCCCGCTATGATTCCTAATGCAACACCGCTGAGGAGATAAGTGGACCAAATAACCTATCTATCACCTCTTCTCATTTTCATCTCGTTCTGATGCGACGAATGTGTCTTGGGGTCTCGGCCCAGCCTACATTTCACCCCGACGAGAGTGTGCCGTTACTAACGGATGAAGAGGCATTTTCAGTGAACGAGTCTTTATCCGGGCAAACGGTGAACTGATCAAAATAATTCAGTTAGGCAGATGACAAAACGCGGAGGCTATATATATATCACGTATAAATTCTTAGAAAGTAATTTAGGAAGTACACTGTTATTAATTATGGCATGAATAAATATTTCTGTGCTTACTAAAAATAATCCGGGATGTTTTAAACAGCTATTTCTCGTCTAATAACGTGACTTGTTTTGGTAATTGATATTTGAAATTACAGTCTACTCCTGATCTACCAGGTTAAAACCAAGGACGATATCCATGGTTAATTCATAATGATAATTTATCTATGGGTAATTAAAAAACACAGGTAAAAAGAATAATTCATATTATAATTAACAAAACTACACTGTTAGCAATTCACAGGTATACTTAATAGAACCGTAAAAATTTCTTCATTTGGTTACGTAAATTATCAATATTCCAAATAAAAAGAACACGTTGTAAATAACGGAAGAATAACATCATTACAAAAAGAAGAAAGTAAATTATAAAATGCATATAACTAATGTTAAAGATATTAAGATTAATGGATATATGCTTAATTAATTTTTATTATAGAGCAATTTATTTCTAACGGATGACTTAACAATATTTATATTTACATACTGCTGTGGAAAAAAAATTCCAAGTACTATGGCGTCATCTGTTTTAAATGGTTTTATCCCATGCATTCTACTTTTTAATTCCGTAGACAGTTTTGCATTATGCTAATGGTTTGCGGTATTGCTTTTTCCGTCGTTTCGCAATAAACAAATTTAAAACATTTTCTCTCAGACAGGTCCCGAATACGGGTAATCGGGTATGTGAATAACTGTGCAAATATATAACATTTTTCAAAAGGAAAGAATACTTTTATTAAAAATTGCTATTTTCTTACAGAGACTGAATTTAGATATAAATTCTATATAAGTATTGGGTTCAATGAAAAATTATTATATTTGAACTATTGCTATTTTGGTAACTGCCAAGAAGCATTTTACAATATAATGTTATCATAAGTATTGCTAATTTGTTAATTCAGAGAATAAAAACGTATTTTTGCGGAAATTCCGTTTAAGTTTTAACAGCAACAGCGTCTGTTATCTTATGTATATTGAGTCTGATAGATTAGGAGATTTTTGATCGAATAAGAACGTTAGTTTATTTTGAAACAGTTATTTTATATTTCATTAATATTTGGCAAAAGAGACGGGTGCCATCGTTTCGTTTTGCTGAATGAATTTATTGAAGAATACTTTCATTCGACATAAAAACGCTTTTCGCGCATGTATTTATTTCACTAAAGCTTGTTATAATATGCATTTGATAAAGTCAGTTTTATTCTTACATTTTTTAGCATCACCTTTTATTCCGTTTATTTGCTTTAAAAAATACACATTTGTTTCCTTTGAAATATTTCAACCATTTTTTTTTAAACATTTTTTACAAAATTTATTCCTTCCAACCGGAATAGTGTCTAGCGATGCTGACTGCCGAACGAAACGGAATGCGTTCGAATCCAGGAGAAGGCATGGACATTTTTAAATGTACAGCGTCTGTGCGACAAGGGGTCACTGTAAATATGCGTCGAACCGGAAGTATATGAACCTTTCGTATATGAAATTTTCTATATGAGGCTTACAGAAATGAATTTTTATGCAACAACTAATAATTTATTCAGGAGAAACATCTCTTTTAACCATGAAAACGTTAGTTGAATTCTGTTTAATGTTTCAGTGTAACAAAAGCCGCCCAACCAGTATAATGGTTAACATCGCTGATTGCCGTGCCTAAGAGCCCGGGTTCGAATTCCAGAAACGGCATGGATATTTGTAAATGTACAGTGCTTTACTGCATGGGAGCACTCTAAATATGCGGCGAGTCGAAATTTCTTGAAAGAGGAGATGAAGACTCTAGCACCCGTACCTCCGTGCTTTCCATTAAATTTGGGGGCGGAACTGAGCTAAATCGCACTCTCATTTGTAAGGTGTTCAAGGCTTTTGCCAACGACAGGCGTACCTTGTGCTCCTTGCCACGTGGAATTTCGTGGACTTGGGCTGACTATAGGTTAGAAAAGTAAGTATTAGTCAACAACTGCAACAAGTGTAATAAAATGGTAGATTCTTTGTCAGGTGAAAGCATTAGCTCTCAAAGTGAAAAGCAGCATACCACATCAACATTACTAAACTCGCTATTTCGTTTAGATGCACCTGATATAGTCGTAAGAGAGGACATTTGCCACACTTTCTGCTTCAGATTCATTATGGATGTTTTAAATGTCATTCAAATAATCATTTATATTATTGAAATGGTATCAGGCATTGCTGCAGTAACCCACATGCCTTAGTTTCTCAAGATTAGATGTGGAGCAAGTAGCAACTTGTTTTTCTTCATGTGATGCTGAGTACAGTAAGAAGATGATGATTTAAGCCCTTTGTTAATTTTGGAAGTTTCGTATGACTGAGAACGCATATATCTTCAAACGGGATGCAGAACATGAATGCACAATGCATTTTGTTGTAAAACACTTTCAGTATTCCGAATACTTTTAACTTACCACAGCTTGGACTATAAGAACAAATCGTAGACGAATACACATTCGTATTTAAGGTACGTGCCTGGGAAAACATCCATGTTTCATTGAAAGAGTACATTACAATACTTTTAAAGCTTTATAATACTGGTTTCACAAAGTTTCCAGTCAGTGGGCAGCCAAAAAATAAAACAAGAGATTCTTACGTCACAAAATTCACAATGAATGATTTTGCCATCATTAAATTTCTTCTTCATTATATTCCTTTGCGAATATGCATCTATGCGTCCAGCTTGCATACAAGTGTTCAGACACGTATGTTGCTGAAAGACATTGTGGATAAGCAACCAGCCACATGAAAGAATGAACAATTCAAAACCATAAACATTTGCTCTCACAGTGCACTACAAGAACGGCGAATATGGGCAACATTGAAACGTGCGTATGCGGCACCTGTATATAAACGAGGCCTTAGTATTTTCTTTAGAAGGCAGCTTCCGTTATGATGTTGAACTCAGCTTCGAATTAGAAATTCAAATTTTAAGCATTGAAAATACTATTTTTCTCCTTTACGTATGCAATTTTGGTGGAACAATGTTTAAAATGACACATTTCTTGGGAATTTTCAAACAAGGGCTCATTTTATGATGTAATGATAAATGACGGAATTAAACTTGCGAGATTTACACTCCCAGTTTCTTTTCGAAAGAGCGTAACATTGTCCTTTAATAACTCAATCAAGTAAATAAATTTGATTGAGAATAAAATGTTCAACGTTAGATATCAATTAAGAATAAGCCGTATTAAATGTTACGGAATTTCACACGCTGTTAACAGCATTAGACACAAATTGGTTATAGAGTGGTCAAAAACCGTTAAAGCAGGTAACTCTTCTCGGCTAATTTTAGAGCTAATAGATCGCATGGATGAGGTTTTCGGTGGATGAGGTTCTCTAGGCGTAATACAAACACGGATCTTTTTCCGAAAAATATTTCGTTCACAAAACCATCGCATCATCATCAGATAGTATTCGCTTACTTCAACTTGATTAAACTTACCACCGGCCAACAAGTCTAGTTTTAAAAGATGTTATAAAGACAAAATAGTATCCTTGAAAACAAAGTTCAAAATCAAAATGTTTTAGTAAATATAAATATCAAACACGCATATGAATTCATTGCAGAAATAATCAGTTTCTTTCATTTTTAACTAAAAACACGCAGAAGGAAAGTTCTTCAAAAGCAAGTTTTATTGGTTGAAATGCTATGTATTATTAGAAAACTGTGCTCATAGTTTAATAAATTTTCTTAGAATTTTATACGAGGGTAAGTTGAAAAATAAGTTTCCCCTGTCGACTGTGGTCAGAGTTGTGTATGAAAGTCAAAAAATAGAATGAGATATTAAAGATATGACATACCTTTATTTTATTATTTTCGTACGAGTACGTTGAGACATTTGTCATATCGCTTGATAAGCTTCAAAAAGTCCTCCAAGAAAAATTCAGGGCTTTGCATATGGAAGAAGCGTTGAACGGCTATGGGCGAAAGGCGACACAGCAGGAAAACGCGCAAGTCACCGATACACCATTGGGTAGAGGTCGCTGCAAATCAAGCAGATGGCGCTGTTGCAGTGCCTGCGCAAAGCGGAGACCAGCCTCTCATTTGAGCCCCGGTAAGTATGGAGAGAAGGTGCGTTTTGAATTCGTGGTCAAAGGAGGAAGTGAGAGCGGTTATCCGCCATGAATGGGCACGTGGAGTATCAGGAACAGAAATTCATAAAAGCCTCGTGGAAGTCTATGGGCCAGGTGTGATGTCGAAGCAAATGGTGCGGAGATGGTGTCGCACATACAGTGATGGACGTCAGCAAGTGGAGGACATACCGAGAGCTGGACGGACGCGCACGGCCACTACAGATGCAAATGTCAGGAAGGTGGATGACATGATTAGAGCGAACCGGCGTATCACCATCAATGAAGTAGCGGAAGAACTTGGAATCTCACATGAGCGAGCTCAAAACATCATCCACGACATTCTTCGATACAGAAAAGGGTCAGCACGATGGGTGCCCCGACAATTGACCTCGACACACAAGGAACAACGCATGGGAAAGGCGCTTTGGAAGCAATACTGAAGTGAAACAAGCCGTTCAACACTTCTTCCATATGCAAAGCCCTGATTTTTTCCTGGAGGGCTTTTTGAAGCTTATCAAGCGATATGACAAATGTCTCAATGTACTTGGTACCTACGTGGAAAAATAAAGGTATGTCATATATCTTTAATGTCTCATTCTATTTTTTGACTTTCATACACAACTCTGACCACAGTCGACAGGGGAAACTTATTTTCAACTTACCCTCGTATTTATGAGACGTTTTGACACAGCTTTTAATTATCGGAAAACGTTCCAATTTCATCATTAAACTATTCTAGCGAGTTCTGTAGTCAACAAAAACATTTTAACATCTTTTTCTACATGTACACTGGTGTCCAAAAGTTAAACATAATTGATAATTATGTGAATAAAGAAAGAACTGTAAATCAGAATGGCGGGAAACGTGATATGCGAGTGTAAAATGGTTATAAAATAAGGAAGCAAATCAAAAGAACGATAATAATTAATTTTATTATCCAAAGTAGCAGTTTGAAAGAAAACTGAGAATAGCAAGGGTTCACACTATAAAGAAAAAATGAAAGAAAACATTAAATAAATTACTGATGCCGCAGTTTAATTAGGCGTGTGGTCACCTCTGACAGCCAGGAACGCTGTACAGCGATTTACCATACTTGCTAAGAGATGATGAATGAGTTGTGGGCTCAAACGGTTCCAAACTTCTTGGAGAGTTCTCTTAAGTTCTGTAACGGAGCTTGGTGGGTGCGAAAGGGCTGCAATTTGTCTCCCGAGCATATCCCATACATGCTCGATAGGATTTAAATCAGCTGATTAAATCACGACATGCGCTGGATGTTTTCCTTTTAAAGGAAGTCATCAACCAGCACTGCTCGGTGACATGGCGCATTATCATCCATGAATATGAAGCCAGGACCGACAGCACTTCGAAACAAGCGAACATAAGGCTCAAGAACTTCGTCTCTGTATCTTTGACCAGTCACAGACCCCGTATCAAAGAAATGGAGGTCTGTGCGGCCGTCCATCATGATGCCTGCCCATACCATTACTCCCCTTGATGGAAAATGATGTCTTTCCGATATGTTTAGTTCAAAACGTGTTCCACGTTCTTTCCATATCGTTACCCGACGAGAATCAGTACTCAGACTAAACCGAGATTCGTCACTGAACATCACATTGTCCCACTCTCCCACACTCCAATGTTGATGTTTCAAACTCCAGTTCAAACGAGCGGGCTTCTGCGCTGACGTGAAGGGAATGCAAACTGCTGGTCGTTTGGCACACAGGCCAGCAAGACTGAGTCTCCTGTAAACAGTTTGTCTCGAAATTCGTATTCCTGTGGCGACTGTGAGCGCCGAACCCAGTGCTCTAGCAGTACTGCCCCTCTGACGTCGCGCACTTATTACCAGATATTGGTCTTGGCGAGGGGTTGTGACTCTTGGTCGACCTGATACTGGTCGTCCGGTAACATCTCCCGTTCTTTGAAACCTCTGCCATAGCCTTGAGATCACAAACTGGGTCACGTTCAGAATTCCAGACACTTCGGTTTGTGATCGTCCGGATTCCAGTATTCCAAGGATTCTTCCTTTCGCAAACATCTCCATTCGGCGTCTTTGTGCCATCATTCAGCTTGTTCGATGGTTAACAATGTTCTTTCGCACAGCAGTAGCCCGAAACTTGTCTGATCTGCCTATGCTGCGTGAATCGGTTTCTCTGCGTTCCGACATGTGCAGGTGTTTCGCGCAGGATGTAGTCGACTGAAACGTTTTGCATAAACCTAATGTTGTTTCTTCTACCAAATAATATCCGCAAGAAATTTGGAATAATTTTACGAATATTTACTCCATGTTTTTCGCATTTTACAGTTTTTGCTTAACTTTCGGACACCAGTGTACATTGGCCTTCTCTCGTAACTCATTTGCGTAAAATTTTGACAGTATTTTATAGTTATTTTCAAACTCGTCTTTGCATTCATCACCCAAGACATAAACTATGACGTAATCAAAGGATATGCTTTTGTCATGACTGAAGTTCCGTCTATAGCCATTGATGCAACATTTGTTAAAGAAGCACCAAACTATTTCAGTACATTTTAAACGAGAAATACGAGAAACACAAGTTTTCCAAGCAGAAACCCGTAAATACAGTTCGACATAAGATCTAAAACTTTGTTCGTACTTGCACGAAAATTACATATGCAAATATATCTACAAATTTTCTTATTTCTGAAATAGCTTTCCTAACATTTGAAATTGAAATTCAACAACAGGCTTAATTTTAAGTTGGAATTGTTAACTGTGTCTTGATTTTCGATATCACAAAATGTTGCTAACCTCGGCAACTTTTTTTATTAAAAACACTTCTTCTTTGCTACTTCTTGTAACCTGGTGCCGTTATACTTGCTACGCACTACTTTAGTTTGTAAACGAATAAACTCAAAGTAATAACATAGCGTGCCCATGCAAAAATTAACTTATTTTGGAAATGATGTATTTATTTCTTGTCCACAAATTTAGGGAAAATTAATCACTTTGTGGAAAGACACGCAACAGAGGTATATCCAAGGACGAAATTAAATGGGATAAAATTTCAGAATAAATTTATTATGACAAGGAGAATGAAGAATTACATTCCAGCTCATATTAAGAAACTGAATAAGTATCCTTTGAGCGAAGAGTTTTGTATTCTGCAAAAGTTTAATTGTTTCCTTGAGAGAGTGTAAATTTTGCTGTACTGAATAAAGAAATAATGCAGCAAAAAGAATATGTTCAAGAACACTTGCTAAGAAAAATTATTTTATCCTTTTTTACAATAAAACGCTCGAAAGTTTCAAGAAGCAAAAGCTCCTTATTAAAAAGTTTTTATTAACAAAACGAGTTCAACGGTAGCTAAAATTTCGCTATTCTTCCGGATCAATTATGTTTCTGTGTTTCAGGTAATCAGCGTGAATAAGAGCGTAATTATTGCAAGAATCCTAAAATCTTACTAGATACCTATCTAATCTTGATGGTTTTAAAAAAGAGAATGCGAACAAAAAGATTTGAGGTCCGAAGTTTATAAATACATGTATTTTAAATATTAAATTTTCCTTTTGGTAAATAAATCCAGTTTGAAGTTTAGGATTAATATAAAAATAATATCTTCTTTTAAGCTGCATATATTTTCTCTTATCTAACTGTTTCCTTAGAACATATTTCCTTTTCAATGTCATTGGCAGATTATATGACAGCTGAAAAATCATCCTTTTTTGTAAAAAGTCTTCTATTTCAAAGGACATTCATTATCAGCGGACGTTTTGTAAACTGCATTTGTAAACACAAAATTCAGTAGATAAATGTATGTGAGCAGATATAAACAGCAATTATTTACAGATAGTGGCTAGGTACCTATGCAGCTACTGTCTACAAGTAACTCCGAAGGGTTTAACCAGACTTTCTCCCATTACTTTGCATTTCCTTTTGCAACTGCTTCCAGCACTGGGTTTTCCTTTAAGATAGGATGGCCAGTTTGTTCCAAATACGAATCTTGATTTGAAATTGATTCAAAGTGCAATACATGCATAAATATATTGGTACAGTTTCAAGTTGTATAGTTTAAAGATTTCAGTTTTATATCTTAAAAACATTTGAATGGATTTTTACAAATTTTGCACATATGTATATGATTTTAGGGAAATTATATGTGAAATTACAGAAATTTTTTTGTATAATGTAACATGGAAATCTTAAGACGATGCTCTGTGGGAAAAGTGAGAATACAGGGGCACGTCTGTTTAACAATGAGTAAATGGCTATCTTGCTAAATTGGCAAGATATCGCCAAGTTGGCAAATGGTTTTGGTGATTAATCTGCACTAATTATAATCCTTATCGGAATCAAGTTTTGAAAATGCAATTACTTATAAAATTTATGACCAAAGGTGCATAGTTGAATTTCTCGTCGTGAAAAATTTCCACAGTGTAATATTTAGCTTATGTGCTTCGATTTCTAGGAATAGTATTCTAAATTTTACACATAAAGTTGCTAATTTAAATGGGCTATATTACGCATAGGTTTACTAATTTTACTCTAATTTAGAAATTGAGTAATATTTTTTAATTGTGAACTTCAGCTACGTTTTATGTAAAAATGTATACTTTAGCTTTGTTTCATACGTAATATTACTTTAATAAACATATTGTACTTATTTCATGTTTTATATTTTTTAAGTCTGAAAACGGGGGGACTGAAAATGGAAACGAAAACTTTGCCATCAATCAATTATTTTATCTATTATCAATCCTCTATTATTTTTAAAGAAATTCAATAAAGAAGAATCTGAATGCACGCATATATGTGTCTCGCACTGTAAAAAAACGACGGCATCTGAAGTTATAAAATTTTGAACAGCGTAGTGCTCCACTGTGGCATGCGTACCTGGAAGCCCGAATTGCTAATTTCGAATTTTATATTGCGTATTTTGTAAAACGTTAATGAATTTTTGATTAATAAATTCAAAAATTTGAAAGCGAGCACTGTACTGGCAACACTATACGGAATAAAACATTTCTATCTCCAGAGCGCGAGACTATCTATCAGAATTTTTAAAAATAAGCTGTATTGAAATATTTTGGGATTTTGCTTTCGAATTGAACTTTATGTCACTTGAGATTAAAAACATAATATTTAATAAATAAAATTAACACACAAATCCTTAACAATAAAATGAAAAATAATTGCAAACCATCTTACTAAGAAAACTGAGAATTTATATTGTGACGAAATCGGTGCATAGATAGATAACTTTAGCCAAATTATATAGGGAATCTGACATTTTTCTGTTTAATGTAATATGAAAACCTAAAAAAATCCTGCTCATCCGGAAAATTAAGAATACAGGTCAAGTCTATTTACCATTGAGTAATGGGTATCTTTTTAATTTGGCGAGAAATCGCCAAAAGGCGTCCAACTTTGGGACCAGTTGGCGATATTGTGGTCTGGCCGCTGTATAAATGTAATGCGTATTGCAACTGAATAAGTGTAATTGACTCGCACATGTAACTATAACCATATCCGGTCCTTAAATGCAACTTTAACCTTATATGCCTTCGAGTAAATTCCAGAAATGAAGTTTACTAGAGATTTTTCGGCTGCCTAGTGAAAACTATTTAAAACAGGAGGGAATATCTGCAGTCATAAGTCGTTAGTTGAGGGCGGAATTCGGAGTACTTAATATAATTAATCAAGCATTTCAAAAATATCTTTTGTAACTCGCTTCTTCAAGTAACCCTAGAACTCGCTTCTTCAAGTAACCCTAGAAACAACAAGCGCGCTATTCACGTCCAAAAACGATATCCTATAATCCTTTTGTTCTATTCATTACTTTTTGTTATTAATCTCTCTTGTTTACAAGGGAATAAAGACATTTTCAAGCTTAATAATGTATTTAAAAAATAAGTGCTAAAATCATTCTTAATATCGTATCTCTTTAAAAAAGAGGAGGGAAATAAAGATGCATAACTGTTGTTTCTTTCCAGACGCCGTAAAGTGGTTGAGCGGTTACGACCGCTGAATATTGGTAGGTTGAACAGCTTTGGATTCAAAGACAGGCAACACAGAGAGGATGTATGGCTGGATTTCGTGGTTTTGTGAATACGCGAAAGTACCTTAGAATGTCTTCCACGATGGCATCCCTCCTTTTAGACATATAGCTATCGTGGGTTTCTCATACTCAAATAAGCTAACTCAATACTGGCATTTTTTATTTTCTGCATTCAGACTCCTGATATTTGAAATGATGCACTTCGAACGAGTAACTTTCTGTACAGGGGTTAAATGAATGTCTCTTTGAAAACTTAATCCTTTTTATTAGTTTTAAAATTTGTTCACACTAATGCGTACAATTGAACATGGTAATCACGTAAAATGGAAATTTACAATTTTCTAAAAATCGAGCAGACAAATGCTTGTAAAGTTCGGGAATGTGTGTTATTCCTATCCCCTGCGTTTTAAACCACCCTAGAGTCTACTATTATTTTGAGCAATGATATTATAAGAATTTTAAGGGCTCGAAATTCATCATATAAAAGAAAAATACTAAATTCTAATTAGTATTTTTTTACAAGAATATGAACACAAATATTTGAGCATAAAAAGTTAAGTAAAAATATTTTTAACTTGATTGAAGTCTTTAAAATAAAACGAAAATCACAAAATATCACAGAAATCATATAAAATAATGAATAAATCCATATACAATTTGCGTAGAAAGTAGCATTGTTTTATTCAGTGTATATAAAGATGTATTATTTTATATACACGTTTGTCTTCTGTCATGTCAGCCGATTTTCAAATAGATTCTAAGGATTTGGGATGATTTTTCGTAATAATTTTCACATAAGGTTTAAGCTTAAATTCCGGTAGAGTTTTCCTGTTTTAAGAAGATTGCCATTAAATCTAGATTACGTTGTGTATGGAAGAAAAATATTCTGTGAGAACTATTGTTTATTGAACTGAAAGTGCTTTCAGTTTCAACGCTATTAGCGATATTCTCTCTAATAACCACAATTACTCTCTTTATTTTGTTAGAAATTTCCCTATCTAGATTTTTCTGTTAAAAGCTATTTCAAAGAAGTTCCTAAAATCAAGTATTTTTATTTCATGTTGCAATATGAAATTAAATTTTTCGGATCATTTTACCTCGTTTTGACCATTGCCATGTTACTTTATCTGTATCCTAGTATCTGAACAACAGACTTTAAAATCTTTTAATTCGGTTCTTCACCATTTTCAACTTCTTCTTACTAAATTTCATGGACTAGTCGAACTTTTATTCTTTTTTAAGGCAAGTGATAGCTCAGCAAAAGCCAAGAGAGCGAGGGAACTCGCTCCGTCTTCAAATGCTCTGATTTAATTGGCTACCACTGTAAATAATCGTTTCAGTTGGAAATAAGATTCCAGAGAGCCAGAGATTCTTCAGCTGCGGAATAGTTAGGCTTTGTTTTAGAGACATGAATGTGTTTGATTGTACTTTTTTTGGAAGTTTTGAAAACTGGGTTACAGACTTATCTTTAATCTGAAAAATTTTAAATTTAGTTCTTGTAACTTCGTAATAATGTTTTTACATATTGTGAATGCTCCCCCCAAGAAAATAAAGAATAGATAACTGTTTATATTACAAGGTATTTCTCCTGCTTTCTTAGCATACCTTCGTGGTGTAGTGATCAGTACGCTCATTGCATATTCGAGAGGTCCGTGGTTCGGGTCCCGGCCAGGGCATAGCTCTCCTTCTTTCAAAAAAGTACTTAAAGTCTAGGTATTGTTTTTTGAAAGTTAGTTACTAGTGCATATTTTGTAATTTTTCATGGCAACGTGAATAGATAGAGAGATACCCAGTGCACAAAACAGCGCATGCGATGCTTAAGGATAGCCTTTCAAGCGGAGCTTGATTTTACAGAATTCGTTACTTTGTATAATTCCTTCATTAATGTATATTATCCTATTGAAAGGGCGGGTATTTTCCGTGGGAAGTGTATTCGGAAGGGCATTTAAACTTCGTATATGTGTAATCTAGTAATTGATCTCTGTGTTATTCTATGTGCAAATTTATTTACAGATTTTATTTTAAATGAGCAGCAACTAATATGATCTTTCAATAATCTATGTTTAGTACACGATGCTATTTCTCAGTGTTTTCTAAGCAAATATATTACTGGGCCTGTTCAGTCTCGCCTCCTTGACATATGAACTGTAAAATATAGAAAATGCCTCCAGAGGGCAGTGATGTGCAAAAAAGGGAAAAACCCGAGAGTGTGTTCTCGCTTCTGGAGAAGAGAGTGTTCCCGCCTTTGTAGCGAAAGTGTTAAAGTAATTATAGAGATGTGAAATAAAGCTACAGTCCTAACTTGTAAGTGTTTTCGAGTTACTGAGAAATTGTGATTTATAATTAAGAATTGTTCATGGGCCGACGAGCCCGAGTTAGAAACGAATCAGTGACATCTAAATAAGTGAGTTTGTAAAAACGAAAGTGTGCTCTTCTTCCGAAGCGATTGTGTTGCGTAACTTGTGTTCGTAATGGAAGAAACAATTAATTCGTTAAAGCGTGAAAAAGCTACCCTAAAGGGTAAAATCACCCGTTTAGAAACCTTTGTAGAATCGGTGGTTGAACCGATAAGTGAAGATATTATAACCGAACTTGAAGTAAAACTAGAAACTGTATGCACCGTGAAAAGATGCATAGCCGAACTACAAAAGGATTACTTCAAATTGCCTGCAAAAGTAGATATCAGTGAAGCAGAATCGGATTTAGAAGAAATGGAGATTCGTCTGGAAAAAGTCGAAGTAAGATTAAAAACATTCTTACATAAATTAAATGTGAAATGTTTTGTGAAAAGTACTGAAAATGAACAGGGTAAAATAAGTGTTGATAATTGTTCTAAAATAGCCCCAGATGTAAAGCTCCCAAAATTGAGTTTACCTACATTTACTGGTAATGTTTATGAATGGATAACTTTTAATGATTTATTCAAGGCTGCTGTGCATAATAACGATAATTTGTCAAAAGGACAAAAACTTCAATATTTATTATCAGCCCTTAAAGGCGATGCTCTCCGAGTCGTAAAGTCAATCCCAGTTTCCGATCAAAATTATGAAGTTGCTTGGTCACTGCTAGAAGAAAGATTTTCAAATCATCGAGAACAGGTTTTTGCCCACATTAAGCGGTTTATGTCAATTCCACCTATTCACAGTGAGTCTGCTAGTGCTTTACTAAATTTAGTTGACATTACCTTTGAATGTACAAGAGCGTTAGAAATTTTAGAACACAAAATTGATGGGTTTGCTGAAATAATGTTTGCGTATGTATTGTTACAAAAATTAGATGCTTCAACAAAATTATGGTTCGAACGCGAATTTGGTAAGAAAAATAATGTTCCCAAATTGAATGACTTAATTGAATTTCTAAAAAATCATGCAAGAGCCTTAGAAGCGTCTAAAGTTTCTAAGAACATGAACCAAAAGCATTTTTCCAAAGGAAAGGTGTTGTTAAGTACTGTGAAGTCATCTAAGTGTAGTTTCTGTTTGGATAATCATATTATATATAAATGTCCTAAATTTCAAGATATATCAGTGAATGATAGGGTTGAATTTCTAAAAAGGCAAAGATTGTGTTTTAATTGCTTTTCAAACCATAGTGTAAAGCAGTGTTCTTCAAAATTTTCCTGTGCTAAATGCGGTAAAAAACATAACACCCTGATTCACTTTGAGAAAAGAAATAATAATTCATCCCATGGTGTACATTCTCAAAAAGCATCTTTCTCACCGAATAATACTAGTGAAATAAACATTTCAAGCGAATTAAATCCGAACGCGATTAGTTTCGAAACAAAAAATGCGATTCCTTCCATAAATCAATCATTTGTCGGAACGAGTTACGAATATGATCATAAATCCTTCTCGGCGCCAGAGCAAAGTTTTCCTTTTCAAGGTCGAAAAACTTATACATTTTTGTCTACTGCCGTAGTTAAGGTTCGAATGGGAAACGGAGGAATAATAAACATTTTAGCAATTCTTGACGTAGGCAGTCAAGTCAGCCTAATTAGAAAGGAAATCGCGGATATGTGACAAGCAATAAATGCTCCTATATCTGGCCTGAATAATTCGATTCTAACTGTTACAAATAAGCTAGTTACATCAGTAGAAAATTCGAATGGAGACTTTAAAAGAAATGTTGAATTTTTAATTGTAGATAATATTACTGATCTTACTCTTTCGAAGCAATTGGACGTTAAGAAAATTTGTTTTCCAACAAATATTTGTTACGCTGATCCAAATTTTTATAGACCAACGAAGATTGATGCTCTTCTGGGAGCTGATATATTTTACCTGCTGCTCAAACCAAATCAAATAAAATTACAAGAGGAATCTATCGTGTTGCAAGAGACAGTGTTTGGTTGGGTAGTAAGTGGGTCTATGAATTTAAGTAAACAAAAGAGTTATCATTGTCGATTAGTAAACAATTTCGAAGATTTAGATAATCAGTTAGCAAACTT
>KK120685.1:258276-324650 GCA_000611955.2 Stegodyphus mimosarum | reverse complement strand
TTACTTAACATCTTATATTGTATTACTGAACCGGGGCCATGCTTTCATCTTTATTACATATCATACGAATATTTTTTAGAAAGGCATATTTTTTCCTTCTGTTAGCACAATTTTAACCACTATTTTACTATTACAGAGACTTCATTAGTAAAATCCTAACTGTTAAACTGAACGTTTCATTACTAATTTTGAAGATTCTGGATAGATTCTTTTCAAATATTCATAACTGATTAGCAAAGTAATTTATATATGTACTTTGTTGCACTCTTGATTAATTTTTAAATCGTTGTTCATGTATAACACTTCATTTCTAGTGAAGTATCAAAATGATTATTAACTTTCCGCCTTTTTCAAAGAATTTCGTAGCCACATATGTTTAACAGAGAAAAGTTTCCTAACTTACTAATATTATTACCAAAATAAGAAACATAAAAAAGTTTCCTAAAAATTTACGTATTTGTTTCTTTACAAACATGCACATGAATACCCACGTTTAATTATTTAATGTGTATTTTCCTATATCAGAACGAAAATTTTTAAATAATGTCATGTTCCACCAAATTTACGTATTTATGATGTAGTTGGTTTTTCGCAAACGTTTTGAGAGTGCGCTCTCTTTAGCCTCTTAAACACTTCGAAACTCTTTTTCTTTGTTATTTGAAATTATTTTATCTTTGCTGTTGGTATATGCCAATGAATTCTCGATACCTTTTTTTTGGTTTATTTTCAGCTTTTGAGTTATTTAAATATTTAAAAATATATTTTTAGATCGTTTATGTTGACACTTGTGATAGATTTTCTTGGATGATTTTGAGAAATGTATTTATTTTATTCATGCGAATGAAACTGATGTTTTCTTAAATTTTTATTATTCAGAGTATTAGCCAATTATGACAGAATGCGGGAATTGTTTTCATTATTCAACATACATATGAACTTCAGCATTCCAAATTTTTTACGCAATGGTAATTTTTCTTATCAGTAATAAGAAGACAAATGGAATAAATGCAGCATATGCAGACATAAGATAAAAATTTGGATGTAAAAGCAATTCTTGAGAGCTAGGAAATGCAATAGAATGTGCAAATATTCTTCCTATTCGAAGCTTATTTTTGGAATGACATAGCACATAAAACGTAAATTTACTAAAAAGAGATATGGTGAAGATAAAGTACGCTGCAAAATCTGGACGGTAATTAAACAAAACTAGTTATATAGCCGTTTTCCGTAGAAAGTGGTTCCAGTACGGGAAACATGCCAGAAGCCTCCTAAAACTGAAGTGATGAACTCTAAGTCTCCTGATCTTAGCTCTTACGTAAAATTTACAAACCTACTACAACCTTTTGTAAGAGCGAAGATCAGGTGTTCACTTAAAATTACTTTGCTAATCAGTTATGAACATTTGAAAAGAATATATCCAGAATCTTCAAACTTAGAAATGAAACATTCAGTTTAACAGTTAAGATTTTACTAATGAAGTCTCTGTAATAGTAAAATACTGGTTAAAATTGTGCTAACAGAAGGGGAAAATATACCTTTTTAAAAAATATTCGTGTGATATGTAATAAAGATGAAAGCATGGCCCCGGTTCAGTAATACAATATAAGATGTTAAGTAAGTAACAGTTTCTAAACTGAGTTTTTGTCACATAAGAAATGCATTGAAAAAGCTAAAATTAGTAATGTATTAGCACTGGACTAGGAAACAAATTTTCAAAGATAATCAATTTAAAAATACTTTGTTATTTTCCAAGGTCTGTTCATGAAACTAATTAAGGTTCTTGGTCGTTTACATGTTTTTCTGTATTTATCACTTAAGTTCATTGCGTTCCTATCTTTTGCAATTTGTGAAGTATTTTTGTTTAAATACTTGCAGTTTAATCTTTTTTAATTGATTTTTGAAGTACACATATATTTTGATCCAGGCATGGGGGACATGAGGACCGTTAACAGCACTGTATCTTTTCTTCATCCTTTTTTTCTTAAGAATACAGCAGGTTAAAAGAGAAATGAGTTTCGTACTTTGTGAAATGTATTTTATATAATTACTAGCCGCTGCGCGGCCAGCCTTCGTCTGGCTTCTAAGTGTACCGGAAAAATGCCTAAAGAGAACACCAAACATTAAATTTGAAAACTGCACAGAATTTTACTTTGCAGAACAATTTTATCGAAAAAGAAACAAATAACAACGGAAAAAAAATTCAGTTGAAAATGCATTACATATAAAAAGCATACAATGAAATAAGCAATATCCCTTAATACAAATATTAATTATCTTAATAAATAAATTAACCAACTTCCTGCTGCCTTCTCTAGACAAACGTCCAGTATCCAAGGGAAACACTGAATTTAAAAACTGCACAGAATTATCGCCGTCATTTTTCCGGGTGGCAATATTGCTGATATCAGCAACAATGGCTGCGTGCGATTGTTGTTCATATAATAAGAGAAAATCATCAATTTGATACTATTTCATTAAAAAAAATATATAATAAAAAGGTATCAGTTATCAAGACGTATCTTTATTCCTTTTAAATCATTGTCTGTTGTATAATTACAAAAAAAAATCTGAAAGTTTTCAGATTTTAAATTACTTCCAAAGGGGCATTTTTTAACATTTTGCGTGATACCTTTATTTATAAAATATCGTGTTCTTCGCACTTAAACCATAAAATTCAGTTAAAGAACAATACCGCAAAATAATTTTAAACTGAGCATATCTTTAGAATTTCTTATCATTGGAAATGTAATGGCATGAAAAGTAGAAAAATATATCTGTATAGAGTAACTTTATGATAATTTGAATGTGTTATTTCGAATAGAAATAGCTCCTAGGTTAGTCATGAACTACTAAGTTCTGTCAATTTTCATCAAAAACGCAGTGCGTGCTGATGAAATATTACTTAAATTATCTAGCTTTGCGATTTCCCTCAGACATTGGCAAGACCAACGGCTATCTGAGCAATACAGAATAACTTATGTGTTTAATAGGTTAATTCGAAGGTACTAAAGACATAACATTTAGAAAAAAATATGGACGTTTTCTAGGAAAAAACCTTCTTTTATATTGTTTCGATAATATAATTATATACCAAATGCAAAATTTAAATAAATACTTAGAGAAATCTCAGGAAAAACGTTAAATTAATCTGAAATGTTTTCTTAAAGTCTCTGTAAATGGAAAACAGTGATCGTATTAAATTTGAAAAATATCATAGTTCTTATACAGTGAATTAAAATTTTCCTACCGATCTGTGAATTCATGAAAATCAGGAAAAACAAAAGTCACTTATCACGTTCGCTTGCTTACGGTATATTCTCTCGTCCTTCTAATATTTTTGCTTTTGAGTTGTATTATTTCTGAAGTTGTAATAGTTCTGAATCCGAAGCTTCAAAACACAAAATTACTCTGATTTATCAACTTGTGCCTAAATGTAGAACACAGCCGTCAAAACGGAAGATTTTAGTAGAAGTAAATGCAATACAGACAAAATAAAATTAAAAATACTTTGTTATTTTCCAAGGTCTGTTCATGAAACTAATTAAGGTTCTTGGTCGTTTACATGTTTTTCTGTATTTATCACTTAAGTTCATTGCGTTCCTATCTTTTGCAATTTGTGAAGTATTTTTGTTTAAATACTTGCAGTTTAATCTTTTTTAATTGATTTTTGAAGTACACATATATTTTGATCCAGGCATGGGGGACATGAGGACCGTTAACAGCACTGTATCTTTTCTTCATCCTTTTTTTCTTAAGAATACAGCAGGTTAAAAGAGAAATGAGTTTCGTACTTTGTGAAATGTATTTTATATAATTATTATGTTTGATGCTCATGTTAAATAAAATGTTATATGTGGGCAGAATTGCGTGCTCGGTTACTCGCAACACGAACGAAAGACACACACACACAGACTCTTTGTTTTATTATATGTAGAGATTATGTTTGATGCTCATGTTAAATAAAATGTTATATGTGGGCAGAATTGCGTGCTCCAAAGTTTAATTAAAATAATGCTTTGTTTGAAAGCGTAGTCTTTCTTATGTTAAGTCATACTAAAATGTGTTAACATTTTTAAAGTTGTTGATTGTGTTAGATCATTATATGGAGCTTATATCAATATAAGATATATGTGCGTAATTTTATTTACTATCTATGAGACGTTAGATGTCAAAAAAAGCTGTAAGAGTTAATTATTAAGCAATGCCAATATACCTAACTTAGAATGTACTAAAAGTTTTAAGTTAAGTTGGATTATTATATGGAATTCATGTTAACGTTATATGTTATGCATGATACTTATGAATAATTTTCTTTGCTATCCACAAGAAGTTAAATGTTCTCAAAGAGCTGCAATTCTCAGTGTTAAAAATTAACGTCAGTTTGAAATTTTTATCTTAAAATGGTTGTTAAATCTTTTAATTGCTATGGTGGATCGTTATTTGGAATTCTTCTCAATATTTCGTGTAATGTAGCGTAACTATGTAGGCGTTTATATGCCAGGAATGATAAGTTAAATTTCGTTCTCAAAAGGCTGTAAGAGTTCAGAGCTAAATAAATTATTGTCAATGCGAAATATGGGTATATTTTAGTTGAGTTACAATGAATACCTTAAGAACCTATGAGACTCAACAAAAAATAATGATCATATTTACTGGCTGAAAAAAATATTCTAAGTTAAGAAATTTTTATATTCCAAGTTGGGAAAAAAGGCGACAAGTTTTATTTTCATGGCAGAATAATAATTCTATGTGTAATTATAGTTAAAAGTAATGCTATCTCGTGTATCTTGTTAAGAAAGTCAAGGCTGTGGTAAGTTCGAAAACAGTAGCGTTTATGAAGCTCTGTGGTAGATGTGTGGCACCATGTTAAGAATCCAAGTGATGTTTTCACATGAAAAAAATCAAGGTTTAGAAAATGATTAGTATGTTTTAGGTAGGATGTGCATAATAAAATCCAAGATATTTTTGTAAAGGGTGTTCGAAGAGTTAATCTATTTTATTAATATAAAAAAATCCTTTGTGCTGAATAATAAGGAGTGTTTTGAGTATATTCATGTAAAGGTCTGTAGCTTTGTGATGTAATTAAGTAACGTAATTAATATAATAAAATGAAATACTTTTGGAACTAAACAAGGTACACAATAGTTAGAAATTCAGTATTTTTATACATGTTTGAAATAAACTAGCTTGAAATGCCATTGAGTGGACCTCATACCATGAAATTTTATTACTTCTTATTTGTTCAAAGTCAGTAGGTCTTAAAATAATGAAACTTGTGTGTATCCACTTTTGAAACAAGGATTCAGAAACGTAATATGAGTATGCTTTAAAAGTAGGATAAATGTTGAATATAAGGAGAAATATGTAAAATTTACATTTTTCAGACACAGTTTAGTCCTTCGAATGAAAGTAAGATGTGTAAAAGAGAATCCGCGAAGTTTTGTATAGCGTTCCAAAAAGTTAATACAGTCATTAGTAGTTATAACCATACATTAGAAGGAAACGTTCTGAGTATTTAGTATCACAAAAAATAAGAAGTCTATATAGAATGAACCTTGTACGTATTGATTTAAAGTTACAGAAAATATTATCCATGAAGACCTGTTGAGGGAAATTATATGCATGTAAATTCCAGCTTGAAATTCGTTTACTTTTGCAGAAATGGAGATATAACATCAATAAGTATTTAAAACAAGGGAAAGAAGTTAAGGGTAAAATAAAAAAGTAATAAGAATTTAAAGAATTTAAAGAAAATTTAAAGAATAGAAAAAATTTACATTTATCAAAACGAAAAAAGAAAAAAGTGAAAAGAAAAGAATTAAAATTTACTTTTGGAAGTAAAATACATAAGTAAGAAAAAAAATTGCATTTGTGAAAACAGTGAAGTGAAAATATATATGAAAATAAATATTACATTTTTAAAACAAAATGAAAAAATGTAGTAACAACTTCTTTTAAATAAAAAGCGAAAAGGAAAAAAAAAATAAACTTGTAAAAATAAATATTACTTTTGTAAATACCAAAAAAAAATTTTAAAGTAAAAAAAGTTTAAAGTAAAAATATAAAAAGGAATAAATTTAGAAAAAAACTTTTGGAAAATAAAAAAAGAAACGTAAAAATTAATTTTCTTCTAATTATATAAAATTGTGGAAACATTAATTTGCGACAGTAAAGTTTACATTTCCAAAAGCAAAACATATAAATTTAATCTAGTAAGAGCGAGAAGAAAAAAAAGGAAAACAATGAAAAATACCCTAATAACAAAGAAAAAATTTGAACTGTGGGAAAATCTTATATTTAAAGCAGCAAAGAATATAGTAATGGATCAGAAAGCTTAAAATGAGGTTCACGCATTCGTTATCCTTCAGCCTAGTGACTTTATGGCGGTTTTCTCTGTACAAGATCAGATGGATAAAGTGTGTGTCAAGGTGAAATAACAATTGGTAGGGACGAAAGCTGGCTTTGTGGTTAAAGCTCAGGTCTCCTATGGAAGAGATGGCGGTTTCGAACCCATCCGCGGAGTTATTTTGAAAATTCAGGGAAAATGATATTAAATTCAATAAAAAAATATTTAAAGGTAATAATTAAAAATAATGTGGCGCTAAGTAATCAAAATTAATTGTATAAAAATAATTAAAAATAATGACATGTTAATTAAAATAATAAGGGGAAATAATTGCATATTAAATAAATGAAAATGGTAAATTAAAATTGACGTGATCCCAAACACGTGGTTCAAGAGCTCGTTGCCACAAAAAATAAAAACTTTCAAAAATAGGGTCATTGCCAAACAATGAAAGCGAAAATATGCATGACGTGATCCCAAACACGTGGTTCAAGAGTTCGTTGCCACAAAAAATATTGTCGTTGCCACAAAAAATAAAAACTTTCAAAAATAATATCCTTGCCAAACAATAAAAGCGAAAATAGGCGTGACGTCATTCCGTCAACGTCATCCATTCAATCTACGGCACTTCCGGTTGTCACGTGATTCAAGATGACGCGACCACGCCCCTTTTCTGTGACGTCACTTCCGCCGGCTGAGGACTGTGGCTTACTACTACTAGAATACGAATTGTATAAGATCTTATGAATAAAGTCTCCATTTTGGAAAACTTTATATTGATCAGAGCTTCAAGACACTCTGCGTAGTAATTTTATCTACTACCATCAGAAGCTTTTCCTTAAGCTGATATTTCATTTTTAGTTACTTTCAGGTTTAAACAACTCGCTTTTCAGTTTGTGTATGAGCCCTGAATTTTCAGAAAGCATCATCTCAAGCTTTAAAATTAAATATCTTGTTCACTTTCTGTCGTGAGGAAACCGTGCTGTTTGTGTTTTATTTTCCAGAATAAGCCGAAGAAGAAAAATTTACGAAATAATACCAAGAACTTTAAGGAAATACAATTATGCCGGAGACAGCATAAAAAGTTAAATTTCGTAATTTTTATAAACTTGATTTTTTAAGCGGAGAAATGCTATAGCATAAATATTTTTCTCATTTAAAACATTTTTTGTAAGTGGAAATGTGTGTTTACGGTTGCGAAAATAAAGGCCGCGAAAAGACTCATATAAATACTCTGTAGATCTGTTGTTGTTTCTATTCTGTGAAAACTCTTTTTAATTAATATACATATTTTAAAGAATAAAATGTAAATTATAACTAAAATGTCATAAATCTAAGCGTTGTTACCTTATTAAATGTTTTATTCTTCTCCTTTAAAACTAACATTACACTTAAGGTATGTGTGTTGGTTTTATTATAAAAGAAAACTTTATTATGAAAATGCATTCACATTATAAAAAGAAAGAACTATAAGTAGCGTATAAACCTGAAGTCAGAAGACAAAATATCCACAAAACTCCTGTCCCGTCGTTGTCACTTGTCCTTCAATATCTGTCCTCTTCAACATCTTTCAACACATTGTTTATTCTTATATATTTTATGAATTACTGTTATTCTAAAAATGTTTATATTTTAAACTTTTTCTTACTGTCGCCATTTACCATTTTCTGAGCACTATCTTGCCGTAACCACGTCCTTGAAAGCATTTGGTTTACAAAGTTAATTTTTATAATAGAAGATACAAGTGATGTGCCCATTTTTCTGAAGAACTATTGTTTATATGAAGAAGTACTGATTATTGAGTCTACATTTTCTCATTTAATAACTTTCCCAGAACTTTAAGTGCTGTTGTTGAATAGTGCAACTATTACAGCCATCGAATTGTGCATTGTCCAAAATATATAAATAACTTTTAGTTTCCAGAAGTTGAACTTTTACAGTTTAGTGTTTTTTCAAGCTTTGTCCGTAACATAAGCAATCGGTTAGTTAGTTCATATTTTGTATGTTATACGAGGTATTTGGAAAAGATGACGACAGACTTTACTTCCCTAAACATTATTACTAAATACTTTTTGCCTAATTTAAATTTAACTAACCCATACTGAATGCCTGTTGATCGTAAAGAAAATTGCATTTTGTGTTTATGGAGTCCCCTCAACACATCTTTATGAGACAGATGTTTATTTAAATTTTCAGAACTCAGTTTATATATAAAGTCGAGATCTGAAGAGAACATCTTACTCACTTCTCAGCCTTCCACATAAATTACTTGTTGCTCTATATATTTCTTAGAACGTTTTACGAAACTTCTGAATTATTCTAGAAGTCCACTTTTTGAAGCCTCTTTTTTCTCCTCCTTACACTTGAATTCCTGAAACGCTCATAATATAGTGGCCTTTGAGGTGAGATTTCATTTCAGGAAACAGGAAACCTTTACTAAATACGATCACTAAATACGTAAGTTTAATCACTAAATACGTAACAAACGTTATTGGCTGCATAAAATGAAGCAAATAATTACATTCAAATTCCTTTCGGTAAACAAAAGATATTTTAATGCAAGTAAGAAGAGATACATTAGAGAGGACTGAGTTAGTGAGCGTTTTGCAGTTTCGATGAGATTGGTATTCAGTTCTAAAACATTGTTCATGCCTTATATACAATACGGTAGGTTTGCTGAAAAAGGCTTCTGAAAATGAGAATGAGGGGTACTTGCATATTATCTCAACCACCTTAGTAGAAGTCACCAAATTTCCAGAATT
Source organism: Stegodyphus mimosarum (assembly GCA_000611955.2). Lineage (NCBI taxonomy): Eukaryota > Metazoa > Arthropoda > Arachnida > Araneae > Eresidae > Stegodyphus > Stegodyphus mimosarum. Next base: position 315,542 of record KK120685.1, on the reverse strand, counting down.
CTCCCAATTTTGGCAACCATGCGTATAACAGTTCTTTATATAACCGTATCAGTTGCAAGTTGCAATCTGAAAATTCATCAAATCATCTTTATTTCTGCAAAAAATCGCCAAAGTGGTTGCGCTAATCCACAAGTACCAAAAGAGGAAACACATTTCCATTATGTATTTATTAATATAAGATTTCTTTATGCATTCCTAAAAGAAAGTTGTATCTGCAACAGTGGTATTTTAAAACACAGCATAGACATATTACAGATACAGAAATCAAAAGTTAAGATTTTGTTGTAGATTTGTGTATATTTTACTCATTTCTAATGCATTGATTTTTCCTCAACTTTTTGTCTTTGTGCTGCTTGTCTGTAAATCTTTCAAGCTGTCATAAATTTCTGAAATTTGTGGGAAAAAAACCGCTCAGTTTAAATTAACATCAAAAATAAACTTTTAACATTGGTGAGAAAAGGGGCTAAAATCTTGACTATAAATATCTTTTAAAAATTTGTCTTAATTGATATTTCTTTTTCAGATTTCTCTCGCACCATCGAGTTAGCTGTTCAAGTTACAGAAATTCCAATCCAAATGTGACTCAGGGATGTGTTTCTCATTTCCGCAAAATAATCCATTGTTGGAATATGCGCGGAAAATACATATAAACTCTTTGGACGCTCTGGATACAAGTGGCTGTGAAGAATGAATTTTGGAAGGATAGACATATTAAAAAATCTTGCATGTACTCAGATGTTGCTGTGGATCGCTTAAAAGACAGAAATTCCTTTACTGGACAAACAGCTCATTAGAAATACATGGATGTGAAGAACATTGTTATGTATTTGAAAATATGCTGTAAATACGTGGAATTTAAATTTTTCCGAGGAAATACTTGCAAGAATTATTCCTTGGAAGGGGAAAAGTATATCCAGAGAGGATGTCTTTCAAAATCAAAACCCTAATCAAATAGCTGTATTAGAATTTAAAATATTTTTTCAAATATGTTTGGAACAAGAATATGTTTCAATGTTAACAATTTTTCAAATTTTTAAATTTCATTTTTTAGATTTAATTATGAATTCTATCGAGTTTGTATAAAAAGATGAATTGTACATATTATTTTTGATACAAATATTCAGAAATTTATTTTTTTGCAGTTCTAGATAATTTTAACTTCATTAAAGGTTTACTTCGTCAATGATTTAGATTTTCCATTTCTGAAAATATGATATCGAGTGTGAATGTTACTGAAAAACTATTCAAGCTGTATTTGTGCCTTAGTGTCTTTATTTCAGCCATAAAACGTCAAAATAATTTGAAAGTTGGACATTTTTAATCTTTGGTATAAAAACGTTGGAAATACGTTTTTAGAAGATATTGTATATTTTGAGTTTTTATTTAATTTTTTAGGTAAAGTTTTAAAATTAGGCTATTTTGGCCGAAGCTTATACAAGTAAAAAAAAAAGATCTGAAATCCATCCACTGCAGCAACATCTCTATGATGTTTTCGACAACGGATGACTACAGTGCTATAAATAGGTGAAAATTTTCTTAATTGATAACCGTTAATTATTTGAATAATAGGAAGAAAATTTACTTTTCTAGTGCACTATTTCTAAGATAATGGCTTTACCCATTCCTCCAAATTCTAGAATATAAATAAACTTTTATGGAAGAAACAATACTTCAGGTTGTATTGTACTGAAGAATATGAAGTACTTTTGTAGTGCTTTTAAGATCTGTGTTTTCTATGCCGAGTCAACATGATTTCTTGATTTGACCCTAATTTAATTAATCCGATCGGAATCATTCCTAATTGTCTCCTATTGTTCATTGCCAAACAGTTTTTTTATTTAGTTAGATTCAATTAGATTTGCTCAGCTAGATTTCAATTTTAAGATGAATATCGGCTTAACTGAGAAATGTAATAATAAACTTATGAATTAGTAAAAAAATAGTGAAGGCGAGTTATCAATAGCAAAACATTTTAATCATTTTGCTCAGTGTGTCCTTTTTTTATCAGCCACTCGCCTGTACAACAAAATACGTCTTTCTGTAAAAAACAGATTTCTTTATCAATACTGACTCTATAATTCCATGTGTAATTAATTCATTTGTTTTGAACTGTTAATGCATTTCAAAAGTATTATATGAAGTAGTATACTATGTAATTTGAGGTATATATACATATAAACATTTCTGTCTCTTTCTTTTCTTCATTTATTCATTCATTCATCGTACATTCTTAGGGTCCTTCATTTTTCCGACAGCTTTGAAGTTAACGAAAGGGTAAAAGTTTCAAATGTATCGGGCAGTCTATTCTGATATGCTCAAATCAACTTGCTGTTTGCTCAACAGGTTTATGATGCATATTTATTGAAAAAAAATTGTAGAAATGTGGGTCTATTATCCATCAGCATCTTCCTTTTTTTCAAACTGGATAAGTAAAAATGAATATTTGGATGATTTGGTTCTTTTTCATGCAATAATATTTTGTTTTGTTACCTTCATAACATTCTTGAAATCAGTTGAAAATAAATTTAGTTGTATAATTCTCATTATTTTTGTATAATAAACTCTACAAAATAAAAAAAAATTGCAGTTTTTTCTTCTTTCCCCATGGTAAATGTTTCTTATATATTTTAACACCTATCAAATATCTAAAGTACAGATATCTATTAATCATTCAGAATCATCTTAAACTTATCTAGTACATACCATTAAATGTATGATTCCTAATACGGATATCTGAGCGTGATATCGATATTTAATAGGTATCTACAGCCGTCTACGTTTATAATTAATAGATATAAAATATTAATCACGAACGTCATATTAAAAGAAATTGTGACTATCATACAGCTAGCTATCCAGAATCAAAGAACTGCGATCTTCACTCAATGTGTAACAAAAACATAAAGCCTTTCATAGATTCTTTATGCATTTTCTTTTTCCATTTTAAATGCCCTGTTGCATCGCCATCTTGGCAGTTATCCCCGTGATAGCATGTGTATAAACTGAGCTTCCATAAAAAATTTTGAAAAAAAAATTAAATAACTAACTACATATTTTATTTTTGATCCAACTTAATAGTTGCATATAAGACACCATTATTGAAATTAAATGCTTATAATACATTTGTATATATATTATACACAAATCGATTACTATGTACTATGTTTATCTCTCGCATTAATCGATTACTAAATGTGTATTATCTCTCAGAGTAAATGTGAATTTATCTGATGCAAATTTATTTATAAATAAGCATTTTCACATTAATTCCCTTACAAATTAGAAACAAAAAATTTTAAATGTTCTTATTTGAATCTAGACAAAGCTTCTGAAAGACTCATACACAACAATATCACTCTAACCCTCTCCCCCCAAAAAAAGTTCACTCTAAATGTCATAAACTAAAATTGTCCATATGATGTATCTGGGTGATATGACTCGTTTTCCGAAACGTAAACCGTCTGAATATTTATAGTTTTGGGCTGATGATATTTTTTTTTTCTGTTGGTTTTACTTCAGTCATAATATTCAAGTTGACACTATGATATAACTAAAAAAAATATAATTTAACAAAATTTCTATTCGTAAAAAGCAATTTAAAGTAAAAATTTTATTTAATTTAACTTTACTATATTCTTTTTTAAAAAATATAAGATTTAATTTTTTATACTTAATTTTTCATATAGGAAATAATTTCAAAATCCTGTTTACTTAATGTCTAGACGAAATTTAAATCTAATTAAGTCTTAATTTGAAGTTATTTTTACGAAAAAATTGTAAACCTTGCTATGGATAACGATTAGAGTAAAAGTAATCCTTTCCAACTTGAAAAATAAAAATATTCTGTGTGCAGGATATATTAGTAAACATATGTAGAGTTATGTAAAAGCTATTACACGGAAAATTTGCGAAAACATAATAACAGGGCATGTGAAAGACAAATAGAAAATTTATTACACCAATGGACAGATCAATGGACCATCGAGACAGATCTATCTCGACGGTGACGGCTCAACGCATATTCGGGAGGTCAGGAGTTCGACTCCTAGCGAGGTCGCTACGGAATTCTTCGACTTCCTTGCTTCGAAAACTTCTAAGAAAGATTCTACAGTGGCTTCGGAATTAAAAAAAGTTGGTGGTTCCTCACCACAAGACTAAATCGACTTTGTCCTTCCATCCCCAACCGCCCTTTTAAAAGGCAAGTACCATTTTCCCCCTCTTTGCCTCATGCTTTCGTAGTGTAGCTGAAAGAAGCAAGCACACGCGACGCATACTTGAGAGGTCCGGAGTTAGAGTTCCAACCAGAGTGTTATACATGTTTTCATGGTACCGCATCGATATAACTTAATGGCTGTACAAGCTAAAAAATGTAAATCGTACTTTTTGTAATATTTTACAAAGAACATGATTTAGATAAAATGCTTATTGATGAGACTTTAATCACTGCCACTTTTTAACCACTTTATTTCAAATAAAGTAAATTTTTACAGTTTTTCTATGAATACTTTTTCTAATTAAACAATTCTTATTTTTTTTATTATTATTATTTACCAAAAACCTAAGTTTCTTTTTCTTTTATCAAAAATCTAAGTTGTTGCATGCTTAGGCTATTATAAGGCTACAATAAGATTTTATAAGACCAAGAAAAATAATTGATTTTGTAAAATAAAATTTAAAAAATTTGTTATGCAGAATTATGCAAGTGTAATTTTTCTTTTGCGATTCCAGACTCAAAAAGTATCTTTTAAACCTCAAAACAGATCCCTAAAATGTGAACTGAAACTGACACGTTTACATAGCATTTTTACTACAAACGTAAATCCAATACATCTTTTCATTCGAACTACTTTTTTAGAATTTAATTGAAACAGAAATTTTTAATATGAGATTGTTGAGGGTGTTAATGATGTTTATTTTATGATGGTTGATTAACGTATGTTTATTTTAAGTCATGCCAGATTTGGCGTCCATAAGATTCAAAGCTGAATAGGCGTATGTACAAGTGTTCAGCCTATGCTGTGCTGTCAATAAATGTAGTCTTGTGTTAGTGCAGCGATTCTCAAACTGGCGGGGGGGGGCGTGATAACGTGGGGGGTGAGCATATCGAAGCAAGTCGAAAAGATTATTTAAAAATTATTAATTTACTGAAAGGAAGCAAAACAAAATACATTTTGACATAATAAAAAATAAAATACACATTTACACTGATGCAATGTACTTGTAAATGTATCAGTATGTGCACAATGTATGTATCAGTATCAGTGTAAATGTGTAGTACTGTACATGTATTAGTACTGCACAATGTATTTAATAATTAATCTAGCAATACTAAATATTTTTTTGCCTTCAGAGCAGATACCCAAAAGCACCACAGAAAATCCGGCTTTACAAGGTAGGATGTTGGAAACGGTAACAGGATACGAAATGCTTTCATTTTCAGTGTACAAAATTCAAAAAGTGATTTACTACTAAATTGCCTTTTGATTTCGCCACACTTGACGTCAAATCTATTAAGATTTCTTCTTCGCCAGTTGAGGGCCCTTTTGGAGTATTTTGAAATGAATCCTTAACCCACTCGTAACTTGCTATCAAGTTGTCGTCAGCAAGAAAATAATTTTTAAAATTCTTAGCCAGCATGGTAAATGATTTTCTATGTTTTAAAAAACAACTTTCACGTGTTGTTCTTCAACCTTGTAAATTTATGCACATTCTCAAACACTTCTAGGTTTTTTTGCTTTAATTTTCTGCTCCATAAGTCCAATTTTCTACAAAAAGGATTAACTTTATCATTCGTTTCCAACATATGTATATTTGCTCCTTGTAGTCGAAGATTTAAGGTATTTAATTTCTCGAATATATCAACCAAGTGGCTCAATTTCATCACAAATAAATTATCTCGAAACTTTCAGTTTCATGGCGGTTTTTCTCTTCTAGAAAAGTGGCAATTTCGTCTCTTGATTCATAAATACATGGCAAAAATTTCCCATGTGATAACCATTTTGTCTCGCAATAAATTAGCAACGATGAATGTATTGCACCAATGTCTTTAGAAAGTACAGAGAAGATTCTTGATTTTGGCAGTCTTGTAGTGGCCCAGTTATTGCATGAGAAATAATTATTTTTTGTTTCAAGTATTTTATATTTTTTCATGTGTTTAATTATTTCATAAAATTAACTTTAACATTTTCTTAATATTCATATTTGTATTTCTTTTATACTGAATGGCAACAAGTAGTCCAGATTTATATTTATACTTCATTATGCTGAATGGCAACGAGTTTTGGTTCAGGATTACTTTGGTTTTGGTTTCCCGAACCTTGTTATTCTAGTAGCGTCTCATTTGGATAGCTGAAAAATAAAAAGCAATAAACTTAGCTGTTTGTTTTTAAGTTTTGCTGTTCCTAATCGTAATTCAGTTTGAACATTAGTAGCCAAGGCCGCATCTTGGTGACCCTGAATTATTTTCGAAATGTCAACAAATAACTCTTTTGAAATTGCTGCGAAAGAATAGATGCTATCACCGGAGCTTCATAAGGTGAGTGTTAAAATATCTACTTTTTGGACTGGTAAACTGGAAATACGGTTTTTTCAAGTTGAAGCACAGTTCAAATTTAGTAATATCGTTTCCGAAGAAACGAAATTTAATTATTTAGTTTCACAGCTTGAACCTAAATTCGTCGAAAATATTTGGGACTTTATAACGAACGAAAGTGCCACAAAATATTCGGATGCTTAAACTAGGCTATTACATTTATTTAAAGAAAGTAAAAATGTACGGATTAAATACTTGTGTGGAAGTTTGGAATATAGGAAACTTTAAACGTCGTTCTGACTCCATGAAGATTAATATTTATTTACATTTTTTGGATATGGAATAATACAGACAGAAAATCAGTCAATGTTCTTTTTCTTGTTGAAGGCTTACTGTTGCCACTCTGGTGAAAAGAAAAACGCATGAGAGAAGTTTCGCTGATGGCGCTTCATCAACGCGAATGATGTCGCCACACACCCCCTTGCCAGTGATAGCGTTATACCTTATAATCTTTCAGGTATGCAGGAAATCTCACCCTTCGTCCAGCTTTTGTGTATCTAGGATGAATATCTTTGGAAGAATCATTGTCTCTAGGAAGTGGAGGTGAGATTTTGGAGTTATCAGCTTCGTGTGTCTGAAGATTTGCTGTTATTTCATTCTTGAGGCTGAAACATGGTTTCAGTCTATCTATCGATATCCTTTTAATTTTACCTGAAACTTCCACATCGAAAAATTTCTCGAAACGTTTCTTAACTAAATATGGTCCTAGATAGGCTGGTTGAAGAGAAGATGAAATCATGTTATTATAGATGAATACATGTGAACAATTTGCTAAGTCCTTGCGTACGAAAATTGTCTTGCGCGAATGGTTATTTGATTAATTTGTTTTTCAAGAGAGGTAATTTTTAGCAACAAATCATTTACGGGAAAGGAAGTGGCATTAGCACTAAATACCGTTGTGTATACCCCCAGATACCGTTGTGTGTACCCCCAGATACCGTTGTGTGCTGTCCGCATCACGCGGCAAAAATCTCAATGATTCGGCGAAAGCCAAGCTCCTTAATCAAGATTACCAAGCTGTATTGGGCAGCAGACCACATGATCACGTCCGGGTCACCAGCGTGGAAGTTTGGAACATAGGAAACTTTAAACGTCGTTCTGACTCCAAGAAGATTAATATTTATTTACATTTTTTGGATATGGAATAATACAGACAGAAAATCAGTCAATGTTCTTTTTCTTGTTGAACGAAGTGGCTTACTGTTGCCACTCTGGTGAAAAGAAAAACGCATGAGAGAAGTTTCGCTGATGGCGCTTCATCAACGCGAATGATGTCGCCACAACTTGATTATTGGTAAAGAGCTTGGAGATATGAAACCAAGCCAACTTTTGCAGAAGTTGAGATCAGTTGCTACTACAGATGTGTTTGAAAATTTAATGAAAACATTATGGCTTGAGAAGCTACCTGAATAAAAAATGTATTATTAGTTAGTGATGAAGATGTAACGAAGTTAGCATCTATGACAAATAAAATTAATGATATGAATCGGAAACCAGAAGTATTTAGTGCTAATGCCACTTCCTTTCCCGTAAATGATTTGTTGCTAAAAATTACCTCTCTTGAACAACAAATTAATCAAATAACCATTCACGCAAGACACAAGACTCGGATTCACGTAATTCCCGTTCACGATCTCGAAGCCGATCTCGTAAACCAAGGATGTCAAACTCGCGGGCCGCATGCGGCCCACAACAAATATTTTTGCGGCCCGGCCAATATATCGGCAAATAATAATAATAATAAAATAACATATCGACGAAGAAAAAAATGAAATGCTTACTGATAAGTAATTAAGGATAATTTATTCAGTGTTGTTAGATTACTCACAGCGAGCTGACACACACACTACTTAAATTACAAATGCGTGTGTGTAGCTTGCGTTTAGCTATCTTCGGCTTTTGGGGGACACGTGCACTCAGAACCTGTACGCATCCCCCGATAGCCGAATGTGGGCGAACTCATGGTCTCAGTTTTCCAATCATAGTTTTGTACGATATATTGGTACGCTTTATTATTAATTATTACTTAATTCATATTGTTACGGATTTCATAGTTATTTATTTAGTTAGTTTTTTTTATTTAGAATTGTAATTAGCTTTGCTTCATGTTGCCTTAGCAACTCAGATGATTTTTGAAGAGACAGCTGCGTTGGAAGGTTAAAAATAGAACAGCGTGTGCATTTAATACCTAATAAATAAATATCTCGTAATTGCTGTTGCCATCCACAAAAATCCAGATATTTATAGATGTTTCCTGTATATTCGAGAAATTAATTATAAAGCTTATAAAAGCCGAGAACAAACAACTCATCTCAGTAATAGCTTTAGTTCTAGCAAACTGTTTGTTTACTTAATGCTGTGATTGATTTGTAGCGATTTCGTTGTGAGATAGAATTAGTTTCTCTGTTTTGAATTGATTTTTGCTAAACGTTTGACATTTTGTGATATTATTAGAATATTTTTGAAGAAATATTTCAGCATTTTGATTTATCTCTTGTGGAAAGAATAAATTTTTGTTAACTTTTTAACGTTAACCGTGTTTATTCCAGCCCTTTGTATTCAGTATGTCTATATCAAAACCAAGTGGTAGTAAAATTAAACGAAAAATCGCTGACGAACATAGAATATTCCAAGTAAAATGGGAATTAGAATATTTTTGCTGTGAAATAAAAGATAAAATAATCTGCTTGATATGTAATAATACTATTAATGTACCAAAGTTATATAATATTAAACGTCATTACGAACAACACAAATCGAAATATAACAATTACGAAGGATTAATGAGAGAAGAAAAGTTGAAAGAGCTCAAGTTAGGAGTGAAAAAGCAACAGTCCATGTTTAGTAAAGTATTGCAAGAAAGTGAAGCGGCGGTACATGCAAGCTACGTCTTGTCCGAGTTGATAGCTAAACATTCGAAGCCTTTTACTGACGGTGATTTCATCAAGGAATGCCTAATGAAAGCTGGAGAAATTGTTTGTCCTGGAAATGTGAAGGCTTTTCAATCAATTTCATTGTCTCGAAATACAGTTGCGGAAAGAGTTACTGATTTAGCCGCGAATTTAAGTGATCAGATCAAAGCAAAATCATCTAGTTTCGAAAGTTTCTCCATTGCCTGTGACGAGAGCACGGACATTAGTGGCAAAGCTCAATTAGCAGTGTTTCTTCGTTCTTGTGACAAGAATTTTAACATTTTTGAGGAATTACTGGAACTAATACCGATGCCTGGTACTACCACAGGAGAAGATATATTTACTTGTGTTTTTGGACTTCTGCAGAAATACAATCTACCTTTGGCAAAATTAAATTCTGTAGCTACAGATGGCGCTCCATCAATGACCGGGAAAAACAAGGGCTTCGTAGCATTACTAAGAAAAAAACTTAGTGAAATTCACGGTTCAAACATTCATCATATGCATTGTATTATACATCAAGAAGTTCTATGCACGAAAGTAATAAATATGGAGAATGTTTTGTCATATATAAAAAAAGTTATAAATTTTATAAGATCTCGAGGTTTAAATCAGCGTCAATTCACTGCTTTCTTAAGTGAGTTAGATAGTGAATATTCGGGTTTGTCCTACTATACCGAGGTACGTTGGTTATCTTGCTCCAAGATTCTCAAACAATTCTGGGATTTGAAAGAAGAAATATGTCAGTTTTTAAAAACGAAAAATCAAGACGTAAGTTTGTTTTACGATCCAATATGGATACAAGATTTATCTTTCTTGGTTGATATAACCAAACACTTAACCGATTTAAATTTATCGTTACAAGGAAAAGATCATATCATTACGAACATGTTTGACATAATTAAAGCATTCAAATGTCAACTAGTTCTTTGGGAAAAACAACTTAAAAATGAAGATTTGACGCACTTCCCGACGTGCAGCATGAACAAATCAAGTTTAGATGATACTTGTTCGTATCAAAAATACGCAGAAAAAATTGCAAATTTAACAACTGAATTTGAAACGAGGTTTAATGATTTTAGTTCCCTCGAAGACAAATTTTTTTTGTTTTCTTCGATTTTCTCAATAAGTATTGACTCAGTACCCAGCCATATGCAAATGGAGGTGATCGAGATTCAATGCAACTCAAATTTGAAAGCAAAATTCATTGAAGTGGGCGTGCCTGAATTTTACAAATATTTACCAGCCAGGTTTGAAAATACTCGAAAATTCGCATATGAAATTATTTCCATGTTTGGTAGCACTTATCGGTGCGAGCAGTTATTTTCAGTCATGAAAGGTAATAAGTCTCCTATTAGAAACCGTATTAATGATGCTCACCTTGGGTCAGCGTTGAAAGTTATCACTGCAAACAAAATTTCTCCCGAAATAGGAAAGATAATAGCAGAGAAGAGATGTCAAGTATCAGGACGTAAACATTAAACTTTTCTTGTTCTTTTCTATATAAATATATATATATATATGTTTATTATTGTATTATTCGAAATAAATCTACGTTTCTATGAATATTATTTTTTTTGCGGCCCGCCTAAAGTTAAACCTTGTTTGTTTGGCCCAAGTGTACCTATGAGTTTGACATCCCTGTCGTAAACAATTTGATCCTACTGGCAAATTTTGTTTCTATCACTTTCGATTTGGAACAAAATGTATTCCAGAGAAATGCCGGTTCCGTGTGCATGATAAACAACAATTCCCCAAACCAGGAAAACTCGAATCTGCAGTATGTTCAGCGGCAAACGCTTCTGCAGAAAATATGGAGGATTGTCAGAAATTTCGTTTATTCGTTCGTGACCGAAGATCAAATTTGCACCTTCTTGTTGAGAGCGGAGCTGACGTAAGCATAATTCCTGCTACTTCACAGAATGAAGGCAAAACTGAATACAAATTGTATGCAGCTAATGGCACAGATATTTCCACCTATGGCATAAAAACGCTAACTCTTGATTTGGGATTATGTCGTGATTTTCAGTTTCCATTCATAATTGCTGATGTCACAAAAGGTATTTTAGAAGCTGACTTTCTTCACAAATATAACTTGCTTATTGATGTCAATAAGAAAAAATTAATTGATGGCGTAACACAACTTAGTGTCCACTGTGATGTCGTTGCTATTTCAAGTGATAACTCAGTAACTACATTAAATAAATCCATAAAAATTTTCGATTTACTGTCGAAATATCTTGAAATTTCTAAGCCTAACCTTTTTCCTACACAAATTAAACATGGTGTTATATATTTTATTATGACTGATGGTCAACCCGTGTATTCATAGGCACGACAGCTCGATCCAAAACGCTTAGCTGTAGCTAAAGAGGAATTTAAATTTGTGCTTGACAATGGAGTAATTCGTCCATCAAACTCCCAGCGGTCAAGACCCTTTGCCCTAGTTACGAAAAAAGACGGTTCATATTGGCATTGCGGGGACTACCGTCGATTGAATGCACAGACGATACCTGATCGATACCCAATTTCTCGGATTGAAGATGTTCATCATATTTTAAAAGAAACAAATATTTTTTCTAAAATTGATTTATTCAAAGCTTATTTTCAAATTCCCATTTCAGAAGAAGACAAATGTAAAACGGCTATCATCACTCCTTTCGGTTTGTATGGATTTAATATAATGAGTTTTGGTTTAAAAAATGCTCCTGCAACATTCCAACGATTTATTCACGAAGTCTTTAGAAGGTTAAAATTCGCTTACTCATTGCATCCAGTACCCATGAAGAACACGAAAATCACCTTAAATTAGTTTTCGAAAGACTACATTTGGCTTAAGATTACCAAACTACATTTGGTTTAAGATTACCAAACTACATTTGGTTTAAGAATAAATATACCAATAATAAGAATAAATACACCAATAATAAGAATAAATGTAGAATAAAAATACTTAACAAATTACATTTGGTTTAAGAATAAATATTTCAAAATCTGTGTTTGCTGTTCAATAAATCGAGTTTCTAGGCTACCCAATTACACCTCAGGGTTCCCGTCCTCTGCCAGAAAGATTCAAGCTATTACCAACTACAAACGACCAGAAACAATTCATGAACTTCGAACTTTTCTCGGAATACTTAACTTTTATCATCGTTACCTAAAAGATGTAGCGAAGAATCAAACATTGTTACATGAGTTTCTTAAGGGAGCTAAAAAGATGGACAAACGTAAAATCCAGTGGACTGAAGAAGCTGAAAAACAGTTTGAAAAGTGCAAGAATGACCTGGCGAACACGGCACTGTTGTCTTTTCCCAATTCTGAACTACCCCTGGTGTTATTTACAGATGCTTTAGATACGGCGATTGGCTCAGTGTTACAACAATATGAAAACTTATCTTGGAAACCAATAGCATTTTTTTCTAAAAGATTAAATGATACTCAGCAAAAATATAGCACCTATGATAGAGAATTGTTAAGCATTCTTTCAGTTAGACACTTCAAGCATTACCTAGAAGGAAGAGTATTTACAATTTATGCAGATCATAAACCCTTAATATTCGCCTTTCGTCAAAAACTTGATAAAGCAGCACCTAGACAAAATCGTCAACTTCATTATATCTCCCAGGTTTCAACTGATATTAAATATGTAAAAGGTGATAATAATATTGTAGCTGATACATTATCTAGAGTTAATGAAATTTCATCGATAGATTATGATAAGATAGCTGATGAACAAAAACTGAAGAGTTTACATACCACTACTTTAAGCACATAAAACAGAAGAGGATGCAGGATATTTAAATTTATAAAGAATTTTATAAATCCAGTACTAGTATAAAGCTCAATTTCACCCTATTTTAAACTTCAAATTGGCATTTTTCTTATATTATTATTACGTATAAATAGTTTAAAATTCTAAAGAACTCGTTTTCATTTGATTCTAACAGCTAACTGTACCTTATCTTCGACATTATTTCTTTGTTAAAGTTGTTTTTCTGAATTAGACTACAATCCGTGTGAAGCACTCTAAAAATTATTAGCAATGAATTAGGTAGTCACAGGTTTAAGTTATCAGTAACTATTTTTTTTTTTAAATTTTAGGGGACATCTTCAGAAATTAGGAAACATTTTCAGTAATTGTTAGGGAAAATTAATTCCTCTGAGTGCACATCTTTAACTTTCTTAAGGATGGAACTCATATGAACGGAAATCTGGCACAGAAGAGGCTTCATTCCTCGGTGCTGAATCACTACATGTTGCACTTAGCGATTAAGAGCGAGAAAATGAAAGCAAAAGTTTAATCTTAATCGTAGAGTTTACTCAGTAATAAGGTATCGAAAGCACTATTTCAGTAAAACTATCGAACACGATTCCAAAGATATTATTTACTTTTACGCCACTTTGAGTGGTGATTAAAAAAAATTCCTTGTCCTGAAGAGTTAGATAAGAATGTTCTTTCACCTACATGTAACTGAGTATTGACTAGCACTAGATCCATGCACATAAAAAATTAAAATGGGAGTAACTGTTAAATGAGAAGATTATATTGATACTGAAAATATAATTATTATCTAATCTTTGTTCCAAATTTTTTTAAAACATCTTCTGTTTTAATAATTTCCATTTTAATAATTTTAAAAAATTTCTTTTACAATGAAAAATTTTAATTTTTGAACCATTGTCAGTAGAGATCTGTGTTTCATTTTTTTTTGTCGATACCTAGAACTGCAACAGTTAAGTACATATTCATCAACTGCCAAGCTTCAGTAATTTACTTTTCATACTTATTAATGGTCACTCAAAGTTTAGTGGGAGGAACACAGAGAGTTTAGTGGTTAGGAAAGTCTACTGCGGTACTGAAGGACCCGGGTTCGAATTCCAGAGAAGAGACGGATGTTTGTAAATGTATAGTGTCCGTGCGGTATAGGAGCACTCTAAATATGCGACGAGCCGAAAGACCTCTCTTGCAGTTTGGTGGAGGGGGAGAAGGGTGAGAGACCCTTGTCCCCTCGATGTGCTCAAAACTGGGGGAGAATAGAAGTCTAATCTCTTTTGGAGCAGGCTGTGGCAACCATTCTTCCATATAATATGGACACAACAACAACAACCCAGCAATCGCTCAAAGGTAAAGGGGAAAATACTGATCTACAAATATGCTAAAGAAAGCAGAGATGGTACTAAATCAAATGAATAACCTTGCGTCGAAAATAAAAGACGTTATATACACTCACGTTTGTGAAAATTGCAACACCAAGAAGGAATCGTCATAATTGAATGCAATTTAATACACAGTTGAGTGGTAGTGGTACAAATAAATGATTAAATGTTCAAAGCAAACAAACAAGAACAAGAGATCAGAATCAGTATTTTGTGTGGCCAACGCGCCGCACAATAAGTGCTGCTACACGACGTGGCATGGAGTCAAACAAAGTTTGAATGTCTGACTGAGGAAGAGCATTCCATATCGTTTGTACGCGTACCCAAAGTTCGTCTGCAGACGCAACAGGACGAGGATCACGAGCAAGACGCCGACCAATGACATCCCTCACATGTTCAATTGGCGACATATCCGGGGAACACGCAGGCCAAGGAAGAAGCTGTACCTGCTGCGCTGCAAAGAAGGATTTAACAATCCGAGCAGTATGAGGGCGGGCATTGTCCTGTTGAAATACAGCGCCTGGCAAGCTTTGAAGGAAGGGAACAGCTTCGGGCTGTAGAACTTCACGGATATACCGGTTGCTGTTCAGATTGCCCACAATTCGTAGCAATTGAGATCGTCTATGATATGCTATGGCGCCCCAGACCATAACTCCGGGTGTTCGTCCACTGTGGCGTTCGATAATGCACTCCGGAAGGTGGCGTTCACCGGCATAGCGTCTGACACGAATGCGGCCATCATGGTACCACAAATTAAAGCGGGATTCGTCAGAAAACACGACATGCTGCCAATCAGCACGCCAGTCTCTATGCTGATTGGCCCATTGTAGCCGCAGGCGGCGATGGTCGTGCGTTAGGGGGATCCTGTATAAAGGAGTCCGTGCGCGCAGTCCACACTGCAGCAGACGTCTACGAATTGATGAAGCACACAATGAAACACCTGTAGCTATTGACCACAGTGCTGCCAATTGTCTAGAGGAAGCTGTACGGTCCGTCCGCGCCATGCGGACCAGGTGTCTATCATCGCGAGCTGACGTCACATTTCGGGGTCCACTCCCGGATTTCCGAGTTGTCCGACACTCGTCCGTCCACTGCTTCCAAACGCGCATCACTGTGCTGCTGTTACGCTGCACACGAGAGGCTACTGCACGATACGACAATCCAGCTTCACGAAGGCCGATGATTCTCCCTCGTTCAAACTCTGTAAGTTGTTCAAATCTCGCTCTCTTTCGTCGACGAGGCATAAGTACAGATTGAGTTAACGTTTACCACTAGCAGATAACCACCGATAACCATACACGCCTCGCTACAGCCGTCTATTTATTCGGATCCATCAGCCGGTCAGAGGGCGCTGCTCAGCATACGCATGCGCTACGGATTTGCAATTCTAATCATTTGCATATCATGCGCTACTTTGCATTTCCTGAAAATTTCAGCTCACTCGCGTAAGTCCTTCATGGTGTTGCAATTTTCACAAACGTGAGTGTATATGAAATAGACATTTTTAGATTATCAATAAGATACCCTTAGACATATTGAATTCAAGTTATAAAAGCATGCTAACCTTTGTTTTGCTAGCAATGTTTATCCTCTATTAATACGAAACAAAAGGTAAAAGAGAAAAACTATGCGTTCCGTCATTAAATCCTGACAGTTTAAAATACTTTCAGAACAATCGAAGCGGCAACGCCAACGCAGCTCTCAGTATGCGATGCTGAATCTGTAGGGAAGCTCACGTCTATTTTGCTAACCTCACCGCCATTTGCAGTAACACTTCGTTAGTCTCAACGAACGACCTATTCACGCAGATAGGAAGGATCATTGAAAAGAAAGTATTAATACTAGTCAAAGGAGTTTAGTTAAGTGAATCCCTTTTGTAGTGCCATGTGACACCTTTTATAGTGGCGATAAAATGCCGGGCGATCAGTTTTAAGGACTTTGGTTCTCATATTTTTACATTTAAAGGCGTGTAGCCTTATTTTTACCTGTTATTATCGGTAAGTATTCGGTCTTTTAATTTGTAAATGTTCTCATAATAGTTGTAACTCGCAAGGAATGATCAAATGAATGTTCTTGAGCTCGCCTAAATTGGTTACAGCCAAGGGCGAAATTCAGGAAGTAACTTTTGGAAGCTGTATAGTAGCGATTTCCAAACATTTTGATCGCTTACCCCTAAGACGAAAATAATTATAACTTGTACCCCTTTCATACAATACACATGTGTGTGTGTGTGCGTGCGTGCATAATTAAAAAATTAATTATTTACTTTAAGCAATATTTATTTTAAACAATAAACATTCATTTAAATTAAAATAAAAATTTGCATTTTGAGTTACTATATAGGAAATTAGAACGAATTAGAATTTATATAAAAAAATATGGTTTGATGCCTACTATTAATGCAATTCAAAGATTTGGCTCTAATTTATTTTTGCGTGTGGTTTTAGTTGTGATTGCAGATAACGCTACTTCACACAGGTATATTGAATCAAGTGGATCAAGATTTCGTTCGTTGATGTCATCCACCAACTCAAATAAATATGCATCCTTGAAGAGGATCATGATGGAGAGGATTTTACGAAAGGACGGTCAGACCAGTAAAAACAAGTTTGAAGAAACAATCAAAAAATCTTCATTGATTGTGAGAGAATTAGAGACAGTTGAAGAGGGAATGTAAATTGAGCGAGTCATAAATTCGAGACCAGTAACATATACCTATTCAAAGCCAAAAGAACCATTTCCCATAGCACCTGCGTATTTATCACTTCACAGAAATAATTAGAGTTCATTAGGTTTACCTTACATTGAATACCACAAGAACCTATGATTAGCGTACACAGTGCAGAACTCGAAAGAAGTTCAAAAATTCAAAATTATGGATCTGGTGCTGAAAAGCGGTTAACGTATTCTTCGAAACATATGAAAAATGGATAAAACCATTGAAGCTTTCCCCGGGGGGGGCGTGACGGACAGGTTAGAGTTCATAGTATTAAAACTAAAGGTGGAACAATTCCGAAGACATCTTCAACTCTTTACCCATTTGAAATTCTGGACTAAAGTGCTTAATGCTAGACTTTAAAAGGACTATGACTAAGTATATAGACTTTATCTGAATTATTATCATTATTATTATTTCAACTTGTTTGTGAATTTGTTATTGAATACTTAAATAGTACATTACAAGTAAGTGCAATATAGAACTTATACGCTTAATGATACTACTATACATAAGTTTTATTGAAAATGTTTAATTCATTTTAAGCCTTACAATGTATTACATTTATCCGAAAACTGGAACATTATTCTTAAATATTAGTATCTGTAAGGATTTGACTAGATGGCCTTATATGCGCAGACGATATTTGTTTAATGTTTTTATCAGTTCAGTGCGAAAAAGACTATAATAATCGATAACTAGCCAAGCGATGGCAATAAGCTGCCTATAATTGCAGGAAAGCAAAATGTTAGTCTTTTTAGTCCAAAGGGCCAATTTGCTCAGAAGGACTATTAATTTTGTTTTGGAATTTTGCATTAATTCACTAAAAGCATTGTTTCACTTTTTAAATTGTTGCCACCAAATATTATCACCCTGTATTATATTTAAAGAAATTAAATAATGAAGCATCTGCATAAATGTATATATGTTTCTAGCATTGTGCTAAAACAACGGTAACTAGGGCATCAAGTTTCGAATATTAAACACTTCCTACTGAATATAGGCATTTGGAAGCCTAAATTTGAAATTTGGAGTTTGTTTTTTTTATCGATTTAATATTTCGTAAAATTTTAACGAATTTTTGATTAACAAACTCAAGGATTCCAAAGCGAGCATATGGCAACGTTGTACAGAAAAATCATTTTTATCTCTAGAGCGTGAGATTGTGTATCGGAAACTGTAAAAGTATGCTCAATCTAAAATTATTTTGCGATATTGCTCTTGAACTGAATTTTATGGTTTAGGTGTGAAGAATCTCAAATGTTTCAGATTTTAAATTACATCTAAAGGGGCGTTTTTTAAAAAGGGGCTTAGAAATTCTCAAAATTTGTTCATCTAATATTCGTTAAAGTTTAACAAAATATGAAATCGATAATAAAACAAATTCCAAATTTCTCATTTGGGCTTCTAGATGCCCATATTCGCAGTAGTTACGCCATTCAAAATTTGATGGCTCTAGATATCGTTGTTTTATCACAATACGGGAAACATATATACATTTATGCAGATTCTTAATTATTTAATTTCTTCAAATATAATACGGGGCGATAATATTTGGTGGCAATAATTTGAAAAGTGTAACGGACATTCAAAGTGATTCGACGCAAGACGAAAGCAATAGTCCCTCAGGGACAATGCCCCTTTAGACTAAAAAGCGCCCATTTGGACATAATTTAAATTCTGATACCTCAATTTTTTTAATTGTGAATAAATATTTTATTGTTGTATTTTGAATTCAAGCCTCATAATCTGCTGTCATAGCTCACTTATTCATCAGTTGCACTGGTTACTAACAGGCGAGAACCCATTCTACGAAGACTGAAAATAATTCATCAGAACACGATAGGAGAACTATATATTTTTAAGAACATTATGATTATTAAAATAACAAAACACTATACGAAATTTTTACAATTAATTATTCCTTTAAAGATATAGTGCAACCTGTAATAAAATTAAAAGTATAGTAGTTCTTCATTGTAATAACATACGTCAAATTATCATTGTTTGGCTAACTGAAAGTTCTTAATTGAAAAAAAAACTATTGAAATGCAGCATTCATAAAAAAATAGAAGATTTTAAATTAACCTAGTTTGTTTCATAAGCCTAACAAGCAGAGGGCGTTGAATGGAATGTCTAAATTCATGTGAATTTATGACAACATAAAACAATAACATTTGAAAACAAACTTTGAATTGATTCTCATCTACATACAAATATCAAAAGAGTATTTAATCGCAATAAAATTCTATATATCAGCAATTTCACCTTAACTCTTACTGAGGTATGTGATAGAGAAAAATAGTAAAAGAAGTATTGTTAATACAACTGACAAGTTAATTCACTGAAAGCTTTCAGTTCAAATGTCAACCAGAAGTAAATAATTGCAGTTAACCAAACGATCGCAATAAGTGGTAAATATAGTTAGACGAGAATAATAAGGAACATTAAGAAATTAACTAAAAAACTAAAAAAAGAATTAGGTCAAGCACGCTAGACAGTATAAAAATACGTTGAAAAATTCAAAACTGCACACACTATAAGCCCATAAAAACTGGAAAAGTTATATCTGTTACACTCATTCAATAGTAAAAGCACTATTATAAATACAAAATTGGTACAAAATGGAAGTAACTATCAGTGGCAGATTAGGTGGTCTCATCGATGCAAGAAACTAACTCTACGATATTTGAAATCTTTAAATTTGAAGTTACTGATAATTATAAAACTATATTTACCCCCAAAGAAGTTAATTGAATTTGCATTTCATCTCGTAGTACTTACTATTTAAACATAAACATAGAGATATATTCAAACATAAATACAGGGTACGCAGTGAATCAGACCGTTTTAAAAACCTTATTGTATCTCTATTGTGTCTAGACGACTCTTTTATACTTCTCTGTATATCGCCTCTACCACATAATTCGCTACCAGGCTTAAGATGGAACCACCAGGCAGCCTTTGGAGACACTTAGTGAAACTCGCCACCGCTTGGCGGCTCGGAAATAACTCTCCTGTCATCTCGTAGCTTCAGTGTCCTAAAAAGCGTTTAGTTGCAATGGAACAGTGAAGCAGCGAACAGCGTGCCTTTGCTTTGAAAGCTTTTTACAAAAACGGTGACAGTTTCGTAAACGCTCAGCATGAATTTCGAAGGCATTCCGAGATTGATTGCAATCGTGTTGTCTTTCACGTCATACCGTCAAGTTGTAGGTTCTAAACTTTGAGATACTGATTCTATGCTCAGAATGAAAAGTGGTAGTGCCAAAAAAGTATGTACACCCGAGAATATCGCGAGTGGGAATGAAGTCCACGGTGGTCTGCACAACGCCATTTGGTGGCACTCGGACTGTTGAAGAGCAGTATGCTGTGAATTTTATTCACTGATCTGAAGTTTCATCCGTATAAAATTTAAATCACTCATGCAATATAGCTGTGACTATGATAACATATTGATTATGCAGCAGGATAAATTTCCGTGAAATTTGGTGCAGTTAACTAACGAAAGACACGAATTTGTGCATAATTTTCTGCTGAGCGATGAGGCTCACTTTCATTTATCGGAATTCGTGAACAAACCAAATTTTCTAAACTGGTCGTCCAAATACTGGGCTACAACGACTTTGGTCCACAACGATACTGATCTACAACGACTGGTATGTAATTTCGAATACTGGTCATCTAAAAACCTTACATACTGTTTTACAACGATACTGGTCTACGACAAATTGGTATGAAATTTCTGATACTGGTCGTCTAAAAGCTCCAAATACTGGTCTAAAACTGTACTCGTCTACTACGATACTATTCTTCAGCGACTGGTATACAATTTCTGATATTGGTCTACAACAGCCACTGCACAGGGCCAAAAAGACAGTATGGTGCGCGATGTGTTGGAATTATCGGCGTATATTTTTTGAAGATGAAAATGAAATACCTGTCATTTTCGGCATCAACGATCTTTTGGCAATTTTTTCCCGCGGATATCTGAAATCCCAAATCTTCAAAGCTCTTGCAACTTACATAATTTCAGAACTGTCACATTCAGGAAGAGATTTCAAGAATGCTGCAAAGAATAATGGAAGACATGAACAAGAGATTTACTGTGTACAATGAAACGACGATTATCTGCAAGATGTCATTTTTGGCAATAACTCTTTAGATGCAACACTGTTTTCTTTATTTTTTGCAACGCAGTTTTCTGTTTGACAATTTGGTGACTTAAATTCCTAAATAAGTAAATGCTTTCATGTCTGGTTTGTATTCCAGCATGTCATACTCAGCTTCATCGTTTTCTGTTAATAACGTTTTTAAAATGGTCTGATTTACAGCCGCATCCTCTGTAACAAAATGTAACTCCGAAGTAAAGAAAATATGGTCTCAAATTATTTTAGTTATTACACAAAGGAAATTAAGCAAAAAAAGTATTATTAAATGCTTGTTAATATCAAGCTATTTCATTTAAGTGACGGCACAAGATGTTAAAATTATTTTACAGTGGCATAAAATATATATTTTTAAATGATATTTTTAAAAAGTATTTATTATTGGTGATGTGCATCTCAGTCATTTATTACACTTTAAATAACATTAGAAGGTATATTATAAAACAGAAAGTTTAATATAATATATAAAAAGAAAACTCAAAATTAAACAAAAACACTAGCTGTTCAAGTAAGTTTAAATGCTTTTTTGGGGACAGAGATTGCTAAGTAAAAATATAAGAAATTGCATAAAGTTTATTAAAAGTAAACGAAAAAAATTCTTTCAGACAATAATTTTTTTTAAAAAAGTTATTTTCCTAAGTTAATGATTATTTTTAGATCTGATAAATATTTTCATGTAATCATCAATATTAATGCCTCTAAATGAGAATCATTTACTTTGTTGAGTCATTAGACTTTTTTTGAAGAAGGAGATGTGAAAAATGTGCAGTGTCCTCGCTGGGACTGGAACACACATCGAGTATGTTTCCAGTTGCACAAAGAGGCATGCGGGAAAGGAAAGAGAAAATACCTTATAACTTTTCACATCTGTTTTGTATCACAGCTTTAAGCGTGAAGAGATCATTTTAATCCAATTATTAAAAATATAACATTAATAAATGGAAAAAATGTGGTAAGCTTTCTAAAAACTAATTTTTTAAAATTAGCTCACAGTTTAAATACTATTATATGAGTTCAAGTACTGTTGCTTAGATTATATCAACTTAGCAAAATGATAGCCACATTTATCGATTCTATGCTTAAGCTTCACTCTTCAGCTTTGAATTAAATCTATCTTAGACCCGACACACAACAGGAAGTAGGCCGATAATGACTGCAACAGTCAAATAAGGCGATGATTATTATTGGTAACACACGAGGCGGTATAGAAATGTAGTCTTCTTTTTTAAGAAAAAATACCATCTCGACTGCTTTTCTAGGAAAAGTAGGAAATACCCGAAATTTCCAGGGAGGTCAAATCATCTCTAAATTCATATCTATTAGCAAACTGAATTAATTCCTTTTATGATAATATGTATTTTCTAACTTATTTAGATTTTTCTTGTCCTGAAGTGATCTCATAATATTCTATATTTTTCCAGTTTATAGGAAGATCTGTTCTGTTGGTAAGAATCTGAAGAAAGAAAGCCCCTTTTAGATGAATATTCACTTAAAGAGCTTGAAAAAATTGTACCACTATATCTGACAGTACAATATGAACGTACTGCAGCTGCTATAATATGGAATATCGCATTTGCTTGCATAGGCCATATGCAGATTTCATCGTGCCTTCTTATTTGAATCATGTCATTCACTATACATGATAAGACTTTTACTGCTTCAATTCTGTATTGTCATTTTTGGGGAATCTTCTTCTGCCATGCAGTTGAATTACTCTGTGTGCATATATGTCTAAATATACTCCTTCTGCATTTACCATAGTGCAGTAAAATACCATTTAATTCAGGTCTGATATGTATGTCCGACACTCAGTTGCCTATTGGGTACATTTGCCCAACACTCAATACTTTTCTTTACCGGACAACTTGATTCCTTCATAGATATGTATATACTGACCCTCTACTTACGTTTCAGACAGAAATTTAGTTCATTTTCTGGGGAATATTAAAAGTTTTCTTTAATCTATGTATATGTCATATATTTCCACGGAGAGTTTCGCTATTATAATGCAATATTGTGTGAATTTCCGTGCAAGAATTCTACAATTGTTTAGTTCGTCCTCTTATTAACGACAGTGGGGGTGCGTTTTTACCCCCTTCCATTCAACATTTTCCTTATACCATATTCTCTGTTCTAAGTTGCACTTTGTTCCTTTCTAAGCTCAGCAGTTATTGTATAAATACTAATATGAGATTTTTCAAAAGATGTGTTCGATTCCTACTTCCACTCGATTTTGTGTTCTTGGGACACCAGTATTTGCTCCATAGAATACGGACCAGAAATCTGGAGAAAATGAAGAAGAATTTTAAGGTAATCCATTTCTCGTACTTCGTCTGATTTTACATAATTATCATTGAACTACTGTACCTCTGCAACTAGTATGTTTGCAAAACAATACAACAACAGAAAAACAACACAATTATTTATAAACTAATGTAATTTATAGTGCAAGAATAATTAATATTAAAATAATTTGGACTTTTTGCAAATTTTAAACACATTACTACTTTAGTTACGTTTTCTTTTTTGACGTAATAAAATAAATATCTTCAAAATCCGGAATCTCAAAGTCTAACCGCAAGACTCTTCTAACAAACTTTAGGAGATTTGGACATTACGATTATTATGAAATTTCACTCTGAAATAATTGTTTTAATTCCTGGCCGTGAAAGGATTAAACGTTGGAAATTTTATTCTGAGCAAAGAGAAATTAGTTGAAGACTCGAGCCTGGTTTTGGAAGTGATCTTTGGGGCTACAGGTTACTGGGTCTTATTTGTGAATATTCACAAAAAAAGATTTGGGAAGAATGAATAATGCAAATAAAAAAAAAGCATTCCGGAACAGAAATCGACTGCCATTAACTCTCTTTCTCGGAAGCCCTGCAAGTGGAAGCGAGAGGTGCGCTTTCAGTGTAGAGGTTCGTGTATTCCTTGCAAACTGGGGCTTCCACGGTATATTCGTCTTTGCTAAACACGTATTGAGAGAGCTAAAAGACATGGGCGAAGAAATATCATCCGGAATTATTGCCTGCGAAGAGTCGTTAAGTTCGGAACCCAGCCATACACCAGAACTAGAAAACCTGTTCGATGATCCTTTATTACTTGAAGGTGGTTTCTGCTCAGAAGAGGACTCATCTTTCTTCAGTAAGTACTGAATTTTTATGTTTCAGTGCTTTTTCTTAATAAAATGAGCCATTAATAAGGTGATACTATTTTTTAAGTTGCAGTTAAGTCATATAAATATTTGCAGTATTGATGAACTCGAGCTGAGCTCAGAAAATGTTGAACACTCTCCCGCAAGAAGGAATTCGAAATTATAGAATCGTACAAGTTATCACATGCCAATTTAATAAGTCGTTAAAAATTGTCTATACGGAAAGTCTGGCCTAAAAAGATTTTTAACGTACCCAATTGAAAGCATTTATTAAAAGAACTATTTAAATTTCTTTTTTTTTTCAGATTTTGCGTAATATTTCATTCGTTTTCAACTGCTTTTTGAGTGCATTTGATTTCGAAAATAATTTCTTCAAAAAAAAATAATATATTATTACTTCTTACATATTAAAAATGCACTTGTTTTGTGCACCGTTGAAATCCTTAAAATTTTTGAAGAAAAAACTATAGAAATACAAAATACTAGAAATTAATATTGATCAGTTGTTTATAAGTCAATTACATTCGAAAGTTTATAAGCTAAAGAAACTGCATGGCCATATGTAATTGTTTCAGAAGAGGAATATGCCGAGAAGTCTACAAAGAATTTTTTCCAACATAATAGTTACACACTTCTTCTAATTGCACAGCAATGGAATGTAAAATACAAAAACTTGAGCTATCAACTATAACAACATTCGGTAAATAAACGGTTAAGCGAGAAAAGAATTCTAAAACTACCTCTGATTAGACTGATAATAATATAATGTATTATTTATAATAATAATAATGCATTAATAATTTAATATTCAATGTATAATGCATTATTTATGATATTTGGAAGAATAATATTGTTATGTCTTATTTATAAAATACTCTCTAACAAAAAAAAAATCAATTTCATGTTCGAATGTTCGATGAAATGAAGAAGCACTAAGGAGAGATGAGTTTAGAAAAAGTATTTAGAAGAGTATTTTCTTCATTAACATGAAAATGATTGAAAAATCCATATTCAGCTGATATTCAAAACTATGCATAAATGAGCATGAAATGAAAAACTTTTATTTGGTGATCTGGGGGTACATATTTACAGATTTCTCTAAAACTGTGAGAGGAATCTTGTAACTAACGAAATCATAAACTTCATTTTTAGAAGTATTTTCTTTGCATACATTCTTTGCGTTTTCTCAAAGCTTTTAGCAAATATTAAGCACCTTATAAAATATGCATTGTAAAATTTAGAATACGAAAGTTATTTCTCTAAATTTTATTATAACTGCATTCCCCTCCTTTACTTTATGTAATAAAAACATCATGACCTGAAATTAAATATTTCGAATGCAGAGAAAATGTTGTACATGTTAATACTATGTAAATCATTACTAAGGCTTAGGATTGCAGCTAAAGAATTATGAAAACAGAGGTGTATCAGAGTATTACTACATAATGATTCTAATCAAATAACGACTTAAGTTGTTTATGTATTGTGGTAAGTTCTTTAAACAATTAGAAATTATTAATTATGTATTTCTTAAATCTGTTAATCATCAAAAATTTTAATGCCTTTAAAGCACTGTATAAATGAAATTCTTCTTTCTTTGTTATTTATCAACAGATATATCGTGAAACTTTTATGGAAGTTAAGCAATAAAAAAAATGAAAGGATATTGCTGTAACTTAAAACTCCAGAGAAATGCAAAAAAAAGAAAGAAAATAAAATGCTATATTTAACTAACTACACGTAGATACATTCCATTTGAAGATACGAAACATGGTATGTTACATAAATCTCATCGCCTGAGGATAAGACTGGAGAGAAACTAGTATGTTATTTATCTAAGGTGAAACTAGTAATAATTCACTAAAAATTAGAAAATTTTCGGTGTGTTGTCACTTCGATGCTTTGTTTCTCTCATTTTTTATCTTATTTCTCTAAAATAGCACGTATGTAATGTACCTAAAAATTTAAAAATCAAAGTATGAGTTATTTTATACAAGAAATAAACAGAATAACACGCATTCAAGATAAGAAGTTAAATATATGGTTATATTTAACTTCATACCAAAAAAATTTTTCTAAATATATGTAAAAAAGAAAGAAAAAAAAGGAAGAAAGAAACTTAAGCTCTCTACTCTCTGACATTATGACTCACAACTAAATAATATTCATAGTCTTACACATACATTTAAAGTACAATTTTTTGACAAGCAAATTTTGTTCCAAAAGGCAAAGCAAATCTTATTTTAAAGTAAGTAAAATGCTGCTTCAAAAA
Organism: Stegodyphus mimosarum; assembly: GCA_000611955.2. Lineage (NCBI taxonomy): Eukaryota > Metazoa > Arthropoda > Arachnida > Araneae > Eresidae > Stegodyphus > Stegodyphus mimosarum. The sequence goes on along the minus strand of KK120685.1, from coordinate 288,573 downwards.
GTCGTATAAATGCCTGTTTTTTGAACAATTAATAATAAATAGAAAGTGACGAATTTAGATAAAGAAAACAATATAATATAGTCAAAAATTTCTCCTCATCTTAATATTTATACCCACAGTTAGGTACATGTTCCCAAGAGAAAGAAGAAATGCATTCAGAAAAATAATCTAAGCTTGGCTAAGACTTTTCTTTTAATATGGTTACAAATGTCTGCGATGGATCTCACAATTCTTTCTTACGAAATAAAATAAATCTAAACACTTTGTAGAGACATTAGGTTTATTTCGGAAGCAGAAGAAGGAAAAATGAACAACGTCAGGGATCGAACCACCCGTCGAGTGAGCTGATTACTACACCACGAAGGCATGCGAAGAAGGCAGAAGAAATACCTTATAACTTCAGTTTTGAAAATTGACTTAATAAGTTCTAAACCAATCACCGGAAAATACTCTGATTCTCTTAAGGTAGTGATATTAAAAATATTTTAACATGGTAGTTCCTTTTTCCCTCCAAATTCAACACATTACGATTTTTTGGCAGAGTTGTTGCCACTTAATGCAACGTAAGATCATAAAATTATTTCTCTTACTGTGTCAGTGTCTTGCTTATCAAAGCTAATAATTTAAAAGCAAGACTCTTTTTAGAAGATTTTTCATACTTTTCGAACAATGTAATTAAATTGTTAATAAAAGATTGTAGATACATTAGGTATTTTTTTAAAGCAGGAGAGATAAAAAAAATGAGCAATGCTCTCTAACAGTGCGCCGGAACTCGAATCACGGACCTCTCGAATACGCGCCGAGCGTTCTGACCACTACACCACGAATGCATGCCAAGAAGGCAGGAGATATACTTTATATTCTTCCCCTTTTAAAGGGTGACCGGGGATTAGTGGATCTAGTCGTCAAATCCTGGTGGTGGAGAATCATCATCCACCACCCTTTTTAGTTCGGGCGCCACCGTAGAGACATTAGGTACTTTTTGATAGTAGGAGAGATGTAAATTGAGCAATGCCCTCGCCGGGACTCGAGCCATGGACCTCTCGAATACGCACCGAGCGTTCTGATCCCTACACCATGAAGACATGCCAAGAAGGTGGGAGATATACCTTATAAGATCTGCTTCTGAACTGCTACTTTATGTGGTGATTTTCCTGTTATGTATTTAAAAGAAATATTTTTAATTAAAAAAATACGGAAGAAAATTTATAAAAGAAAAAAAAAATAGAGGTAAAAAACATCTACAAAGGTTCATATTTTCAAGGTCTCCCAAAATGGTTTATCAAGATTTTTTACGCTCACGCTGAGTTCGCAGTCTACCAATCTGCTGTTACACTCACTCTTACTAACCAATTTTTTTATCTCTTTAGATTTACTATTAAGTATCATTTTTTTCGAAGTCATATGCAATTCAACAACAAAATTATAAAAATTTTAAAAGCAGCATAACATTATGAGTTTAAAACTTCTGATGCAGCGTTACGTGTTGGCATACATTTTCTTTCCTCTTTTTAGTCCAAAGGGGTAATTTGCCCTGAAGGACTATTAATTTCGTTTTGGCATTTTGCGTTGAAAAACGGTACAAACGGCCCATTTTTATAAAATGGCGAATCACTTTTCAAATCGTTGCCACCAAGTATTAGAGCTCTGTATTATATTTAAAGAAATTAAATAATGAAGAATCTGCATGAATGTATGTCTGTTTCTCGCACAGTGACAAAACAACGGTACCTAGAGCCATCAAAATTTGAATAATATAATCGTCCATAGAATATGGGTATGTGGAAGCCCTAATCTGAGTTTGAAATTTGTTTTATTATCGATTTCATATTTTGTAACACTTCAACGAATTTTTTATTAACAAACTCTACGATTTCAAAGCGAGCAATGGCAACACTGTACGAACAAAAAAATATTTTTGTCTCCAGCGCACGAGACTCTGTTCCGGGAATTCTAAAATTATGCTCATTTTAAAATAATTTTGCGATAATGCTGAACTGAATTTTATGATTTGAGTGCGTAGAACATGATATTCAATAAATAAAGGTAACACACAAAACGTTAAAAAAACTCCCCTTTGGACGTTATTTAAAACCTGAAACTTTTAAGATTTTTTTAGAGTTTATTATTATTCTTAAATTCGTAAATAAAAATATCAACAGAATCATCCTATAGATCGTTATTATTTATTTTTTGCCTTACCTTTTTTTGAGTCTTTTTTCAGTTCATCATATCAGTATTCAGTTTTCTTACTAAGATAGCTTTACAAAACTTTTTTTGCTTCTTTATTATTGACTTTTTGTGTGTGTACTTTGTTTTTTAAATATCACGTTCTTGGCGCTTACGCCAGAAAAAATTTTATTGAACAGCAATATCACAAAATATTTAAAAACAACATATCTTTAGAATTTTCTATAAACGGTCTCATGCGCTGGAGATAAAATTGTTTTATTCCGTATGGTATTGCCCCATCTCTCTTTGAAATCGTTCAACTTGTTAATCAAACATTTGTTAAAGTGTTACAAAATATGAAATAGTTAATAAAACAAATTCGAAATTCAAAATTCGGGCTTCAGGTGCCCACATTCGGGTGGAGGACTGCGTTATTCAAAATTTGATGTTTCTAGGAACCGTTGTTTTTTTCCCAGTGCAAGAAACATACATACATTCATGCAAATTCTTCATTATTTATTTTCTTTAAATATAATACTGCATGATAACATTTGGTGGCAACAATTTGAAAAGTGAAAAAACGCAGTTAAGGTTTTCGACGAAAATGCCGTTTCGATGCTAACATACCATTCAGATCTAACGTCCCTTTCAGGATAAAAGAAAAGAAGGAAATCTGAATGGAATCAGGTTTTAATTTCGGACTAGAAGGTTTGTTAAGGGTTTTTTATGTTTCGCTGAGTTCTTAGTTTACCAATCTGCTCTTGGACTCCCTCCTACTAACACAACTTTTTTTTTATCTTTTAAATTTTATTATTAGACGTAGTTTTCTTCGCACTTATGCCCCATAAAATTAAACAGTAAAATCACGAAATGTTTAACATAACATACTTTGGTTTGAATATCGCATAGATCATAATATACCCTCTGGTCAAACAGTATTATTCGACAACAATTCACTCAAATTCAATCAAATCAACAATCGAATTCACAATGACTTAATAATCACAAAATTTTTAAAAGCAGCATGTTTTTAGAATTCCGTGTTAAGTGTTGCCACATATTTCTTGGCCCGAAAGGGCTAATAGTCTGGAAACACAATTCTGCTCTGTTTCTCTTTTCATTCGAATCTGTTGCCATTTGTCAAAATGCAAGATATCTATTTTTCAGATTTAATCAGGCTGCTAATGGTGAACAAACTAAGCTATTTAAAAGCAACAGATACAGTTCTTAAGAACAGTTTTTTCTTAAATCGAGTAAATTAAATGATAATACACGTAACTTACGATACGTCTAATTAAAAACATTAAACATTTTTACAGAATTAATTTATAATTTTTTTCACTTTTGAGATATACAGATGTTAATGTTAGAAGATGTATAACGTTGTTACGTTAGTCTAAACGTATATTAATATAGTAGCCTATGAAAAGTTTTTCTATTGAACCAAAGTCATCCTTATTGTTAATCTACATTGATAAACGATATTAACTTTAAAACAGCAGTTGGGCGACCATTAAAATCTAAACTATTTTAGATTTTTTTTCTGACTTTTCTCACTTTATTTTATCAGTGCTCAGTTTTCGTACAAAGACAACTTACACAACTTTTTTTGTACTTTATTATTTGACATTACTCTCTTCGCATATAAAACTGAAGAGTAAAATCAAAAAACATTTTAAGCAGCATATATTAGAATTCGCGATACAGTGTCAAGTGTTGCTATTAATTTTAATAAGCCGTATGGGATGTATCGCTTTTACATAAATTCCGCTCAGCTCTCTTACCTACTCTATCACATGCATACTAGTCTCAAATTATAAAACGATTAATTAATTTTACGTAGTTAAAAAAAGGTATTGTTGTTTTGTTATAGAAAATATTTTTATAATAAAAAATTTAACCGCCTAAAAGTTTCTAAATTAGCTCATTGGTTTTTCAAGTAAAACTTCGTCATAGTTTTTCAAATCGGCAAGTTACCAAATGAGGGAGGTGTCCAGGAGGAAAATGTCACTACTTATATTCAAACTATACTACCTCCAAACAAAAATAGATAACTACTACTCTGTCCATTGTCAAACTGAGATTTTTTTAAATGCGATTAACAGGCATCTAATTCAGTGCTTCGACTGAAGGTATTTTCAACGATTTAAACCACTAAAACAGAAAATTTTATTTTCTATTTGATAACCATCTAGTAATTCTAAAAAATGTTCGAAAGTGTCATGTCTAAAAAAATATAAATATTCGTAAGATTTCTTTAATATCAAGAAAGAAATAGTTTTAATACTGAGTTACGTAACTAAAGCATTTATCATCCACGCGGCCTGTTGAATTACCAATTTCCAGGGGTTCCGCTGTTTGATATTAAGATTCTTAATTAGCCTTTTTCTACATTGCTTAAATTTGATACAGTGCTTCTACATTGCAATCTATATCGCTGAAAGAACGAAACGACTTAAAGGCAATATATGTATTTCTTAATGAATTATATCAAGATGGTGTAATAATTCTTAATGCGTCTAACTGATATAATTTAAAATACGTCTAACTGATGTTTTTTTATGACATTTGAACTTTTATCGTAAGTAATAAAAGAAGATTCTAATGGTACATTACATACTTAAATACAGAATGATAGTTTCATTTTTTGATTTTGAAAAACATTTGCAACATTTTTGTAATTAACAGCAGATTGTCACTATACATGCAACGAAAATTTTGCCATTATCCAAGTAAACTAGTACGTGTGTAGAAATACCATACAATTTAGTATTTTATATTTTGTGATATAAATTTAAGCAATTAACGAAATTCTTTCACTTTACAGACGGCTTAGTTCTCGGATATGAATAGTTTCATATGTTTAATTTGTAAATGTATGAAAGTACATACTTTTTCCATATAGAATTTGTTTCGAATTTTTTTTCCATTTCCAAAACCAACCATTAATTACGTGTTGCCATAGTGCCCTTTAGACTATCAGAATAGGTAACTCTGATTTACGTAACATAACAAATCAATATTTTCTGCACTTTTAAATTTAAGAATTTCATAATAAAAAGTAAATGATTTAAAAACAAAAACAAATGACTATACATTTGAACAATTTTCATCCCTTAAGTAAATATAATACATATAATATTTGACTCACTTAATCATCACCAAAGTCCAGATGATCAATCTGAATCTTTCCCGCGAAGAGATCAGACGATGCTATTCTACCACATAAATTAAATGAAGAAAATAGTAGAAAGGAATCTGCGGCCACAGCGGAGAAAAACCAACCGAAAATTGGATGAGATAATAAGGTCTCTTAACTCAATTTGCTGTGGCCCTTTTCTGGGGAGGAAAGGAAATTAAAAGCAGTGTTCATTCCCCGCCTGCACACTTGAGAGGCTGCTTTTATCTATTAGTCTACAGAGTGTTCTCATTAGGTCCGATTACAGAAAAAATAATTTCTCCAGATTGTTGCATTTTAAAAGCAGTTTTAAAAATCTTTAAAATTTGTTTGCAAAAGTATTCTTTATAATTTTTAAGAACAATTGTTATTTATTATAATCTCTAAATTTCTTAAAAGTACAGCAACAAGGAATTTTTTTGTTGTGTTTTTGATATTCCTACAATTATGACAAATTCAAATAGAAATCCTAATTTGGTCGACAAAAGTTTAATTAACTGGACTTTGCAAATGCTTCTTGTAGAAGTCTTTCCAATACTTTAAGCCTTACATTTCATTACTATGTCTCTTCTTATCCATAAAATACATTCTCATACTATGTCTCTTCTTATCCATAAAACATAACAAATATTGTCACTTCACGAGAACTAAAGATATTTCTCTTCTGGGAGGACTAACAAACAACGTTTCCAGAGCGTTGGCTTTTCACCTAGTGAGCCTTTTATCTTTAAATTTATAAGTTCTTAATGAACTGAGCGATTTAAGGCTTTTTAGGCGCTTTTTAATAATTTAAAATCTTTATTTTATATACATTAAATAATGTAATTAACGTTTATATACATTAAACACGTGTAATTTCAAATACATCTAACATATATTGTATCCAGCTTATAATTGCTAATATCTGCAGGTATTATTTTAATAAATGAAAGATCTTTCTAGCGTCGTTTATTCAGCATATCTTAAATAGTTCTTTGTTAGCAATAAGTTCTGTCTATTAATTAATTGAGAATCTGTTTGTATACTCACTATGAAATTTAAACACTTGTGATTTGAATTATTTGTATCATTACAGGTTAGAATTATCAGGTTTTCGCTTAAGTGTTATAATCTTTTCTTTATATTTCCTTAAAAACACAAATCCTAAAGTCTTGTGAATATATACATCATTTATTGGAATTACTTTGCAGTTCACGATATTACGCCCAGTGTAAAAATGTAGGCTCATATATTTTGAATTCTGAATCTCTATTCACCTTAACTTCCAGGAATTAGAATAGAAAATCATAGTTTATATGCAGATGATTTAACAATGAATATAGAAAAATACTTTGCTAAATATACGAAACCCAAATTCAAGGACTGGTGAATTTTGATCCTCAAAATTCAATCAAAATCTTTTATTGAATTATTGTTTATTTTTTCCTATCATAAATCGCAACTCAAATCCAAATAAAATCGTGATAGGAACTCTACTATTAAAAATAGAGATGTTCATCAGGATTTGGCGATTGGGGTCCCTAATCCCCAGTCACCCTTTAAAAGGGGTAGTGTATAAGGTATTTTTCCCGCCTTCTTTGCATGCCTTCGTGGTGTAGTGGTCAACACGCTCGGCGCGTATTCGAGAGGTCTGGGGTTCGAGTCCCTGCGAGGGCATTGCTCATTTTTTCATCTCTCCTGCTTTCAAAAAAAATACCCAAGTCTCTACAAATTTAGCAATACAATTTAGCATAATTTCTTTTAAGAATTAAAATTTATTAACAGGAGTTGTTTCGTTTATCGTAGGATTCAGCTCGGAAATTTATTGGGTAATATTAATACCAGGACTTCGTCTTTTACATCGACAGATGCTGATCCTTAGGTGACATATAGTTTTTAGTAGCATCCCTCTGATTAGATCGTGTTACTACCAAATGAATATTTTAGCAAAAGGTACCTGAAATTGATAAGATTCATTTGCTTAAAGAATGATATAAAGAAATTTTTTCTCACAAAGGAAATTAATAATGGTAAAAGGAACATCGAATATAAAGTAAACTAAAAATGTTATTGTGCCACTGTCGAAAAGAAATCCTTTGGAAGATAACCGTTGATTTTTTAAAGGATAACTGGTAATCTCAGTCTTTCGTGATTATATAATAAAGCAAATTTAATTGCAGATTGTAATGACCATTTCTGTGAAATCTCTGTTGTGGACTTCTCTCAGAATTTCTCTGGCAGCAGAATTCTGCGCAGGCAGTTTTGCGGGGCAAAGTAGTCCAAACCATGTTAGTTCTGGCAACGAAGCAATTTTAATTAAATCGTGAAAACAATGCAAAACCATGAACTGCTTTTCCACTCAGATGCTCCTGTTTTAGGTTATACTATGCTGAGAAAAAGAAGAGTCATGTTGTAGAATGAAGAAAGGTTTGGTTTGTTTTACTTAAATATGACAAAGCACTCGAGGGTTACCTGACTAAGGGATGCCTTCGTGGAGGACTTTCTAAAGAAAACTGGCTCAGATACACGTTACACACGGAAAAAAAACCGAAAACGCCCATGCATCCAGCTCGTTACATGGAATTCGAACCCTAGACCGAACTACCAGTGTTTAACGATTTTAACGCTTGGTCACTAGTGGACAGAATGAAGAAAGGAAGATGCAACTTTGGGATAAGCATATAAAAGAATTATTGTACATCAGACCACTTGGTTTTTCGCAAAACAATTAACATGTTAAACTTTTTATCCAAATTAACTTTTATCCGAATAACGGTTATGCAGTTTCAAGATATTAGAGGACCATATGCCTATGATGCCAAATTTTTAACAATTTAGTATCATAGGCACTTTAACAATTTTAAGCTTTCTAAAGTTTAAGTTGCTAAAGTTTAGAATACTAAGTTTGAGTTTCTAAAGTTACCATCTAAATTCCACGTTCCGTGTACTGAAATTTATCATTCAGTTTAAATATTGTTCTTAAAAATCAAAATTTTATGCAAAATTACATAAATTTTCTGTATATCTGTTCCTTGTTCAGATTTTTTTTAAATTATAAATCGTTGATTATATCTCAAAATCTCATCTACGAATACTTTTATTAATCACTGAATCCAGAGCTATCACAGCAACAATATTTTCTGAGAAAAACTCTGTATTGCATAAAAGGAAAAAAAGAAAAACAAGAAACTCTTCATGAAAAACAAAGGAAAAATTAATTTTCATTTCTTAATATCCGGATGTGAAATTCTATGCTTTAACATTAATTCCAGTTAACACTTTATGTGGTTTTCATTGATTTGGTAAAAGTTAATTAGTCTCATCTTCTAACAGATGGGAAGCGAATTGTCGCTATCTCTAAAAGTATCTACAGAGTTAGGAAATGATTTAAATCAACCTTTTTATTTTAAACAGAATTTAGAATATAAGCGCATGTTCCTGTGTTAACTATCAACTACAGCTCATGGTCATGTACCTAAACAAAAAACTCAAATTCAAGTAAATTAGAATGTAGAATAGTAGCCAAAGAAAATAATTTAACTTTATTCAATTTAAATATAGTCTAAGCCATCGGTTCTCAATCTTTTGACTAACGCGTACTATCTAAGCAAAAATTGAAAAACTCTGTATCACCACTACGTGTTACGATGATTATTTTCCAGTTTTCGTTTTCATAATCCTCGGGAAAATACATGTTGAAATTATTTATCAATGAAAAACAATAATTTCTAATGTCGAATGCTAATTCTTCTTTTATTTCCAAGTTATTTTCAGCTAGAAAACTTTCTAAAAGTAGTAGAAAGCTTAAGATATTATTATCCAATTCTTTAATTGATAACTCAAGTTTTTTTTTATCATTGCATTTATTTTATCTCTAATGGTAAACAAAGCATTTTGTCCTTGTAATTCTAAATTTAATTCATTTAACTTTCCAAAAATATCAGCTAATTATGCTAAACGTGCCAACTATAATTCACAAAATAAACATTTTTGCAATTTACATTTTGAAACACAAGGGAAAAATTCAAGTTCAAAAAGACGATTTAAAAGTTCGCCGTTTAATAAGGACAACTAACTTCCTTCGGAATGTAACAAAAGCTTTTCCATGTTCATTGCCCATCTCGCAAATATTCTTGAAATATATATAATATAAATATTAAATATACATATATATATATAAATATCAAAATCGTAAATATTCTTGAATTTAAAACTCCGCTTTTAATAAAATTAACAAAGCTTGATTCAAAGCAATTTTTAGGTTTTGGGGAATTGTTTTGGCTACTAAAGCTTGACGATAAACGAAACAGTGAGTAAATTTAGTTTCAGGTGGGATTTTCTTTATTTAAGAAATATCCCCGGAATGTTTTCCTGTTAAAGCCCGAGTTCTGCTACTGCATATGGCAATGCAGTTATTCCGAGGAATACCATTCGCAGACAGAAAATTGTCAATTGCTTTGAAAATTTCATTTGTAATTGCACTATCATGAAGAGATTCACAAAATAAATACTCTTCGGCCGTTCGCTTATCTTCTTTAAAACGTATGTAAACTAATACTTGAACAAATTTCGTTATATTAGTACTTCATCTAATTGCAATGCGAAATACTCACTGTGTTTTATTTTTTGAAGAATTGTCTCTTTTATGGAATTTGCCATTTCATGAATTCGTCGACTTATTGTATCATTTCATAATGGAATATTATAAAGCTCATTAGCCGCTTTTTTGTTGAATAATGTTAAAACCATATTTTTAGCTGCTGGTAATATAAGATTTTCTCCAATAATGTGGGCCTGCCCGGTCTTGGCAATTCTTAGGCTTACTAGGTAACTAGGTCCAAAGCTTTTTCATTTGAAGTAACAAAACCTTTTTCATTACTTATTTACTATTTTTGAACTTCGATAATTTCCTCTTTAAATATTCTTCAGATTTATCCTTTAAACTGGCATGCTTAGGTTCAAGATTTCTTTTAAGAAACGATGGTTTCATACTTTGATTGGATAATAGTTAAACGCAAACAACATATTGGGGTTAAGGGTCCATTTCATCTCCATTCTAAGTAAACCCAAATGATAAATGAGTTTCACTATATTTTCTACCAACAATGTTTCTTTTCTTTCCAATATTCTTATGCTAGTAGATTCTCCTGGATCCACCACCTGTGAATCATTACGCTTAGTCAATCCTAGCCATTTTTTCCATTTTGAAAATCTAGGTTTGTTTTATTATTTTTTCGCAAATATTTAAATAAACAACATATTACGAGTTCTTCAAAAACAAACGACGATATTCTCAAATAGCGTAGAAAAGTAAGGAATACAAAGCAACAAGAACACAAAATGCCTGTGGCTGGAGACAGCAAATCGATGTAAAAAATGATTCAAATTGAAAACAGAACAATATGAGCCCGGAAATGGTGACGACATAAAGTGTAGACACGCTAATAAATCGATTAACTCTATTATCTTTTTATAGGAACTTATTTTTATTTTCTGTTAAATACAACATCCGTTTCTGTTACTTCTTTTAAAAACATCATTTATGACAAATTTTGTTATGTGTATAGCTAAAAGAATATTTGTTAAAATAAAAACGGGTTACTAAAGTCTTTATGAGTGTCAGAGAAAAAACTTAAACATGATGTTGGCGGATTTAAGTTTTGAAGTAGCGTACGGTAAGATACGATTGTATAATTAAAAATACTTCGTTTCTTTGCGTTTCACTTATTTTTCTTTCGCGTACTAAAGGTTGAGAATCGGTGCTCTAAGCTGTAGAATACTACTCTAAGCTATAGAATAATACTCTAAGCTCTCTACAATTTAAATGTACTCTAAGCTGGCTCAGTAATTCTACCGATGTATTAAATTCAAGTGTCGTCAGCGATAATACGAAGCCGAATAATTACAATTTATCAGAGCTGGCGAGAACTGAACGTAACGTGCACGCGCAGGCCAGGAGCATGCTCCGCCTTTCAATCCTAAAACCTCAGTTCAAATACTAGCTACACTCATACTGGTAAGGAAACGGAAAGGAGAAGTTATAGTAAAAGCTGAAATTATAAATAATTGGTTAATTTAATAATAATCTCATAGCTTCCTTCAAATTTCAATCAAATGTATAGGTTCTTTCAATTTGTTCCGAGAAACATATATCTGATGAACTAAGAAGTTCAGAGAATGGTCACCTGCGCTCATTACCCCCCCCCTCCCTAGCGTAGTAGATGGGTTCGCTTTTTGAACATTAACTAGATCAAAGATGAAAGAGTCCTCTTTTGCAGAAATTAATTTATCTTCGACAGATGGAAATAACAAGAGTTTAAGAGTAACTAGTGTTAGGAAGTGATGAAAAACGAGAGCAAGTAATAATGGGGAGTGGAGCTAGGCTCTTTTCAGTTCCATACAATTCAGGCGGATTAATCGAAATAAATAACAAGAAGGGGAATTTGAAAATTAATTAAACTTGTAACTAAGTCTGATGAAAATAGAGATATTTCGATAATAATTTTAAGAAAAAAATGCACTAATAAAAAAGCTAACGCAAAAGTAGCACCGAGAAGCGAAACATGCAGTATTTCTTTGAAGGTCAACTTCACAAATACTAATCGTATCTTACTTGCTTGAGTCTTGCGTGAGCCTAGACTGCTTAAGTTTGGTGTTTAGAAGAGTAATCTGGTGTCCGACTCTGAGCTAGCGATGTATCGAAGAAAATTTCAAACTAACGTATTAGCTTAATTATTGTTTCATAGGAATTTTTTTAATTTCCTCAAACCTTAAGTATAGGTTTTCAAACAATTCTCCCCAATGGAATTTCAGTATTTCTTAATTAGTGTAAATTCTTAACTGGAGTAACTGCTGTAACAAATGACGTTAATTCGGAAAGGTCATTGCTTCCAAAGAAATTTTCTACCTCTGTCATTGAGTTCAACAAAACTACTATTGGGGTATATGCTATTGCTGCTTTGGAGGAATACATTTAGCTTTTAGGTTTGAGTGAAAATTAGAATTTTTCGAAAAGATTTCTTCTTTTTCATATGGGAAGTAGTTTTAGGGGATGAATTTGTTTGGTTCATTTCCCAGTAAAATATGGTTCAAAGTATTAACATATCGAATTGCTAATACTTCGAAGAAACAAAATGTAACAATCATTTAATCACTTTTTTATTAGCAAATGTAATCGTACGTTTTATATTTCATATAATTAATTCCTAGATTGCAGTACACTACTGTTCCAATCTTCTATAATTTTGCGAAGACGTCGCCAAATTTAAATGTACACAAATCTTTTACAAAGACAATGCCGAGATTTAAATCAAATATTAATATAAATTTCACAAAATTCCAGGGAAAAATAAGAATACTTAGTGTTTTTACATGGTTTATCAGAATTGCAAAGTTAATTCTAACAAGATTTTTAATTATGAAATATCTGTAATAACATTTTATACTAAAATACGCGCTGCAGCAAATCTTAGAAATTACACTCTTCAAGTTCATATTAAATTATTTTACATTTTTCATGAATAACTACAAAATTAACATGAGAAGGAAAAACATTTATATCTTCTATATCAATTTTGAGACAAATGAATTTTTTAGTTTGTATAAATTCAATGGTAATATAGTTATAAAATCGTACAAATGCAATGTAGCTATCAATTCTTTTTGTAGGTGATTAAAATTCTTCTTCCTTAGCTTCTATTGTTAATCTTGGCAAAACAACTTCTTTGCTGTCATAGTGATTATCACTGGAAACATCATCTATCCCAACTTAGTCACCCTGAAACGTTTTGGACTCAGGTCATATCGTTTTGTGCTTGTCGTGTAATTTTGTGATGTTTAACTCAGCGATTATACTTTCTTACTCTCATTATGAGGAATAATGAGACTTTCTTTCTTTAAGCTAGCTGGTAAACTCAGTTATTTTAGAAATCGTTTCCTCAGGAACTTCACTTTTCGATTTGTATGCTTTTCTCGAAAATCTACCTGTGCCTTTTCGTCAACAGCCAAGGGCCTACAGCGACCGAGCGGGTAAAATCTCTGAACACTGTAGTTCGGTCAAACGGGCTAGTTGCATGGGCAGTGTGTAACGTATTTACATTGCCCATGCGTATATACATTGCCCATGTGTAACGTATATACTAGCAGCTTCCCTTAGAAAGCCCTCAGCGAAGGCATACCTCCCTTTAGGTAGATAGTTCTCGAGTGTTTTGCAATAATTAAATAAACCAAATCAAATAAATCGTTAAAAGCCAAAGCTTCTCTTCGTTTAATCCAATTTTTTGTGTTGCTGTCGAATGAAACGAAGACGTTTATGCAAACTTTGCATATCATTATATTGCCCGTCTTGGAAATAACATAAGACATAATCTCGGTAAGAGAAAGACGTGTTGTTTGAAGATCCCCCGTTTCCCAAACGAGAAAATTTGCGTATCACAGGCAAAAGCGTTATAAGCCCGGCAAGTTCGCGAATTTGGATATTATAAACCCAGAGTTCATTAAAAACTGTATGAATTCATTATTTTCCAGTATCATAAATCAAAGAAAAATACTGAAAAGTTTGCACTTACAGTCATGTTCTAACTCGAGTGTAGCTTCTCTAAAAACTTAAATCGCGGATTCTATCTGTTGTCTTTCTCTCCTTAGAGAAAACTCCGTTAATTAATGAATCGAAACCTACACTGGAATCTTCATTTTCCATGTTCATAAGCACTACTGAAGAATTGATGAAACAAACAAGAGAAGAACGAACACTATTAAGTTTGATAAAGGAAGGTGGATATAAATGCTTCTTTCTTATTGGCTCGTGGACAAAAATTGTTTTTCTCGAGTATGCAAAATCTCTACTCTGTTACAATTACTGACATGATTACATTACAAAATTCAGCATAAAGTGCGTATAATCTTTTTAAGTTATTCAGTAAGAACGAACTAAAATGAATGGAATTTTTCACTTCCTTAAAAAAACAAATAGCAAGAAAGGTAACTGAAAAAAATTCTGTTTATAAGAACCTATTCTTAGGAGATTTATGAACGGTCGATACATTTTTTACCAGCTCGTATAAAAAGTCAACATCTCTTCTTTTAATCAATTTCATGTTATCTGAAAATACTATATAACTTATACGCACTAGCAAACTGACTTTTATACAACAGGGAATCATCACTTTCTTATCTTTTCCCGAATTTGCTTTCAGAAGTAAAAATGCAGATTATCTGCAATTTCATTATTTTCAAGAAATTCTCAAACGGACTTATCTAATATAGTAATCAAGAATTTTGCAAAGGTTGTAATATTTTCAAAAGTTAAAGAACTGACATCAAACACAATAAAAATGTAACTACGCCCTAAATATATTACTAAACCCTTGAAGTGTAAATTCTGTTGATCTGAAAAAGCACTCAGAAAAAATTAATTACAAACACGGAATTATCTGATATATATTTTTTTGTAAACGATAATTATTTAGCAAACGAGGAAGTAATATTACAAAGAAAGCGAAGTGTACCGAGTCAAGAAAAATACACACACACACACACACACACATATATTATATCTTTTCCGTTCTACTCCGCCGATTGACGAGATTCAGCTTGCGTTTTTCATGTCTGGAAAGCGCGACTTTGGAAATATATTTGTAGGGTTTCCCTGCATAACAAATTTATTTTAAGTTTGATATCTTTAGTGAACCTCTCAACTTCCCTAGTATTTTCTCGTCAGGATGTATATTTAAAGTTAAGTGAAGTGAATACTTAAATACGTGAATCTTTGAGTTTATTCAGACCGTGTTTTCGTTAGCCAGCGCACATTTCGTTGCTATCTCGCTGTTACGCTAGCAAGCCTTTTTTTCCATTTCGGATTACCGTCACGCCTGTTAGGTTTTTGCGAGTCAGCCTGTTAAGTGTAATTTAACGTGCTAATCCAGCACTATTTTATTTTAGATTCGACTTGAATTATATTCTATATTTAAATTCTCAACCTTTTCCTTTCCATCGGGTGCAAATATTTAAATAATGTAATTTTGACAGTTTTAAGACCAGTAACTGTAATGTTAAAAAGCATAGTTTAAAACTTTCTGCAATAGTATGAGAAAATATAGCTATATGGAACATTCTGTATAGGAGCATTAATATATAAATTTTTATTTCTTATATTTTTAATAAAAAACAGGACATTACCAAAACTGTCAAATTCATATAAAGCTTGGTTTATATTGTTAAATACTTAAGTTGAAACTATGCGCTATGATATAGATATATCATGCATACGAGTTTCGCGTTTATGTATAAAAAAGGCAAAGAATCAATCCAAATATAGTCAAGTTTGAATAAGTAAAAAACTGAGCAGAAACCTCTTTAGTTCCGTCAAATAATTCAACTAACTGAAGTTCAAGTAATCGGAATTTTAGTGCATTTTCACTATATAGCAATTAAGTAAGCGCAGTGTTTTAAGAAAACACAATCATTGCAGTATTTACATTGATGAAGCTTCTCGTCTTAATGCAAATAGACAAGTAATTAAAGAGAAGAGAAGACTTCTAGAGTCTGTTTTTGGCACAACTGTCAGAACTGAATATCGTATTCCTTTTATTTCTTCCATGTCAGAAAAACCTTTCCTTTGATAGAACCCTTTAGTTTTTAGGAAGCCAAAACAACCTCAATAATCTCCAATAAACTCGGGTGAGACATCTTGGATTCTCCACCTATAATATGATATGACATTCTATGACGCAGTTTAAATTTATAAGACAAATCTGGAGACAATCTGGAAAACACAAGGATGACTGAGTAAACATACTTATTTTCAGGATAATTTGGCTCTGCAAAGTGGTGATTAAGAGGTATGAAGAGGAATTATCGTGCAATATTTGAAATAACGGTTTCAGACTAAGTAACATGAGATTAAAAATCATCTGCTTTTTTCTCAACTGTTTAAAATGCAGCTACTCAGTCGAATGTTTAAAACTGCAGAATTTTTTGACACTTCAATTTGTAAGATAAACCTAATATCACTTAACCTAAACGCCTGCTTCATTTTACCTGGGTATAATATTTTAAATACTTTTAAATTAAATAGTAAATCAGAGACTAATAACTTGGTTCCTAATTAAGGCAGTCCTACTAGAGGCTGACAGTTGCAATTAAAGACTGTTGAATACTAGTAGTTTATCCCGAAATCTACCTCAGAGAAACGAGCTGGCTTCATGGTTGATTTTCGTGATCTTCTGCATATGCAGCGCCACTTTCCCTTGGAAAAGTCCTCTTTGAAGACAATTTCCTCTTAGGCAGGTGTATTTGCCTCTGTGTTTTGTCATATTTAAATAACCAACCAGCCTAATTTATACACGATTTCTAAACGCAGATTTCTAAACTAGCCAAAAACAAGTGTCGTTATACATTCGGGAGGAAAATGAGGACGAATGATTAAATTGTCAATAAGCTCTTCTAAACTTAGATTGTCATTCTTCAGTTAACTCAATTTGTGCTTTCTGGTGGAAGTGCCTGTGTTAAAACCTCAACCAATATAAAATTAGCAAATATATGCACAGAAAAAGAGAACTTTTTAAATTTTTAAAATTATTTCACAAGAAGAATTTTACTAAATTCTGATATAATAGTAAGTGTAAAAGAAATATTAATAATATAAAAATAAAGCAATAGTAATAATCATTTATTATTATACTAAAGAGCAGAATTCAGGTCTTGATAAATAAATTCTAAATTAGAATTTTAAGCATATAATGATAATAGATTTCGCAGAAAAATGCAAGATAAAATTTTTTAGGATAAAAATCTTCTGGCATTGGAATGCCTTTCCACCATCCGATTCAAATTTCCGGTACAAGACGCCGTTTCGAATATGAGTGAGTCTCAGAACGCCCAATATTGTATTCTCGTAGGTCTATAGATCGAAACGTCCCATCAGATAGGTTTCCTATTCGAAGACTCTATTAAGCAAATTCTGGGTTTATAGTGGCCGTCTTTTAATTGGTTTTTCCTGACTTCTTCGCCACTCCATGTGTCTGGGTCAGGCGATGCTGAATTTGTAACCCGATGTATGACCGGATTAAGTAGCCCGTATTTGGCTTCGAGCCTGGAACAATACCGGCAACTTTCTGGGCATGGTCTTCTAGACAGGGCGTCGAAGTTTCTGTGTGACGATTCTTTCCGATGACGGATAGCTATGTCATATTCCTGGAGTCTTTGTATCCACCTGGTAATCTGACCTTCGGGATTCTTGAAATTTAAAAGCCAGGTCAACGAAGCATGATGCGTGCGGAGCAGGAATTTTCTGCCGTAGCGTTAATAGGGAAAATGTTCTATGACTTATGGCGAGCAATTCTTTTCTGTGGACGCAGTAATTCCTTTACGGTTTAGATAGACATTTGCTCCAGTATGCTACAATATGCTCTTGACCGTTTATTTCTTAGGACGAAACAGCACCTAATTGCTCGCTTTCGTGTCAAGAGTAAATGCTTTGTCGAACTGAGGATACGTCCCTCTTTCATGTTGCTAAGTGTATCCTCGCATTCTTTTGTCCACAAGAACTTTTGCTTTCTCTCTGTCAGTCTGTTATGGGGGGTCTTCAGACTGAAGAAAAGTGCTTTTACAAATCTCCTGTAGTGGGCTCATATCCCAAGAAAATTTTCAACAAATGGACGTTTCCGGGCCGTCTCCAAACCTTTACTTGCTGACGCTTTTTCTCGATCCGTACACCTTCTTCAGAGGCAGAGATGACGCGTTCGAGGTCATCCGCAGTTTGACAAAATTAACTATTTAAGACTGGCTCCCTTCAGTTTCTGAAGGGGTTCCTAATATTTTCTAAATGTTCTTCAAAACTTTGCCTGACGATGATGTTATTCAGCTAGGCTTATGAGTATGATGTTATCCAGCTTACCAGACAGGCTTCTTAGGATAAACATCTCAACACGGTCTCCATGAGGCTTTCGTAATTGCTGGCGCATTGCGTTATCTAAATGGCATTTCATTAAACTGCCTTGTTCGGTAGTAAATGCAGTTTTTTCTCTGTCACCAGGGTATATAGTTACCTACCAATATACACTCTTTAAATTATGCATCGAAAACCACTTGCTTCCAGAAACAGTGTCCAGAATATCGTCAGTTCTAGGAAGAGAGCAGCTTAGAGCACTTTCCTGCATGTCCACTAGAAGTTTTTTTTACCTCTTTTTGCTTAGCAACCAGTAGACGTCTTGGATGTTGCTGTGAACGACCCTCTATATCAACTTTATATTGTATCAAACTAGAAACTGTTACACTGTATCAAACTAGAAACTGATTTCTTCTGCACATCAGAAGATGTGCAGAACGTCTCGAAAACGTCTCGAAAGTCTTGAATGACACGTTCTGCAGCATTCGTCTCTTCATTTCTTAGTTATGCATTCTGCTATAACTCTGATGTTAGGCTATCCGATGACACCGTTTAACGTAATTCACTGGTGTATATGCTGCAACCACATCACCTTTTATAATGACTTTTGCCTTACCAGTTATGTTGGCAACTCTCACCGAGATGGCGGCCTTCGATAGGTCGACGAGTGCCTTGGCTGGTAGTGCTCCTTTGGGGATGTTACATTTTTTAAAATATCGCATTATGCCATGCCGGAAAGTTCTGTTTTCAGCTGTGGATCCAGGTAGTAAAAATTCTCTTCTTATTGGTACTGCGATATCTGTCTTGAGCTCTTATTTGGTGAGCAGATTCAACACGTTCATATTAAATTCCGAACAGCGTACAGCGTTATGTCCTCAGAGGTAGAATGCACTTCGTCATTTTTGAAGGCTAAGGAAAAACTGTATTTCCGCAGAAAGTCTAATCCGAGTATGAAAGGGTCTGTAATATATGTCACGTATATCGTGTGATATAGGCGGCACTTCCAAACATGATGTTAACGTTTAAGGTTTCATGGATGTCGATTTTATCAGCTGACACAGTCTGCAGAGTAACGCAGGGAGCATTCAGGTGAGTCTACCTCCCAGTCGTTGAGCCAGATCTTTACTGACGATGGTAACATTT
This sequence comes from Stegodyphus mimosarum, assembly GCA_000611955.2. Classification (NCBI taxonomy): domain Eukaryota; kingdom Metazoa; phylum Arthropoda; class Arachnida; order Araneae; family Eresidae; genus Stegodyphus; species Stegodyphus mimosarum. The sequence continues at coordinate 269,215 of KK120685.1, read as the reverse complement.
TTGCCTCTATCGATCGTCATATTGCAAGGAGCTCCATTTATATGAAAAGCCCATTACTGTCGTCACTCACTGCAAAAATATGAAGCGATTAACAATAGGGATGGTCAATATATGGCAACCTCCGCCTCTCAAGATGTCAGCTAATTAGTTTCCCTCCATCTTGCTAGGAGCGGTTTTAGCTTCCGGTGCCTGGTGTCTTCTGCACTTCCTTTATACTTGGCCTTCACCACCGGAGTTCTAGCACTTTTGCCTATTTGTTACCTATTTTCGATATATTACCGATTTATTACCTATTTCACCTCAAGGCATAGACTTGCTTGGTTAAATCGTCTAGACTCGATTCTCAACCGGTGGTACCCAAAAGTAAAATAGGTGGTACAAATAGGTGGTAATATGAACGTGTCCTTAGCTTTCCACGCAAGTTGAGAATATCGTCGTTTGTTTTTGAAGAACTTATTGTGCACTTAGATATTTGTAAAAAAATAATAAATCAAACCTACATTTTCGAAACGGAGAAATGGCTAGGATTGACTAAGCAGAAAAGTCATGATTCACAGGTGATGGATCCAGGACAATCTGCTAGCACTAAGAATACTGAGAAGAAAAGAAAAGAAAAATTGTTTACAGAAAATATAATGAAAGTTATTTATCATTTGGATTTACTCGGAATGGAGATGAAATGGAACTTCAATTTCAAAGTTTTGTTTACAATGAACTGTCATCTAATCAAAGTTCGAAGTCATCGTTTCTTAAAAGACGTCTTAAATCTAAGCTTGCCAGTTTAAAGGTTAAATCTGAAGAATATTTTAAGGGGAAAGGATCGGAGTTCAAAACTAGTAAACTAGTAGCGAAGGGTTTTGTTACTTGTAGTGAAGAGGCTTTGAAAGTTAGTTACCTAGTAAGCCTAAGAACTGCCAAAGACTTGGCAGGCTCACACTATTAGAGAAAACCTTATATTCTCAGCAGCTAAAGATATTGATTTAATATTATTCAACGAAAAAGCAGCTAATGAACTTAATAATATTCCATTATGAAATGACGCAATAAGTCGACGAATTCATGAAATGACAAATTCCCTAAAACAGACATTTATTCAAAAAACGAAACACACTGAGTATTCCGCATTGTAATTGGAAGAAAGTATTGATATAACGAACTTTGTTCAATTATTAGTTTACAAAAGTTTCGAAGAAGATAAACGAATTGCCGAAAAGTATTTATTTTGTGAATCTTTTCATGATAGAGCAACTGGAAATGAAATTTTCAAAGTAATTGGCAATTTTATGTCTGAGCGTCATATGTGTTGGAATAAGTGCAGGAACGGAGCTCGGGCTTTAGCAGAAAAACATTCCGGTTTGATTTCTAAAATAAAGAATGTCGCACCTGAAACTAAATTTATTCATTGCTCCATTCATTGTGAAACTTTTGTAGCCAAAACAATCCCTCATAACCAGAATATTGTTTTGAATCAAGCTGTGAAAACTGTTGATTTTATTAAAAGCTGAATTTTACATTAATCAATATACGATTTTATGCGAAGAGATGGGCAGGGAGCCTGAAACGTTTTTATTGCATTCCGAAGTAAGGTGGTTATCCAGAGACAAAGTTTTAAATCGCCTTTTTAAACTTTCACCAGAAATTTAAATTTTACTCTGTGATTCAAAATTTGAATTGCACAAATGTTTTTTTAGTGAAGCATAGTGGGCGCGTTTAACATATTTAACTGATATTTCTGGAAAGCTAAATGAATTAAATTTAGGATTACAATGGCAAAGTGTTAATTTGTTTACCATTAGAGATAAAATAAATGCAATGATAAAAAAACTCAAGCTAATAATCAAAGAATTATATAACAATGTTTTAAGCTTTTTACAATGTTTGGAAAGTTTTCTAACCGAAAATAATTTGAAAATAAAAGAAGACTTAGCATCCGACGTTGAAAATCATTGTTTTTCATTGAAAATTATTTCAGTGTGTGTTTTCCTAGAATGAAAAAGAAAATGGATTAGAAATTCATTTTGCTCAAATGTACCTGAAATTTTATGTCGTGAAGAAAAGGAACAATTGGTAGAAATTTCCTGTGATCGAAATATAACTGAAGATTTAAAAATAACACACTTGTTAACTTTTGGCTGAACCGAAAAAAAGAATTCAAAGGCTTTTCAAATAAAACTATTACATTTTTATTGCCTTTCTTCACAAACTATATGTGTGAACAAGGAATTTTTTTTCCATGTTATATTCGAAAAATAAATGCAGAACAAAATTAAAAGTGGATCCTAATTTACGGTTAAAACTCATTGAAATAAGACCAGACATAAAGAAATTGATCTCTCTTAAACAGGCCCAAATTTCACTCTAAATTTTAGAATTCAAGTATTGTAACTTAAATTTCGATAATTAAAATGGTAATTAATTTTGAATCTAATCATTTTTAACGTGTGCTTATTTGACACAAATAGCTAATAGGTTGTGGAAATGGCAATAAGAAGGTCTAGAAAATACTATTTAAAATACTAGTTTAAATAGTGACTAATTTTTATTTCTTTTTATAATAATTCATGGTTTTAAATTGAATTTCTGTTAGTCTGACAATAGAGCCTTTTGTAGTGTCGGAAGAAGTATTTAATCCTATTTCTTTTGAACAGCTCTCCGAAGTCCAAGGAGGTCGACGTTTGGAAAATTCGCTTTTTAAAAGTCCAAAAGCCCAAAAATCCACGATTGATGTATCAGTATATTTAGTAGGCATATGAGTGAAGGGTAGGGACTTGATACCCGCTTTTTGTTCCATTTTTTCAGGAAATTAATAGTGGGTTTTGGCGCATGGCCGCTTGCTTTGTCTTGATATAGTTCTACTGATTGATGGCCCTGGAGCTAAAGAGAAGGTATTTCATATTTAAAAGCTGTGTACCATATATATTCCAGAAAATATATGGAATTGATCTTAAAATTTTTCTTCACTCTCTTTATTTTTAATTTCCCATTAAATGGAAAACCTGCAGCAATCATAAATCCCTTTGAAAAACATTTTAAATTCTTTGAACCAAGTTTTAAGCATTTTTTCTCTTCATTGATGACAATAATGAATCTCTTTTTATTCCATCATTTAAATACACTCAAGATTCAACTCTTATAACAACATTTTTCCATTTTTGTCCGGATAAATATTTCTCGTAAAGAATTCTGCAGCGAGTTCTGCGTTTGGTGACATGTCGTAGAGAAAGAAGACGCACATGATGTTTTTTCTCCTTCTTAATATTCGAATCAGCATTAGTCACTTTGTTTACATTTGACAGTGAGCATTTTAATGATTTTGCTACCGTCCATTGATTTGGCGGAATTTCTTTTAACATTAAAGACCTTACATTTGCAAAATTCAAAACATTCCATTTGTTCCTTGGATATGTATTTGAAACAATTTTTCCATTTGAAGCTAAACTTTGACTTTTTTTTCCTTTCTGGTTGAGAGTATTACTTATCGTAGCTAGATATCGAAACACCATGGCTTTCACGTGTTTTGTAATAACTAGATAAGTATAATTTTCTTCGAAAAGATCACAGACATAACCTCCCATCCATTGCTTCCTTAAAACCGATATTTTTCATGTAAACATATCTGTCGAGTAGCATATGATAATTAATACTTTCAAAAATATAACTGCAGTTAAAAAACAAATTTCCGAGCAGATGAATTTTCTATATTTTTAATCAGCTAAAAAATGTCGAACAGCCTCTATTCTAGCAATACTACAATTCTGCACGTAATTCCAATAAAATTATTTACGTGCTATATACAAAATTCGTAACAGCACTTAATGTTTTTCATTTTACTTATACAGAGTGCATACTGAGAATGATTTTCAAAGATTTAGAGTAATAAGATTAAATCTGAGGAACAAACAAAGGGTTTCACTTATTTCGCTGACTTAAAATTATTTCAAGTTTTTTCTTCTCTTTTAGATTATGGATCCGAACATCAGCTTAATGAGGATGATCAACCTCAATTATTGGAGGAAAGTTCTCCTAAAGAATCTTCTGAAGTTACCGATTCAACGATTGAATATCTCAGGTAACTCGAAATCTGTCTAATCCTTTATATTTATTTTCAGGTTGTCCCATTCTAAAATACTAGAATACTAAAATAATGAAGTAAAAAAGACTAAAGTTGCGTTTGAATCTCCACAATCTTATTCTATAAACAAACATGATATAGTAAAAAAGAATGTTAAGAGACGTCATTGCTACGTAATTAAAAAATTTGAATAAATAAATAAATTTTCTATATTAGAGGCACAAACGTGAACGTTGAACTCGATGGTCCTTCTCCGTTAATTCCTGTTTGGAAAATTACGTAGATGGATGCATAGTTTGAAGGGCATATTCTCTCACATAGCATTTTTCTCAGATATACAAAATATTTTTTTAGTGCGGTAATTGATTTTTTTCAGAAGGAAGCTAGCATATGTATAATAACCTTTTTCAGCAATTTGTTGCGTTAATAAATTTCTGCTTGGCTACTGACTCAAATTACTGATTCATCAGAGTAATCCAACAACATTAGTACTTAAAGAAAATTATATCAAATGCGTAACTTATTGGCATGTCAATGTAAGAAGAGGATTGTTTCTATCATGACTGTGCTGTTCGGGCTGATTAATCCTCTTTACAAGGAATCTCTTGACAGTTTCAAGCAAAGTATTGTTAATGGTTCGTCCTCCTACATGGACCAAATCTATATAAGATTAACCCTGCTATTCCCACACAGAACCGTAATAGCGTAGACAGCTGTGAATTTAATCTAACCATCAAATCACTCAGCACAAAGGCCGGCTTGACAACTGTTCGCTTAATGACTGACATCTGCTCAAAGAAGAGAATCGCACTCAAGTGTGGAATTACTTCAGCAGAACACGCAAATTGATTGTGACGAACTGAAACGAAAAGAAAGAATGTCTCATTGATTATCCTGATAGTTTACCCGTTCCAGTGACGACAAATCTACGGCCACTCTCGCCTACATATGGGAGATGCCTCAAAAGGTTGTGAAGATATAGTGAAATTAAAAATCTTTCAATGGCGTCTGGATAACAGTTTTTCTACTTTGGAGAAAAAACTAGCGATCCTTCTATGCAAATAGATGAAGAGAGCGAGCAGAAACCTGTAAGAATATTCCAGATTTTCTACCCCAGACCTGTGCTTTCGTAAAAAGAGATCAAAGAGCTTTTTGTGAGTTGCGAAATTGACGACTCTGATGGTATCGTCGTCAAGGACTATTTTAAAATTCTGTTTAAATCTTCCGCTCACTCATTTAAGGCTATTGCCTTTTTCAGTATAGAGAAAATACAGTTCAACGTCCTCACTACAGAGAAAATACTCATATCCTGCCTTTAGCAAATGGCAATTCAAGAAAAGCATCCTCAAATCTAACCCAAATTCTCGCAGCCTTACGAAAGAAGAAGAAACATACAGGCCAAACGCACTTTCTGAAGTATTTCTATGTATAGGAATGAATCCTCTCTTGTTCGTCCTCTACGAGTACTAGAGAATTTCTAAACTGTCATCAAGTACTTAATGCAAGAAGGAGGAACCTGCAGTTTTCCTGCATTAAGTCAAAACTTGGATACCATAAAAAATGCAAAATAAACTCAATAAGTCTCCGATAGTAAAGCTGAAATTTGCATCAGATTTATCTACTGACAACCTCCTACTGTCAAGACCAGAAGCCTGTTCAGCTTCCAGCTGATAAGCGATGAATTCTCTCTTCTGCTATGACTGCAAAGACAAGATGACTTTTAAATTCCATTTCTTTCTTGCGCAAGTGATGTATTGAGCTTAGAGGATAAAGTCCCTCTCTTTTTTCTCTCTTCAACTTTTCAGTCAACCTCCGAATCACTTTACTTGGTGCGTGGAATAAACTGCCACAGCTGGAAAGATCCCAGAAATCCTCCTTAGAAACTTCAAATACCCGCGATCTTTAGGTACAGGACCACATGGGCATTTCAGATGACATATCTCTCTGTTGGCGATTTCCTTAAGTCTCATGTTGGAATAACGAACACTGAATATCTTATTTTGTAACTGCATTACATAAATAAAATATCTTATTTCATGATATACAACAATCGACAAACTGCTAAATTTGTAGCAAAAAGATCAAGAAAAAGCTATAGTAATCAGTTGCTAACGTTGTCCTTAAAATGTCCAAAAATGACTTACAACTAATTTCAGAAGTTTTAGTTTAACTTTCTTATACTGTTCGATCACATCAACATTTAGGAATTTCTTCGCTTTCTCGAAAATTAAGTTTTACTATTTATAACATTAATTCCAAATTTCGCATTAAAAAGGGCTAAGTGTCAAAAAAAAGCAATCGGTAATTCTTCAATTTTTAATAATTTTATATAATATTCCTTCAATTTTTGTTGCATTAAAATTACAACACATAGATTAAATTCCTTTTAAATATTCTACGTTCAACAAAATCTATCAGTTTTTAGTTTAAGATACTGATCTCAATTCTCGTTTATCTAACAGTATTTTAATACCTTGCTTCAGACTTTTATATTTTTCCCAACAGAAGCAGACTTACAGCTACATTTATCTGTAAGTAATTTTTTAGAAAAAATAAAAAGACGCTTGCGTATCCTTCCTCTATCAGACACAGCTTTTCAGAATCACGAAATTCATGAGCTTCTTTAAATTTCTGAATGCCAAAGAAATGTAAAATTTTGCTAATTATTATTTATCAAATTAACTCTTATTCTTGAATCAAATATTCTCAGCTTGCTTCATTATGAAATATTATATTCTTCAGCTCAAACGAAGGTAGATGTTCTGGCAGAAGGAAGCAAAGACGTTATAGAACAACATTCTCTTCAGCACAGCTGGAAGAACTTGAAAGATCATTCCACGTCAGCCATTACCCAGATGTATTTTCAAGAGAAGAATTAGCCTCACAAATAGGGCTTACAGAAGCTCGAGTTCAGGCAAGTATACATTTTCAAAGTTTTAAATTAACGAAAACAAAATAGGAAAAGGATACTTTTTTACAAAATTATAAATATAATTTGATTTCTTGCAAAAAATAAATAACAATAAATAATAAATATAAATTTCTAATATCGTTTCCTTCCAACGAAGAAAATCTTTAAATCTTGAAGTTCAAACACTTTCAACAAAAATAGAATATATTATGTACGTTCAAAAAGAGAGATATATGTTAAGTTAGCTTCTAAATGTCTGTAGGTAAATCAGAAACAAATTATTAAATACGAAGTTTCGGATCGACAATAGTAAACGTACATGCAGAAATAACTATATTTTGAAATTCTAAAAGTTGAAAAATGATGATAGCGTCAAATATACACTAATCTGCAAAACTTAAGAAATTTCTTTACTTTGGCCATAATTCCGCAAAATATCAACAGGGAGACATGAAATTCATATTACAGTATTTAAAGGATGAGAATAGCATAGTAGCAATAACAATGAATAGGACGCATACAGTACGGAATGAATAGAAATGACTTTATTTACAGAATAGCTGTGGTACAGAAAAACTGTTTAGCAAAGAGGAAGAACAACAAACCAAACAGCCTTAGTAAGGGATAAAAATAATAAATAATGACCTTCCCTAACTACAATGGTTGCGTTGCACCGTATGTCGGTACTTAGCACTAGATTATTTAATATTTCGTGTAGTAAGAGTGCCCATTCTTCAATGAGCATCTGTTTCAATTATCTGGTGTTCTCCGGAGAGTAAGAGCTTGCTGGCAAGCATTTCTCTAAAGCATCCAGCAAATGTTCAAAGGGATTTAAATCAGGGGAGCAGGCTGGCCAATCCATTCTGCTCCTATCTTTACTTTCCAAGAGCTCCGCAATAGCATGAGTCCTATGTACCCGGGCATTGTCATCCATAAAAACGAAGTGAGAACCCATGGCACCTCGGAAAAGACGCACGTGAGGGAAGATAATTTCATCACAATAGCGATTTTCTGTAAAAGAACTATCGAAAATACGAAGCTCCGTCCGTCCGTCCGTTCATCATAATGCCTCCTCATACATCACGCCAGGTCTACCCCAGCGGTCTCTTTCTCTGATGTTAATGGCATGCAAGCGTGTCCTTATCTCTTTCTATATCAACTGGGACGAGAATCGTTTTTCAGACTGAAATTACTCCATCGGTGAACAGGACATGATTCCATTGATAAGGTTATGAGGTATTTCTCCCGCCTGAAAACTGAAATCCTGAAAACTCAGTTTCAAAAGTTAGCTAAAGTTCCAACACCACTACTTTCCCGCATTCTAAAAATAGATTCCAACAAGTTCCCGCCTACACACCCTCTGTCTGTCTCTCTCTACCCCTCCATCCTCCATCCCGGTTCGAATTTCAAATTCCATTCTGAGTACGCAGAAAGTAACAGAAATGTATCTCTTTAATAACTAGCAAACAAGTAAATTCAATAACTCATTTTCTGGCCTTTCATGCTCATTATGTAAATTTCTTTTCATAACATTTTTAATATTGCCTTTCAGTCTTAAGTTAATATAATTTTATTCACCTTTTCTTACTTGTTTAATTGTTTTTACAAAGATTGCAATGTGTTCATTATTATTTTTGCAAAGTTTGCTTTGAGTAATATGATTAAAGGCGAAAGTGTCGGAGGACGATTTTCTTAAGTAAGAAAATAAAACTCTCCTATAAGAATATATCCCGATTTTAAGATTGATTTTAAAACTTGATTGTACAGCCAATTTCTTACTGCATTTTAATTAGCGATTCTGCTTCAACTCATCTCACTTACTCAACTTACTTAAACTCCTCTTACTAAAAAGCCCTTTTTTTGTCATAATTCTTACTTGAGAAAAAGACAAACGCTTTTACATTTATTAATTATTGTTAATTGATCGGAAGTTTGTTTGTTCCTCTTTAAAAGTCAACTAATTTCCGTTCAGTGACGATAATTACTCGTTTTATTGATTGCATTTTTGCTTTTAATTATACTTTTTTATTGTTTCCCTTTTAAAATTATTGAATATCCAATTTTTAAATATGCTAATGAGTTATACTTAATTTCAATAGCATTCCAACATCTTTTGTCGTAGGAGATAATATACTAAAATTTATATCCATATATTTTCCATAACATTGAGTATTCAGGAGGTTGAAATTCTTTTATTGCAAGATGAATTATTGTTAACAAATATACAAGCAACTTCTCTACTTAAGCATAGCGGCATTCAAAATTAATAACAGAACAAAATTAAATAACAAAAAATAAAATGACAAAATTAATAACAAATTAATTCAAAATTAATTAAGGAGTTCGATTTCTTGTATTTACATTTTTTGGATTTAAAACTTTATACATTTACGCAGGTATGGTTCCAAAATCGAAGAGCCAAATGGAGAAAACAGGAAAAAATGAATCGCTGCAAACAGAATGTGTGTGATGAAGACATATTATCTGCTTTCACTACAGATCAAGAAGTGAACAGATATCAGAGAGATTTTGGGGAGCAACAGTCTTCGGGTTAGTTTAATTTTCTGTATTATCAATGTAACACACACATCTCAGCGGTTCCTGTGCAGACGGGAATCCAGATTGTCATAATAGATAATATTTTTGAGGAGAGTATCTTTACTAAAAATATTTTTCTAAAGTCTCAGTTCGAATCATTGTTTATTGTACTTAAACTAAATTAGAGATTTTCTTATGTTCATTATTAGGATTTAGCATTATTCTGAGGGCATATGCGTAAGTGTTTTCGAGTATTTCGATAAACGCTAAAATTAAGGAACATGCACTATAAATTATATTTATTAATTCTAGTTTAGAAAACAGTTTCATATCTCGATCAGTCACATACTGACAAAAGTGAGCTTTTGGAATTTTTAACTGTCTAAAGTGAAAGAGAAGTATTAGAGAAAAGAATTATTCACCGTTTTCTGTTATAGTCAAATTACAATTCGGTGTTTTACCTAACAAAAATTAAATGCAGTGTAAAGTTTCAAAGTACTTTATAATATCTCGATAAAGAGTTCAACATTAAATATGTAAAAAAATATTTTTGTAAAGCATTATAATAATTTTAAATCAAATATTTCTCTACCGTTCCCTAACACATACCACTGAAAACATCTTTTAATAATCACGATTATCAGTTCGCTGTATTATAAATTAAATTTAATTATTTCCATTTGTATCAATGACTTAAAAGTAAAAGTAAAATTTTAATTATTAAGTGCGTACAACCGATTAAATTTGAAACACAAATGGAAAATCCTAAGTTTTGCGGAATGCCAACACACTAACAATCAGCTTCGTGAAAGAGTTCATTGAATATAAATTAAAAGGTTTTAATTTCTCACATGCGCTGGAACGTATGGGAGATCAATAAAGATCTTATGTTTTACGCAGCTGTAACTCTCGTCAATGATTCCTTCAGATAGGATTTCCAAAGGATACCGCATAATCTAATATTGCAACTGCAATTTCATAGCACAAAAGTTACACATAAAATGTGACGTCGTACATACGAAGATTGTATATTAAGAAAAGTAGAAATAAAATAAAAATACATAATACGGTATATTCATTGCATACGTGCAGAAACTATCTTATTAAAAAGGTTATCTGAGACAGAATTTTTAAGAGCTATGTTTATTTTCTTCTACACTCATATAAAGACTTTTGTATATCTAAATACTCAAGTTTGTCTATGCAGGCTTCTGTGAAGAGCAGAAATATAGTGGTAATAATCACTGGACTTGACACTGGTAGAAATCACTATCAATGGCTTTTCAGAGGTGAGGTAATGCGGCTATTTCCTGTTAGACACGAAGCCGGTATGTGCTTTATGTGGACCAGAATTCAAGGCGAACAAGAATTTCACATAGGCCACTTATAAGTCTTATAAACTTATAAGTTTTCCTGCT
>KK120685.1:244949-258263 GCA_000611955.2 Stegodyphus mimosarum | reverse complement strand
CCATGTATCCTACCGTTTAACAAGGAGGGTCTGGTTTGATGATTTTTGCAGATGTGATTCCGAATATGGAACGGTAGTTGGTCTAGTACTGACATCAGTAATTGCTTATTTTATTACCGTGTTCATTTCTCCTTTGTTTTTCCTTCAGAATATCAGTTTCGGCAAGTAAAGTTGCCTGCTATCATGAATTCAGAAAATATTGAATGCCTTCCTCTAAAGAATTTTTGCAAAAGGAAGACTAGAGAAAAGAAGAATATGTATAGTTATTACAGCAACCTCGGACACATGCAACGATGCGAAACGAGAAGAGTTCTCCAATTAGAAATCAATGACCGTGTTCTATGAGGTACAGAAATCTTAGTTGTTACATTCTGAACCATCACTACGTATGGATATTGCTGTTGTTTCCCATGGTACTGAAAAGATCGTTGTATAGCTTGGGATCTGCAAGATGAATTACGGACAGAACAGTTGATGTCATAGTCCATGAGTATGAATATGTGGTCCAAAAGCATTGTACGAATTACTTGCATTGTACACAATTGCCCAAAAGCATTGTGCACAATTGACGAGTCTCACACCGCCACTAGCGTTAGTGGAAAAGAATACTTAGTATACTTATTGCTGCGGTCTGGTGAATGCTATGACAGATGCTAAGATGGTGGACCATTGCTCTGAGAGAAGGTGTTTTTTAATATGAGTGGTGAGATGTGAGCCTCAGGCTATGACACTGTGAGACACAGTATGTTCACTTCTGTGAGACCCACGCTAAGATACTATGAGATGCAATCTTTTCTTCAACTGCTTGATATCCTATCTTAAGATGAAGAAATTCACCAGGTAGAATCTGTGATTCGAAGCAAGGTTGATAGAAATTGAACCTTCTCTTCACTTCAGTCTTACCTTCATGCTATGAAGGATCCGTGAAAAAATCTTTCACTTGCTTATGGGTTCACAGCCGGGACCCATTGATTTCATCGACTTCCTGAGGGTCGATAAAATTTTAAAAGGGATCATTGATGATCTAGAGGTCGATAGCCGAATATAGAGAGACAGTTGATGGGCATAGTCAAGACCCCATTGATTACACAAAATGATTATTAATGAAACTGATTATTGTTTATTGATATAAAGCTATATCATGTAGTAAGGAAGGAATCATATAAATTTAAGGTAAAAAATGCACTAGAACTGATATATATCTGATCTTCATATTATGATGCAAAAATGGTTGATTGCATTGAAGTAGGATGTTCAAGCGTAAATCTTATTCAAAACACGTGGTACACTAAGTTTTGAAATTAAAAAGTCCTCCAAGAGAAGTATCTCAAAAGTTTCTAGCGAAGCAACATTATTATCTTTTTCCTTTTCTTACCTAGTGGAAGCAACAATTTTTTGTGGAAAAAATAAATAGATTAAATATTTTTGAACGAGGGGATTTAAGAATTAAATCAGGCATTTTTATTCCAAATATTAAAAAACATTCTTCAATGTATCAAACGCAGCAACAGTGTTACTTAAAATTAAATTTTGGTGCAAAAAGAATCAGTGACTTATCTCTGAAAGCTTGTTTATATATGTAAAATTAAAAATAATAATAATGCAAAACATAATAAAATATAAATTTTATAAATTATATTTATTTCAAACCTTTTGTTCATATTCATAGTCTAAATGTTTTAAGTTATTCATGTGAAGTAATTAGTATCATGATTATGCTGTATGGTACATATTATAGAAAAGCATATAAAGAAATTGACAAAGAAAACCATTCTTTAAAAGGGGATCATGCAGGAAAAGAATTGGGTATTCGCGATCTATATGAGCACCAATGTAATTTATATCAGATAAGTATTTGATATTTGTTTCATCCAGTTTAATTCTGAATGTAGCTTCGGAAACTTCGATTTAAATTACAATCATAGCTTCATCTTTAAAGACGAAATCGTAAACTTGTGTGCTACATCCCACTTTATAAAAAGGTGGAGCGCCTCTTTTGCTTGCAGTTATTCTTCTTGTGTAGCCACAGATTGCAATAACACAATCATCAAGATAGGCCAGAATTTTGGAGCTTGTACTGTTAATGGAGAGATTCGAGTTGCTGGTAAGAAATTCGAGTTGCAGACAGGAGCCTAATGAAATTTCTGTTGACTAGTTTGCTGATTATGTTACAGTCTGTATGGACTTTTACGCACCAATATGTAAGACATAGTTATAGTCTGTTACTTTAAAATAGGCACTTCAGTGGTTCTGCCAACGTCTGCTCCATCTATGATAGTAACTCGTGTGGTCATCAGTGCACAATGTGCAAACAAGCCTGTACTCTGATTTTCCACATCGTTCATAATCGTCATCGTATCAAGGCAACCTTTGAAGGGATTTCCTAACCGGTTTTTGCCCTCTTCTGCGCTGGAGTTCGAAGGTGAAGGACGGGGTTTTTCGCCCTGTGCCTTCACCTACCGCCATGCTGAAATACCGTGAAGTTTGTTCTCCCCTCTGCTTTTTTACGCCGTGCGGAATTTCGTGACATGTATATGGACGACTTGGATAACTGTAAGATTTTTTTGATATCCTGATTATTGAAGATAGCTGCTATAATTTTTTCTACTTGTGAGAGAGATAAACCTGATTAATACCTTCGCTAAAGCTATATTTCTTCGACCACGTGGTTCATCGAATGAATGTTTGCGTTAATGGGTTTTACTATCATTTCAATTAAATGACTATAGTTTCCGGCAGAACTGGCACTCTTCAAAAACGGATTTGATTCAAAAACAGATTTGGCATCGATTTCTTTTCACGGATTTGTGTTATCAGGACTCTTTTTCTGAACTGTTGTTCTTAGATTATTTTACAGAGTGAGGGCTTTGGCTCATTTCACGTGTAGGGCCATCTTATTTGGTGGATCTGGTTAGAACAATGTGTATTCATCAACGAAATGGTTTTATTAATCTGGCGAATTTATTTGTGTTCTGATATTTATTCAAGAAAATATTCGCGCTTGTAAAACAAGAAATAAAATTTATGTCACATGTGATATAATTTGTTTTTACTCTGCATCTGGCTTTGCTAATTCTGGGCAAGTTATTTTATTAATGTTTTTATGCTAGGTCACATATCTCATCTTGCAGGCATAAGTTATACAGTTTTACAGGTAAATTTACGATTTATTACAGTTTCTAACATTTGGTAACATTTACCTCATCTTGCATCCATAATTTAATTTCAAGTGCTATTGCGTTATAACAATTTGGTGTCGCTCCAAAAAAGTTTTTTAAAAAAAAAATGTATGCTTTGAATTACGGTTGAAAACCTAGATATTTCTCAAAAAAAAAAAAAAGAGTATAATTTTTCAGTTTACGTTGAGAACTTAGAGGAAATATGTGACCTATTATTTATTTGCTGCACATGTGATATACATTACTGAATATTTAAAAATATATCTCCATATATATGTGTGCAAATGTGAAACAAATTTAAGATATTTAAATCAGGAGTAATTTCCATAAGTTAGCATTGGGTTATGGTACATAATGATATATAATGCCTATGAATATCCAAATGCAGATTTAAAAAAATATGTTTGATCTATTCATATTGCAGTTACTGAGTTGATACATGTTTTGAAGCAAATTACAAATAATTAAGAAATTATCAAAAATGTTTTATCTTTACAGCGATAATTGCAAATACACTCTTAGACAAATAAAAAAAAAAAAAAAAAAAACGACGCACCAAGAAAGAGTTATCCGAATGGGACGAAAACCGATAGAAGTGATGTACATGTACAGAAAAACAAATGATTACAGTTTGAGAAAAATTGGATGATTTATCGAAGTGAGAGAGCTTCACAAACTGAAAAAGTCAGTAACGCGTTTGCCCACCCCTGGCCCTTATGCAAGAAGTTTATACGGCTTGGCGTCGATTGATAGAGGTTGCGGATGTCCTCCTGAGGGATATCGTGCCAAATTGTGTCCAACTGGCGCGTTAGATCGTCAACATCCCGAGCTGGTTGGAGGGCCCTGCCCATAATGCTCCAAACGTGCTCAATAGGAGAGAGATCCGGCGACTTTGCTGGCCAAGGTAGGTAGGTAGGTATAAGTGTAGGGGCCACCTATTATTTACCCTGGGTATAGGCCCCTTACGCTAGCTATCCAGGTTAGCAACGCCTTCCTGGGACCCACGGTGCCGTTTTGGTGTACAGGTGCTTTTGTTGTCTGGAGCAAGTGACATCGCAAGCTCTGCCACTGCTGGCGGCGTCACTGTCTTATGCTAATGCCTACTTTGGCTGCTACTGCATGTTCATCATACCTAGTCGTTCATTGTTTGTAGATTCAATCTATGTGTTTAATTTGGTTGTTGATGAGCACATTGAATTTTTGGAATAATTGAATTACTCATATAAGTTCGTTGACTAGCTGGTGTGTTTAAGTGCATCTTACCATTATTATGCCGATTTGAACTGTTTTGAAATGTTTTCGTTATTTACTGCGTCAGCTAAGGATTCGAACAATAATCATTGGAGGTTATTCTTTACTCAATGAGTTGGAGGATCACTCTGTGCTGCACAGTTCTAGACCCTTTGATGCCAGAGTATCCATTATTTGGGATATGCGCTTCCTCATATGGTTATTATTGAGTGCGCATCTGAGATACGGATTCACATCTTGGTCTAGTCTTGGTCTTGTTAAGTGCAGATTTGCTGTTATGGTGCATGTGATAGGTAATGTTCTGAATCTTCCCTCTGTCCACATACACAAAGATCTGAAAGTGAGAGATTCCTCTTGTAGAAGTATGTGGGGAAAGGGCCGTGGCCTGAGATCAGCCATGTTATTTGCCTACTTATGACGTTTGGAGTGGAGCATATTTTTGGATACAGGTCGTATGTGCGCCTGCCCTGTTCAGCGGAGTCCCACCAGTTCTGCCATGCTTTTTCAAAAGTAATTTTGAGTTGCATCTTGAGGTGGGAGTCTGGCCATGGAATGGATAGTTTCGTTGCATTGAGGCCTCTAGCTGCTTCTTTTGCTAGGGCATCCACTTCCTCATTGCGCTTGTTGCCGACATGAGCTTTAATCCATGATATTATGAAATGGTTGTGTTAGAGGCAGTACTGAGGATTTCCTGGATTATTGGGGATGCTATTGCGTGCATGACGGATAAGCTATCTGTAAAATGAGGTCAAGTTTTAAAAGGAATGGCGTATACTGTATTTGATGGCTTCTAATATTGCGATTGCTTCTTTTTGGAAGACACTGTTTTCTACGTTTAGTTGAAATTTCTGCTCCTCTGTCAAATGATTACCTAAATATACTTTTAGCGCACATCCTTTTCCGCAGTCCAGGCCAGAACCATCCGTGTAGATTTGAGGGAATTTGTTCATGAATGGCTCTTTGTTGATGCAGAGAGTTATATTGTTCTTCACTGCAGGATGTCGCTCATACGGGTGTGAGGAAGTGGAGTTGCATTCTGCTTTGAATTCAGTTCCGCTGTGGGTGCAATTCTTTCTTAAGTGCAATACAGTTTATTTTATATACTCTTTTCTGCTGTTATGAAGAGAGGGGAAATTTTAGCAATATGACACAATGCGGCATTCGATGTTGTCCTATCCTCTGGTGTAGTTGAGGAGAAAAGGCCTTTGAATTGTTTGTAGTTTTTTCAGTTTACGGGAGGACATTGGGTTTGCCCAAATTGCTGCTCCATAGAGAACTATTTTTTCGATGACAGAGAAATAAATAACCTTTTGTATTTTTGTGTTAATGCCCCAGCCAATTCCTTGCATTCTTCACAAGTTCGTTGCTATTTTAGATATTTTGTTTTTACATAAGGCTGGCCAAGGTAATGTTCGGCAAGCACTAAGGCAAGCAGTAGAAACATGTGCAGTGTGGGGGCTGGCATTATCTTGCTGAAATGTAAGCCCAATGTGGTGTGATATGAAGGGCAACACAACGGGCCTTAGAACTTCGTCAATGTACCGTTGAGCTGTAAGGTTGCGACGGATGACAGCTAAAGGGGTCCTACTTTGAAATGAAATGGCACCCTAGACCATTACTCCTGGTTGTCGGCCTGTCTGCCGGAAGGCAGTCAGGTTGGTATCACACCGCTGTCCGGGGCGTCTCCAGACTCGCCTTCGCTGGTCATCGGGGCTCAGTTCAAAGCGGGACTCATCACTGAAGACTATTCTACTCCAGTAAATGACATTCCAGTGTGAATGAGTACGACACCTCTGCAAACGGGCTCGACGTTGTACAGAGGTGAATGGTAGTCAGCGCAAGGGGCGCCGTGACCTCAGCCCTCTTTCTGTGAATGGTCCTTGCGGTCACTGAAGCACTAGTTGCACGTACAATCGATGATAATGATGCATCTGGGGCTGTGAGTGCCGCTCTGACGATTGCTCGGTCTTCACGTTCTGTCGTTTCTCTAGGCCTACAGCTTCCTTCTTGATGCTGTGTGCGGCCATGATTCACCCATTCCTGCCAACATCGTCTAATAGTGGCATCTCTCCTGCTCAAAGGTCGATCTATTCGCCAATAAGACAACCAGCTTCTTTGAGCTCAACTAGACGACCTCTCTCAAATTCTGACATCTGCACATATCGTTCGCACACCTGTATGCGAGGCATAGTTACTGTCTTCCAGAGTACACGGAATGAAATTCGTGAAGAATTTATGACCTAGAATTGCAATTTCCCCTCTTAAATATCCTGCCAGTTGCGCAGATCAGATGCGCTGTAGCGACTACCGTTCATTCATTGGCAACCAAAATGTAAAATTTTGTATTTTCCGTCGAACTGTATGCATATCAATTTGCAATTTGTGTCCAATTTGCTTTATATCTTCTCGGTGCGCCGTTTTTTTTTTCTTGTCTAAGAGTGTATATACATGTTTGATAAATGATTTTATGTATGCTACAAAATTAAGTAGTAAGTGTTTATGAATTATGATGTGTATCTTAATTTGTTTGAAATAGAATGTTATAAGATAGTTAGAAAAGATAAGTAGCATTTTAGTTCATCTATGCCAAAGTTAAAAGGTAGATCAACCACTGTAATGGCAACTTCTTTAGCTTCTGCTCTGCCCACATTTAGTGGTAATGTGTCTGAAAACATGAATTTCTTCATTGATCAAATAAATAGTGTTACAAAACTAGAAAATTGGACAAATGAGAAAAAGTTGATCATTCTAAAAATAAACTGTACGGCGAAAGCTCTAGATTTTTTAGTCAATGACCCAAGAGCAGCTAAAGAAAACAATTTTGAAAATTTAGAGAAATTTCTAAAAGATAAATTTGCACAAGTTGAATCTTTTCAGGTCATTCAACAAAAATTTTCAAATATTTCACAAAAATGTAAACAATCTGTCAGAGAATTAGCTGAACAGATAACTACAGCTGCTACAAAGTACATTAATGAAGATTCAGTTGAAAATCCTAGCTTAATTAAGCTAAAAGAAAATATGAAACTTACAAAATTTCTTGGGGCTCTTAAAGCTGATATCGGAATTGAAGCTAAAAAGTTAGATCTTTCTTCATTCGATAAGGTAGAGCTGACAACAAAACTCAAAAGGTTCATTGTAGTAAATTACTTAAAAGAGTTCCTCTGAAGTATAATTTTATGAATTAATGGCATTCTTTTCATCGAGCTTATTTTTCTTGTTCACTAAGTAAAAAAAAAATAAAAATAAAGAAGAAAGCGAGGAAAAAAATTACACATATTTTGTGTTTGTTGTGAATTTAGTACATTTAATTCCAATCAAATGTTTTTTCGGAGTTTCCTGGTTAGTATGGGTGTAGGTTGGCCATCTTCATTTATAGGTCAGTTGCAGGCTGGTCCGGGTTGACTAAGGTCATAGAATTCAAAAAAAAAAAAGAAAAGAAAGAAAGAAGGAAAAAAATTGAAGAACACTTACTTATGATTACAAGTAACAAGCTAGTCATGAAATTTTTGCTTTTAGAAAAAAGTTTAATAATTTGAAATAATTAAGTTGTAAAAAGGAAAGGAAAGTGCACAGTAAAAAAGTTATACACATTTACAAAAAAGACGAAAAATTTGATGGTATTTGAAAGAGTTTATAAAGATGACATGGTTTAAAAATTGTTAAAGGAGAGATGCCATAAATTGATTAAGAGTTGTAAACAACAGTGAAGGATTGTATGATATGTAGTAATATGTACTGAGTTACAATTGTATTTTGTCTACATTGCAGTGTAGTTTTATGCTACTGTATATGAAACACGTATTGTATATATTAGTTCTTAGTTTTGATTTTGATTTATGTCACATGTATAGCAGCAGCTTATCTCAGAATTTTTAAAATGTATGCCAGACAATGAAATTCTCATAACGTAATATTTGCTGATTTTGGCTTTGTTAATTCTGGGTAAGTTATTTAATTAATGTTCCTATGCTAGGTCACATATGTCATCTTGCAGGCATAAGTTTAAATTTACGGCTGATTGCGGTTTCTAACATTTGGTAACATTTATCTCATTTTGCATCCATAATTTAATTTCATGTGTTATTGCTTTCTAACACACAGCAGTTATTTCCCCCTTTTGAGACTGCACTTCCAGAAAATCTTCATTCGCGTGCTTTTCTTGAAACGAAACACGCTAAACGGAAATGAAGTGGTGAAAGAATTAAGCGAGTTCCCTTTTTTCCACAGCGCATTGTTTTCAAGGTTACGAGTGAAATCGGGTAGCAGAAAATAACTTTGAAGTTCCTATTTTAAAATAACAGATAAAGCTCAAAAAGGTATTTTACCACCACAGAGAGTCGAACGCGACTTATAATTTCTATTTAATTAAATCTTCATTTTTTAAATGAACATCACTGTTTTATTTAACACAATTTCATATTTTTTTTCAATTTTTGTAAGATGTGTTTATAATGTGATAAATACATTGGATCATGAAATGTTTTATATATGCTCTGATTTTGAATACAGTTAAAGCAAATCTGCATTGTTTCACACATTTACATATTTCTCTTACTAGCCTAAGAGATGTTCCTTCAAATGAAGAAACAAAAAAGGCGTAAATAAAAATTATTATTCATAACGAAAATAAAGACAATTAAAAACAGCTTGTTGCTTTATTAAAATAATATTAGACACATAAAAACTGATTTATTTATTTATTTGTTTAACTTTCATAGATCCTACAGTGATGTCTTATGAAATCAATCAAACTCAAATCAGAATGGATGACTTGTCTAGTCTTGGAATCTTTGCTTTATCATCAGAATGGAATGAAACTACAGACGATAGAACGACAGATGTTGTCCAGCTAGCACTAGATGCAGCTGGTGCTTTCCTTTCTCCAACTCCTACAACTCAGTTGGAAACAAATACGGAAACAAGCGCCGCCTTTGCAGTCACTCAGTCTTGCATCTTCAACGGGAATTGCTCTACGGACAACAATCTGCAAAACGAGGCAGAGATAAAAGAGGAAGCAACAGGATGACATAAGGTAGAAATGAAACAGCAGTGTTTTGTACAAACCCGAACAAAAAAAGAATAAATTTACTTGTATTGCCATTTATACGACTATCTTGACCGACAATCTTTTTCAGTATTTTATTAAACCACTTACTTATAGAAAAATTGAAGGGCAAGATGTAAACATCGTTGTAATAAAATGGTATTTCATAGAGAACGACGTTTCACTCAAGCAGGGTCGGCTCCAGTATTTTTGACGCTCTAGGTGCTGTTGGCACGCCGTGTGAAATATTAATATTCACATGAGCATTGCCTTAATTTAGTTAAAAAAATATTGACATTTAACGCATGTTATAAATTAATTTATCAGCTTTGTTAAACGAAGTTATCGATAATATTAATATATTTATATAATTGCTTAGGGATATCGCTTTCTAATAAAAATAGGGAATCAAGGAAATACCAACTTTTCTTGACTTAAACACTACCTCAAACAGGTTTTTATTGATTTCAAATTGAGAAACCTATAACTTCAGCTACTGATATCGGAATAAATGTAAACCCAGCTATACTTTAGGGTGATTATCTTGTAAGCAACTTCTTTTAATGTTTTCTGCCACTTCAGAAATGTGATCTTGTAAACCTCACAATTAAGGCCTAATCATCTCTTCTCAATTAATATCAAACTAAAAATAATTTGCTATACCCTAAATTGCTGTTTCTATTAAAGCACGAAGCAAATTTTATAAAGACTTTTGCTAATGAGTTTCTATCTAATTTGTAAAGGTCATAAGGGAATGGCCAGTGTATGCTTACCATGTTGAGATGCTTAAATCGTTTTCTTCGTGAACAAAATATTTGATCTGAAAGTGTATTGAAGAAATATTTTTAAAAATTCTTTTTTTGGTTATGCCATAACGACGTATATTCCAATATTACGTTCTTCCGTTGAATTCTAATGGCTTAGCAGAGAAGTTACAGAATAAAATCGAGGTAATAATGCAAAAACAAATAATGTTCCCAAGATGAGGAGTAGAATTGATTTTAAAATTAACTATCGAACGAACGAATTATTTAACGAAGGAAATAATATACCGAATCAAAAGCTAAAATTAGACTGGTAAAATTATTAAGAAAAATATAAAAAATACGATCTCGTGTTTAAAGAATTAAATAGAACATTCATTTATAAGACAAATAGAGCATTCACTGATAAACTTTCACATATCACACGAGAGATTCAGATACTGATTGGTTTCATAAGCACACTTGAAGGCCCTGTATCTCAATGCCTACAGTACAGTATTTTAATATTTTGCGCCTGTTGCTCATGAATTTATCTCGCGTCCTCTGTAAATTTGGCGCTCTAGGTGTCTGCCTATACCTGGAACCGGGCTCGAACGAAAATTTTTCTTACTTCTTTTTACAATTTCTTTGCCATTGTAGGAATCACATGTGATTTGAGAGCTTCAGGTTAAATTTTGGTAAAAATAAAATAATATTAAAGTTAAAATTAGGCTTCTAATTTTTATTGCTGCAAAAAATAGTTTATTTCGTTAGTTCCCTTCTCTCTAAGATTTGGTTAAATTTATATGCATTAAGGTAATTTTTGTCCCTGTATAGTGCGACTCCAATTTCATCTACAGCATTATTTTTTCTATTAAGTTAACCATTACTCTTTGTTCAAAATGTTTCTTAGTATCAATAAATGTATTGTGACTGGTAGTATATTGAATCTTATTTTATTATATTTCTTAAATTCTAAGATTATCAAGACTTATATTGTTGATCAGCTTTCACGAAAACCTTCCTGAAGGATAAATTTTAAATGAGGAAAGCAAAGCAGATGCCGAAAATCATTTATAGTTGTAGAAAGAGTGGTAATATAAAACAAAGTTTTATACCACTCCCAGCAAAACGCAAATCCTGAATTTCATGTTTAGCAGACGAATAAAAATGCAAGACATATAGTAAGTTTCTGCCTTAGAAAAAATTCACGCAATAAACATTAAGTGGATTAATTAATTGTAGTAAATTCCATGAAGGTCTTGCAACAGAAATATTAACCATTAATTAAATATTAATTGCTAATTCTTTTCATCTATTATACTATTTCCTATTTAAAAATCAAAATAATGCAAAGAAATAGCTGCTGATTCTAGTAGGTATTAATGTCTGAAATTAGACCAACAAGAAAATTTCTTTGCTTTTATTTCTCTCCATAAGCCAATATGTATAATCATTACCAAACTGTGTAAAGTTAGGTCTGAAAAATGATCATGTTGACAATTTCAGCATAAGGAATGGCACACTACAGTTTTTGTAACATATTCTAGATGAGTATTCAAATATTTTCAATGGCTATCGCCAACCAATCTTTTAATTTGCACTTATCATAGGCCTAACAAATGTATATACCTCAATGGAAAATTTCGATTTGAAATGGTTGATGTGAGGCATCAAGATCTGAGATGGTTGAAGTCAAATAATACGCAATTAAACATAAAATCAGCTTCATTTTTACATCTTAGAAAACAAAAGTACGAACAAAGCGTAAATCTACTTTCGCTTCTAAAACCATCGTTACATCATCAAAATATTATTTCGCATGCTAAAGAATTTTCTTAGTTACCATTCTGTGGTAACTAAATATTTAAAAACGAATTTATCGTGGTTTTATTTTAATTCTTCATACATTTCAGTTCTTCAAAAACTTATTTCATTTCACACACAATCATTTAGTAGGACTGTTTAAAACTTAAGCACTTACAAATTACAAATGGGAAGAGGAACAGCATGTTTTATTTCATCTGCATATCTTACTGCCGAATTCTCCCCACTTTCATCATTATTGCTCTCCAAGAGATAGAGACGCTATATTGGTTTCAAGGGTTCGGTATTTGGTGTTTTTAATCGGACCAATCTTGTAATACTATCTTTACCAGACAATGCCTTTAGCAGCTTGACCAAGTGGCCAGTCGTAGTGTTTTCTTCCTGTTTTAATGGTTAGTGATAGAAGTACGTACTTCTTGTAGGTTGAAAGTGTTTCCGAGTACGCTGTTGTTTTAAAAGACTTGAAATTCATTATTAATTTTTTTTTCATCAAGTTGTTGATGTTACTGGTAACGTTTACATAAATTCACTTTATCCAAGTAGTCAAGACCAGTTAATTCACTAGAAATTACTGCTTTCAAGAACATGCTGGTATTAACGAAGTTAAATTATTAGGTTCATAAGATAAATACGTAAATTGCTTTGAATTCAGGCTGCTTCGACATCATAAAGAATGATAAGAACTTATTAATATTTTAAACAGGCATTTTTAGACCCCTGCTTAATAATAATTTAATCATCTGAACGAACATCTTTCACCAACATCCCTGCCAAGCTGCTGCAGGAGGTGTTTACATTACATTTTGTTGAACTTCCATTATATTCTCCAAACTAAAATTTTTCTTGAATCTCATTCCAATCAATGGATTTCAATGCATCCTCAGCACCGATAGAACTCATGCCATTATCACTATATACTATCTTAAAACCATTTCTGCGGGAGATAAATATTCGGAAATCAAGTAGAAATTAATTTTCAGATTATGACATTATTAGTTCCAGGTGTTACGTGGGCTATATACAGAAGTACATAGCACATGTGAGTAACACAATCCAAGCTTTTATCTTTTAAAATCATGGGTTCGGCAACATCTAGAAATGTCACTTCAAGCACAGCTGCTTTCTTATCTTCTGGCAAGACTGTGGGAAGAAATTTGATATTATTAGCAGCCTGTTGATATTATTAGCAGCTTCGGCATTTAATGTATTTGTTGATTACATTTTCACTGTCTTTCTTCCATATAAAATTCAATTATTTTCTCTCAAG
>KK120685.1:210568-244910 GCA_000611955.2 Stegodyphus mimosarum | reverse complement strand
TGATTCAATAGTTCTTTAACTGAAGTTGAGTCAAAACTTAACTGGTGTGGATGTTCAACTATAAGCAATTATATGCAAGTCCGAAGACTACAAATCTTATTTGTTTTAGCAGTCTAGTAACGTGGCCCCAAAAAGCAGAAAATGTTGTGTTTTACAATCTCAAAACCTCACCTTAAATGCACGCGAACTAATTTGCATTCTGGGGTAAATTGGAAGAGAGAAGTGACAGTAAAGATCCAAAACATAAAACAATTGGTTAATTAACATGAATGAACCTTACATCTTTTCCCGCCAGAATTTAATCTCAAAGAAGGTCTTTAACGACCTTGGTAAGATGTTAAATTTTAAACTAACCAAGAGCCAACATTTTACAAGCAAGAAAATTTATAATCTAAGCTAAAACTAAAATTCACAGACGATGGACATTATGGGACAATAATTTCATTACATCCAAAAAGATTCTCAGTATAATCTCATTTCCATCCAGTCATCTGAAAAGAAAAATATTTTAGCAAAACATCTAATGCATTTTAGACACTCACTTTCTATTTTACTTCATCAAAATCTTTCATCCACTTATGCAGTTTATTCTACCATTAATTTTTCATCCCTTCTACTCTTCAGCAACATATACTGAAGAAAGAGGGTGTGTTATTTTAAAAGTAGTTCAGCACTATCACCTGACCGAAATCCTGCATATACATATTAGACGACTTAGACACATTAGACCTCAAAAACACCTAAATTCAAAATTATTCTCAGTGCACTACGCAAAATACACTCATGTCAATAAATTAAGGATAATTCGGAGTCACGCGGAAATCGAACTCTAAAATAAATATATCACCTGTAAAATCACTACACATATCTTCAAGAATCATATGCAGATTTCGGGAAGTAACCAGATGACACCGATGGTACCTCACAATGACGAGAGTGTAAGAGAGTGATATATAAGGAATACAGGCAAACAAGTAAAATTGTTCGCAGGTGCTTTATAAGCATTTCAGTGCAATAACCGAATAGATATGACACAAAGGACGCATTTGGATGATTTTTTACGTGGTAGAATTATCGGCCGTCTGGAATGTGGGCGTACCCAACTGGAAGTATCAGACGAACTTGGAATTGCCCAGAGTGTCATCTCCAGGCTTTGGCAACGATTCCAAGGTGATGGTAATGTGAGTAGACGTTACAGCACAGGTCGCCCCAGAGTTACAACGCCGAATGAGGACAGGTATTTGGCAGTTACTGCCAAAAGAAACAGGCGCAGCACAGTCTCAGACCTGTCTCGTCAGCTCTCTTCAGCCACTGGTGCGACAATTTCAAGGCAGACCGTATACAGACGCTTAGGGCAGATTGGTCTACATGGTCGTAGACCTGTCAGTTGCGTTCTACTTACTGCAACTCACTGTCGCCTGCGGTTAGCCTGGAGTAGAGAACGTGCATTGTGGACACCGCAACAGTGGGCTTGTGTGATGTATTTCGACGAGTCCAGGTTTAGCTTGCAGTCTGATTCTCGCCGGACTTTCATATGGAGGGCTCCAGGTAGCCGTTACCACCAAGAAAACATCATTGAACGACACCGTTACGATGATGCAGGAGTGCTCGTTTGGGGTGGAATTATTCTGGGTTCCAGAACTGACCTGCATGTTCAAATTGGAACCGTGACAAGCCAAATCTATCGGGACGTCATTCTGGAATCAAATTGGAACCGTGACAAGCCAAACCTATCGGGACGTCATTCTGGAACAACATGTACGTTTTTTTCGGGGCGCCATGGGTGCACAATTTGTGTTTATGGATGACAACGCCCGTCCTCACCGTGCAAACATCGTAAGCGAATGCCTTCAGTCGGAGGATATCACCCGTATGGACTGGCCAGCATTCTCACCGGACTTGAATCCAGTAGAGCACGTGTGAGACATGCTTGGCCGACGAGTTGCAGCCCGTCAACCTCCTCCTACATGTCTACCGGAACTTCGGAGAGCATTGCTTTTTGAGTGGTGCAATACCCCCCAAGATCAGATCGATAATTTGATACTCAGCATGCCTAGGCGTTGTACGGACTGTATTGCATCGTCTGGGAGACATACAATGTATTAACAATCATACCAACCATGTAATATTGGTTTTTTGTAAATAGGTGTTTTTTGTAATTTGCTCCAGGGAGAAAAAATCGCTAATTTTTTTAATAATGTCAAACATATAGCATCTGTTTTTGCTCTTTACCTTTTGTTTAATAAATAAGCTTCACAAATAAGACAAATTTGTTTTGCTTCTAACTCTTCTTTTGCCTGATTTTGCATTATCCTTAATTTATGGACATGAGTGTAGGTCATGAAACTTAAGTGTTGGCTGGAGAGTCTAACTCTTAATTACTTTAAAATTTCACTTTTCTAATATGCAGAAACAGCTTTTGCGTTTAATATATGGCTTAACAGAAGCTTTAATTTATCAAATATACTTCATAAAACATTTGCAAGTCATTTACATTGAGAAAAATTTATTCAGTTTACACTTTACATCATATTTACAGAAACTGCTTAAAATTATTCTACAGTTACACCCAACTTCCTCAAAAATCAATCTCTAGGACTAAAATCAAAATTAATACCGTTAAACTAAAATTCATTTCAATAAATGCATAATTAAATTAAAAGCTTCATGCTACCTAATAACATTGATGTGTCTTTGCTTGAGGCAAAACTTAATAACAACTGTTGAACTTTTATACATAAACTAAAAACTGAATACTTGAAGAAATTAAATGTCACTAATCTTTTGCCTTCTTAGTAGTCGCTCATCTATTTGGCGTGAAAATACTTCCAAAATCGATAGATGTTAGCTTGTTCAACTTTTATCCTTCTTCTCGGCCATGGCTTCATATCTGTTTGACCTGGAAACTTGCGTTTCTGTGCTCATTCCTGAAACCTCTTCAATTTCTTCTGGCTCTGGAGGAAATTTGAAGATTCGTACCTTTTCCTCTTCTCTAGACTCGGCATCGGCATGCCTAATTTCTCCGGACTCTCGACTCTTAGTTAGCCAGACCTGTCCTCTGGTTCTTGTGAACATTATTCCTCTGCAGTGATTCCTTCTCCATTGACCGCTTTCGGCGCAGCTGTTGCATTGAAGGTGCTTCACTGGCATCTTTGTACAGCAACTGAGATCTTGTTCGCTGACCCCTCAACTGTTGCGTATCCTCGTCAGTCGCTCGCTGGATCTAGTACGTTGCTGAACATTTCTTTTCTTTCTTGAAGCTTTGTTATTCCTTAGTCCTGGTCTCCTTTTCTCCTTCATCTTGCTATCGTTTGATGTGTTGAACGTTGTTTTTTTTTTCTTCCAGCCCGATCATTTGTAAGAACCCTGCTTTTCCTATCCGAGACTGCATTTTTGATGTCGCTGAAACTTCTATCGATTCTGACATTGCATTTCTCTCAGGACGTGATTCCTGCAAAATATCTTTTAGAACAGACATATCAGCGCGCTCTTTATATTTCTTTATCTGGTTCGTATTAGCCGCCGTATTCTCCCCACTTTTGATTTGAGATATACTACGGTCAGTCGTATTCTCTCAATGAGGAATGGGCCTTCAAGTTATGGGCAAATGTTTTCCACTCTATCTTCAGGTTCATATGAAAGAGGATATTTAATTTTCAGAACTTTATCTCCCGCTCTAAAATTATACTCGCACCGTTTCTTATCATAGTATTATTTTTGTTTTTGCTTTGCTTTTTACGGATAGCTACTCGACTGACTTCTGAATATCTGCCATTTTAAATTCCGGATCCCTCTTTTGAATGGAAAATAGTTTATCCAGAGGGGTAATTAACTTTCTGAAAAGACCCAATTCAGCTGGCTTCTTCCCTGTAGAATCATGTTTAGCCATCTTCAAAGCAAACGCCAATTCATTGATAGAGCTCTTCCAGCTTTTATGATAATTTTTTATGCAACTACGAATAAACTTAACTATATTTTTATTTACCAGCTTTGCGATATTCAACTGCCACCTGTAAGGAACCAATTTTAGATATCATATGCCAAGCCCTGTCCTAAAATCCTCAAAGATTTGACTAACAAGTAGTTCGCCATTGTACGAAATTACTTTTAATAGACCTCCATAATTGAAATAGAAATTTTAGAAAAGAATCTGACACAATTTTAGCGCAGATTCTTTTGAGAGGATCTATGTCTACCCACTTTGATCGCAATAATGAGTAAATACCTATTCATTTTATCCTTACAACGTGGATTTGAACATAATAAATAAATTCCTACTAATTCATTTGAGAAAGGGGCTTTTAAGCTATTTAGATATTCGGCCAAACTACAATTAACATCGTTAACTAACTGGTAAATATGGCACGACTTGACATACTCAGTAACAAACTTTTGTAACTGTGGAAAACAAACAATTTTGCGAACTCGTTGTAGCATTTTTCTTATGCCAAGAGTGTCGGACATTAGCGAATGCAATTCCTGCAAAATATTATCCTTAAACTGACTGGGATAACCGTTCTTAATTCGTTATTTTCATTTGTCCCTTTTCCATAAAACAAGAGATTGTAAACAATCTCATAATTTGAAGCTCTATTTCTGACAGCTGTTAGGTCCTGGAATCGTTAGGTCTGTTAGGTCATCTAATAAATCTTGGCAATAAATTTTTCTCAGAATACGAAGCACCAACGGCCGTATGATCTGAGTAAATTGTAAATAGTGTCTTAATACATTCAGAATTTCTAGACCCCATCAACGAACTGCTAATATTTCCCTTTCTGAAGCCGTGTAATTACCATGAGTTGGATTAAGAGTGTTACTGACATAAGCTACCTGCTGTCCGTTTTGCATCATATAATCTGAAGCCATATAATATATAATATATAATCTGAAGCATCTGCGGCAAATTCGAAGTTCATGTCGCCTTTAGGAAACTTCAAAACTGGTGCTTGAATTAACGCTGTTTTAAGTTTTTCGAATGATATATTTGCTTTAGGCGACCAAACTAACTCTGGCTTTTTTCTTCTTTTTCATTTTAATAGCGGTTTGTCTATCTGTGCAAAGTCTTTGAGAAAAGTCCTATAATAAAAACATAAGCTCAAGAATGAACACAAGACTTTTTCTATATTTGGTGACGGGTGATTTCTTATTGTAACTAGTTTTGGAATCCTCTGTCTCAATTCCTTTCTGGGATACCTTATAGCTTAAGTAACGAAGTTCCTTGGCGCAGATTTAAATTTTGAGTATTTATTTTAATCCTACGTTGTTTAGAAGGGAATACACTACGTGCAAATCTATGTTCGTTAATATGTTCATCTATAGCAAACATGGCCAAATTGCGACTCTCCGACACCTTAACTGCGGCTCCCGAGCTTGTAATGCGACTTGCTCTTAATAAACATTAGCTTAATTGTCGACATATAATTGCATTTAAAATAGGAATTGTGCAATGACCCGTTTCTTCATTAGTTAGTAATTTGCTTTCTTGAATTACATTATGTATGTAAAAATTTAATCTGTTTCAAGTTATCCATCACAAGTTTATCGTCAGAATAACAAACAGAACTGCAAATAGTTCTATTTCTGCTAATTACTATCACAGTCTTGTTACTTTTGTAAAAGGTAATGGCCATCGGGGTAGCACAAAATGTATAGTAGAACAATTTAAAAGTAATGCTCTCTAATGTTTTCCTCTTAGGTTAGTTTTATTTCAAACAGCCATTACTTACATTCTTTCTGTGTAAATTACTTTCTTCATAACGAAAGTCGTCATCCATTGTCTTGGAAGGTATGCTGTTCCTCCCAGCATACTATGAATAGCTGAGGTAAGAAACGAAAAAACATTTTTCATGGAGCAAAATCGCTGTCCATGTAGAAGCTCTTGTGTCCTTCGAAGTTAATTCTCCGTCCTTTTTATGCAATTTTCTTCATATTTTTTACAACCGCCCATATTAAAATGCTGTAGTTACACTTTTTTGACCTGCAACGTATTTTCCCCCATTTCACATCTTTCACAATAATGCTTTAATCCTAATCAAAGATCATCATTTACGTAACCAGTGGTTGTGGATGTTGAAATTTTTGAGTTCGCGAAGAGAATGGACTTCACTGGATTGACAACGTTTTCAATTCTAGCCAAAAGTTTTTAATTCAGGTTTTTTCAATTGCCATTATTCTCAAGAGAAAACTTTCATTTTTATCATCAGACCTTCGTTTCAATAATGTTGCATCAAGCAGTGAGTGAGGGATAAAAAATTTCTTTTTTCTACTATACAGCTTAAGTCGCTTTAGCTTGATTTTTTCTCGCATGTTACTTGAGAACTTTTTCTTTTTAGCACTTCACAAATATCACATTAGGTTACAGCCGATCTTATGCTCTTTGCCGCACTGTGCTTCTGAAACTTTTAGCCTCTTTATTCTGCCGTCCAATATAGCTGAACCGGCTATCCCAGTTGTGGCGCCTACACTACAATTCTTTAACCAGTTGATATTTTTGAGCTTCTTAATTTTCAGTCATCTTGTATGCCTGATATATTCTTCATGAAAACTTAGTAGTCCAAAAGAATGTTGTACCACTATCCATTCCCTAATCACTTAAAATTTCATATAATGTACTGAGAAGCTGTGCTGGATATTAGCCCCATAAACGTTTCGTTCTGAACTATGATCTTTCATTTTGTAAAGTACGCATACAGACCCCGCTTCAAAAAATTATCACTTTATACTGCCATATACTAAAGAACGGAATTAGGTCTTTACTTTTGCCTCAGACCTTTAGCTTCAAATGATACAAATATATGCAACCTCTCCTGCCTTTTAGAGATTCATATAGAACTTCTGGTTAGGAATGCAGAGAGCATTTATTAAAACTGAATGGAAGATTTAATAGCACTGTCATTAAATCTGGCGTTAGATCTCTGTATTCTTCAACTATTACCTAGCCTTCATGAACTGCTAGATACTTAATTGTACTCGATATCCCTTCCGTTGCTTAGGTCTGCATTTATTATTAGGATACAAACAAGTTTTAACATAGATAAACTTTAGCATAAGTAAACACTTGATTCTTGAAGCTCCCTTTCTCGACATAATTGACCAACATAAGGATATTTAAGATCCACGGTACAAAACAAAACAAAAAAAATATGATCCCTATAATAAATTTATTTTACAGATAAAAGTATGAAACTCTCTAATTTTAGTTGGAAAATAGCGGAAAACTCATTAAAGAATCTTCAGATTCTCTAATGCCTTTAAAAGTGCCAGCATCGGTGAAAAAATTCATTGTGAGTTTGAAAATGCAAGAATTCTATTAGTAATCGTTGTTCATGATAGTTTCGAATCAAATTTGCTTGAAAAGCACCTCACCGTCGTAATGCCGAAAAGCAGCTGAAAAGGTTTAAAGGCAGGGGTTGCTTGTGCCAGGAAAAAGCACGAGCAGAAGTCAATAATGGAATAGTGGAAATCATTTGTGTCATTTAGCTTCGAAGCCTAGGTCCATGCATCATGCCAAGAGACAAGTAAGCAAAATTATAGCGTGTTTTGCACAAGCTTCTGCAGTTCAAATCTCGCAAATCTGACGGAGCACGTGCTCTAAAAATTGCCGAAAAGTTAAATGGATGAAATTTAGCGCAGATGATTTCGTGGACAGACTCGCGTTTATTGATGAAGCCACGTTTCATTTACGCTGCAAAGGGAACAGATATAATTTCATATTTGATTCACAGAAAATCCGCTAGTTATAGAGGGAACATATATATAGTTTTCTGAAGGTAAACGTTTTCTGCTGCCTTAACAAAACGCGACCCTTTTTCCTTCGCACAACCTTATGATTTATTTCTTCGGGATACTTAAACGAGTAGATTTTTTTATGCCTATTTCTCAACAGGACTTACAGCAAATAAAACAGTGGTCAGGCAAGGCAGTTGGCCCTATTGATTAAGCTATATTATCTCCTGTGGAGAGTTTTATGTATATGAGCAGGTTATCTAATTATTTTGCCTTTAATTTCATTTCTACTTTTGTAGACTTCTAGCGGTTTTTACATTAGTTCATGTATTAAGCACTCTGTATTAATCGGGCAATGACCTGTTTCTTTATTAATTAGTAATTCTTAAGAGTCCTTAAGAGAGATCTTTCGGCAGCTATAGTTTACGCCTAGCTATTACTTCTCTTAGCAGCTATGTTTCTTATATCTTCTTTAGTTTGCTAGCTTAAGTAACAAAGCCTGAAGCCTGAAGTTTGCTAGTTTGGGCCCGAAGCAAAGCTTGTAGGCTCACTTCATCGTGTAATATAATATTTTAATTTAGCTTGAACGTTCTTCTGATGTTCCCTCAAGCTGAATAAATTCATTTTTATACATATACTATGTAGCCTTTAGTCAGGTAATTAAAAAAGATTTATTTTAAAATATTGGATCGCAGTTATTTTACTAGAACTTTAAGACGAGATGATAAGTAATCTAACTATCTTTATAGATCCAGTAGTTAACAGTCAGATTAGGCGTTATTCTCTGTCTAGAACTTGGGAACTGAACAATCGTGTAGACGTCTGGCCATGTTACAAAGGTCCTTCACATACAACATTTGTGCAAGTTCGTGGAAATTTGAAAAGCTTAACTTTCATTTTACATCTCTATTTGTGAAATAAATTCATTACAGTAGTCATAAGTATCTTTTCTTTTTGTATCTTTAATTTTGATTTGGCTGTGTTTGAAAACCAATTCAAGATTCAACAGCAGTTCCTAAGAGTTCGACTGGTATATAATATGACAGAAGCAACATTTACATATCTCGACATGAGTTGCTAGATTTTTTAGTAGTAGCTTTATCTAGGTGCAGAATTATCGACACAATTCGAGAGATAGTTTCAAAAATTTTTAATGATGCGCAGTGTACTGATTATTCAAACACTTTGGCAAATTTCGCTAGAAATTATACTGAAACAGTGTAGAGAACACAGCCGGAAAATGATGATTCTGATGCCACTGAAACTGCAATCGTCTTTTTTCTCCTGTATTCGTATATACTGGGTATCAATATAAGTCATTCCAAACAATTGATTCAAAATGTTTAATGATTTCTTAGGTTAGGGTTCAAACTATTTGAATGATGAATATAGTTCAAAGATTTGATAATTAGAATTTAAATCTTTCTGAAGATTCGAAAGTATTAACCTAAAAAAATTGAACTTATCAACCATTCCGCATCTAGTGAATTAATTAAATTATTTAAAGTCAGATTTTATATCAGTATGTTGACCCTCATGTTAATTGTGTGGGAAAATAAAGTTATTAATTTTCACACAAAAGCCTAAAGTTAAAACCTTCTTGTAAAATAATTTTTATTTTTCGGATAACAGTTTCTCTGCTGTGTGCACTGTCCCGCATCACTTACTTTTTCTAAGACATTATGCAGAACTCTAAATTTAAGCAGTTATTCTTCACTCAAACGAAACACCTTTTGCAATATCTATTTCTAAAGGCTGTGCGAAATTCTCAACTAAACGCAGGAGGAACTATTCTACAGAGAGCAATTCAACTTTTCAGATGACAATGATATCATTGGTCGATCTAAACGGGCTGTCGTACACGCATTGTCTCGCTTCAGTATGCAACAGGGAAAATGGGTCTAACTATCAATGAGGATAAATTTATCATGGTAACAAATAAAATCATGGACCTACCCCTTTTGAAGATTGACAGTTATACTTTTGAGGTCGTTAAAGAATTTAAATATCCGAGTACAATGATTTTAAGCTGAAGTGACATTAAAATTGAAATTTAAAATTTGGGATGAATCACTTTTTGCAACTATTGCTTACGAATGGAAACAAATAGTTTCAAATTTAAGGACTGTCGAAAACATAAAAATTAATTGTTGTATCCTCTCCAATCATCCAAGCAAGATTTCACTCATTGGATATGCAGATGCTTCGGAAACCGCTTATGGTGCAGTTGTTTACTTGAATTGTGTCGATGAAGATTACAGCTCGTCATCTCATCTACTGGCTGGCAAATCTTGTGTGGCTCCATCGAAAACCTTATCTATTTCAAGATTGGAACTTTGTGCATGTTTGTTATTGGCTCATCTGATTTCGAAAGTTAGCAACTCATTGAAGATGCATATAGATGACATCATTCTGTGCACTGATTCAACGATAGCACTGTCATGGTTGAAGACGTCTCCTCATCTTTTGAAGACCTTTGTTGCATTCTCCAAAATCCAAAGACTAGTATGGCCTCGACACTGGAAGCATGTAACATCAGCAAATAATCCGGCAGATCTGATTTCCCCTGGTGCTTATCCTCGTGAACTCGTGACATCTTCTTTGTGGTGGGATGGTCCTGAACAGATAGAACTTAGCAATGCTTCTTTACTTGAAATTGATAAGACTCTCATAGATTCTCCTGCCTATCAGGATGAACTTAAAAAACCTTTAGACATTAATTTCAGCTGCAGTTTAAACTGGTTTTGGAATACCTTTTTTGAATCAACAAATAATTATGTTAAACTAATTAGAATCTTAAGTCTTATTTTCAGGTTTCTGCCCAATCTGAAAGGTCCAGTGAAGAAAACAGGCCCTTTTCTAATCAATTATAGAAATCAAAGGAAAAGTATTTTGCATAAAGCAATCTTTGTTTGCTTAGTTACAAAAACGATTCATTTAGAAATGGTATTTGACCTAACAACTCAAGTCTTTATTGCATGTTTAAAACGATTTTTCTCGCGTAGAGGTAAAAGCTCTTAGTGACAATGCAACTAATTTTGTAGGAGTTCACAAAGAGTTAAAGAAACTTGCTTCTTTAGTTAGTGTCCCTGATGAAGTTTTGGGTAAGTATTTGGCATCTGAATATATCTCTTGGAAATTCGTTCCTCCTCGTGCACCCCCCCCCCCAATTTTGGTGGAATTTGGGAAGCCAGAATCAAATCTTTTAAATTTCATCTTAGAAGAGCTATTTCCGATGCTAAACTTACCTATGAAGAATTTTTAACCATAATTGATCAAATTGAAGGAATACTAAATTCGAAACCTCTTTCTCCTTTATCGTCTGAACCATCAGATTACGAACTCTTGACACCAGGTCACTTTTTAGTAAGTAGAACCATAAACTCAATTGTAGAACCTCAAATTTTAGATCTGTCAGAAAGCAGATTGTCTAGATGGCAAAAATTAACTAAAATGATACAGATTATATTGAAACGATGGATAACTGACTATCTCAATCACTTGCAACAACAAAAGAAATGGTATTTTTCAAATGATAAAAAAGAAAAATACAGTTGTTATTATTAAAGATGTTCAGTTACCTCCATTTAAATGGTTACTGCAAAGAACTGATCAGACCATTCCTGGTAAAGATGGTAAGATACGAGTAGCAGTCATTAACACAAAATTCGGTCCAATTAAAAGGCCAATATCAAAATTTGTTTATTGCCTATTGATGATAATTACAAAGATTAAGTTTCATTGTTAATAAAATGTATACATTGTTCTTTAATATACTTACATTTTAGTAATTTTGATGGAAAATTTTGAATTATTTTACTGTTTGAAATGTTGATATACTTACCATAATTATTGAAAAAAATTTGTAAATGTTCAATCTTCATCAAATTCTCTGAATTGTCTATTTACATTCTGTAAATGATTTACTAACTTTGTCTTTTGTTAATGTTTAAAAAACGAATAGCTGAATCGTTAATATTTGATATTGAATTGTGTGCTTAGATTTAGTTTGGATATCATAAATATTGCAACGTGGGCGGTATGTTGCCTCCTACGCGGCAATAAAAGTTATGTACAGCGCATTGTTTCTGCGCAACTTCAGTCAGTTTCAATTCGGACTTCTGCGAAGCATACATGTTTTGATCCCGTAAGGTCCGAAAGTCTTTTCGATTTCGATTTTTAGTTATGTTACAGTCCAAAATATAAAACTAGTTGTTGTTGTTATAAAGTTGTCTTTTGTATACAGTCGAACCAGCGACCTATGGATAGGTCAAAAAATGATTCTCAAGAGCGCACCTCAAAACAGAAGTTTAGGTTAGGTTATGTTAGGTTATTCAGTTATGGCAAAGCACACGAGGGCTATCTGCCTAAGGGGAGGGATGCCTTTGTGGAGGACTTTCTAAGGGAAACTGGCTCGTATACCCGTTACACATGGGGAAAACTACGAAAACGCCCATGCAGCCAGCCCGTTCGCGGGATTCGAACCTCGGACCGAACTGCCAGTGTTCAGCGTCTTTACCGCTCGGCCGCTGGTGAGCTCAAAACAGAAGTATTTGTAGAGTTATTTATTTTGAAAATGCTAAGACCTTTATAATTGCCGATCGTGAATTAAAGAATTTATGTAAATTCTGTAAAGATGAAAATGTTCTAAATTTTCTTCAGAAAAATGGGTTTGAATGGTAAATAATTGTAGAAGGTGCTCCTTGGTGGGGCAGATTCTGGCAAAGTTTGGTAAGATCTGTAAAACTTGTTTAAAAATATTAGGTAAAGCTTCTTTATTTTATGAAGAACTGTATGCTATTTTATTTCAAATTGTTATCAATTCTAAATCAATAACCTACGCATACAATGAACCAAATGAGCCTGATTCTCTTTCAACACCTCATATTATAACTGGATGTAGACTGACTATTTTAACTTCACCCGAATCTAAATTAGAATCCAGAAGATCTCAGTTAATTAATAGATGGATTCATAGGCAAATTACGAGGTTCACTCGCAATTTTTGAGATACGCATAGATTTTTAAAGTTATACTTAAGATTTTAGGAATGTTTAAAGAGTCTCCTCCAGCATCACTGCACTTCTGTACGCAAATTCTCCAAAGATTAAAAGCCTCAAGCCATTTTTTTCTCGGAATCGATTTAAAAAATACATTTATAGTCTCATCAGTCTCATCTTCGGAACGAAAACGATGTCGCTGCAAGTTCTTTTTAAGATTAAAAAATAGCCGAAAATCATACATAGCTAGATCGGGTGAATAGGCAGATGTTCTATCACTTTGATGTGTTTCTGTCGAAGAAACTTTACTGACTCCCCCATGAAAATGTATCTTCTCATTCAGCGAGATTGACATCTCGCTGAATGAGAAGATACATTTTCATGGCGGAGCATGAGTCCTCGAACAATCATTTCTTGAAGAATTTTTGGAAGACACTTAGTGGTATACATGTTAGCTGTGACTGTCCAACTTGATGACTTTAACCAATCCTGTACTTCTGAAGATATCGACATACATTACTTTTTTCATAGAACGTTGTCTTTTCACCATTGCGGGAGTGAGATCGTCTTTAAAGACTCATACTTTACTTTCTTGACGTGATATGTACACTGCGGGGGGGGATGAGGACAGTTCTAAATTTCTCTCTCTACCGGGCCGATTGACGAAATTCAAATTGCGTTTTTCCTTTCTCGAAAGCGCGACTTAGGATATATACTAGATTTAGATACGGCATAGTTCTAATATAGGTCTTTTGACACAAAATTGGACTGACATGCCGAAACTTTTCCTTATTTAGATTCTATGACTCGAATTATGCCTAAATATTAAATTTTGTAAAATCTGATGCAAAATTTACGGAGAAATTCAAAATTTATCTTGGCACATTTTTTTCAGTTTGCGCCAAGAATAATTCAATTGGCGAATTTCTTAATTTATAGCAAACTTTTCCTTTCCTTTGTTTTTTATTGTAGACGAGCGGAAAAAAAGTCATTGTTCATACTTTCAAATCATTTTAACAAACCACATTTGGCATTACTATCGTTTATAACAAATATGCCAAATTTCAAAACACGCCAATATGTAAAAAAAATTATTTAAAAATACAAATTTAAAATAAATCATAAAATATGGTCGAATTTGATCTGAAATGAATCTAAATTTCGAAATGTGAAAGAAAGAATCAAATAAGTTTAATTTAAAAAAAAAAGAGATATAAACCTAATTCACTTAACATGGAGGAGGTAAAATTTTGAGAACTAATTTTTTAAAAACTACTCGAGCAATTTTTACAAAACTTGGCAGTTTGCCATAATTTGAGTCGTAGTGTCGAAATATAGAAAAAAAACTGGCATGTCATTTCAGAAAACGTCAGATTTTATGTCAAAATACCTATATTATAACAACGCTATATATCAATCTAATATATATCCTACGTCGCGCTTTCGAGATATGAAAAACGCAACTTGAATTTCCTCAATCGGCCCAGTAGAACGGGAGATATAAAACTGTCCCAATATTTTTTCGCAGTGTACGTTTCACCAACAATTACAATTTTACAAACGGCGGTGGCGGTCATCTTTAAGTAATTTAAAGGTTTTTTTTTTTTTACTGATACTGGTACACTCCTCTTTTTGGTGCTCAGTTAAATTATGGGGAATGCAACGACAAACTAGTTTTTACGTATGCAATTCTTCATGAATAATTTTATGTACGGTGGCGGATTCAATGTTAAGTTCCTTCTCTATCATTTGGTAGGTGCAGCAATTATCATCGATTAACATATTCTGTATGGCAGGCACATTATCCGGGTTACTGATGACAAGGACCTTCCTGTGTATCATTCTGAAGAATCCTGTGTGTTCTTAATCCTGAGAGTTGCGACCTCTGTGAAATTCTATAAACCATCTGAATACAGTAGCACGAGATAAACCTGTATTTCCAAATGCTGATTTTACTTTTCTAATTATATTGTAAAAATCAAGAACACATTTTTGTTGATTTAATCCTACTTTAAAATCGGAGATCAGAGCGAGATAATGTTCCTGCGTCAACTCCATTTTTCCTTCTGCCTAAAATTTATTCTACACTAACTACTTGCAATTGGCCAATAAAAAATCGTAGGTTACGATAAAATAATTCATATTTTCAAATCTAAACATTATTTTCTGCCATTTATCGTCTGCGCTTTCTCAAAACTTTGAGCATAACCTCTATCTTATTACAGCATTTTTTTTTGAAAGAGTTTCATAAAGAATATTTGCTAGAATTTAAGATCAGTCATGTTTTCAAAAACTCCAACAAATACACCCGCGTTTAAAATTAACGATGCTGTATAGAAGACAATGTGAGAAGCTGTTATTCGAAATTAGGTAAGATTAAAGAATTATTTCCTTATTATTATCATTGATTAAAGAATTATTTGGAACAGATGGTAGAGTTAAATCTTGTGAGAATCAATTGGATAAAAGTGTCATTAGAAGACCAATTGAAATACTTTATAGTCTTGAAATTACAGTAAAATTTATGGACCCGTTTACCGATGCATGGGGTGGGAGTGTTAAATATAAGTTAATGATCACTTTCCCTCAGCTTGCCAAAAGATGGCGGTCCTGTTTATTTGTATGGTGTCATAACTGCGTATATGTAGTAGCTCGGCTTTGGTGTTCGTGGATGAACGTTGCATAGAATAATGCTCTCTGTTTATTATCTTGAATTCAATCACTATAGCACTAAAATCACTATAGCATTTGGTGGAAGATTCGGAATGAATTTTTCAGAAGACCACTTTTCAAAAACAGAAGAATTTATTTGCCAGTGATAGTTCCCAGTTGTGACATTTGCTTTGCATTCTAGGGACGTATGAGGTAAAAATTCCATATCGCCACCACCACATAAAACAATAAATTTTTCAGACACATTGCCGTTCTTCACGACAGCGAAAACTGTGTCCGAATGCTAGCATTTTGAGAATGTTATGTTACTGTCAATCTAGATTTCTTCTAAGAAAATGAGATTTTTTTTTAAGACTAAATTGTCTCACATTTCCGAGATACTGTGCTTTTCTTAACACAAAATCACTCTTTTCAATTAAAACTTCCCTCTTTATTTTGGCTTTTTCTCCATATAAATCCAATACTATGCAGTACACTTCTTGATGCTTCTCGTTTCTGTTTAAAGTCTATCTTTTCTTACAACACATGGTGTAATTTTAAAAACGATGTAATGTTTCTTCTCCATAATGTAAAATTCATGAATTAATTACGTCGCATTCAAAACCATATAAACCAATCCTATCAAACACTTCCTTCTTAAACATTTTTTTTTTTTTTGAAGAATGGGAAAACTGATTCTTTCTCCATCTCGACGAATTTTCTATATTGTCGTCAATATTGATGGCTCTTTTCGTTGGCTGTGACATAAGAATGCTAAGTTCTTTATTCTCAGCTTCCGTGTCACAAAATATATTATGCAGCTATTTCTTAGCACTACTGTGAAACGGCTTGCTTTTATTAACTGAATTCATTTTAACAATGTAAACAAACTATCCCTAACCCTTAACACGAAAGACCACTGTACTGGCAAATGTCACGTTAAAACCAACTACCATTCTAGGGAAATCCCGCCCAAACGGGGAGGGAAACCTATTGACCAATCTCCTTTTTTTATTACAAAAAGAATACTTCCGCTAAGGCATGTAGTTCCATGATTTTTAATGACCTTTAAAAGTAAGCGACGAAATATGCATTGCTCATATAAAATTCATATATTATGAAAAAAAAAATAAATTCAACATTCTTGATTTCCGGGCTGCAAATCAATGTGAATCTTAGCATTTATTTCGGAAAACATGGGGGAGGGTGAACTAAGGCATGAAAGATAATTCACGA
Organism: Stegodyphus mimosarum; assembly: GCA_000611955.2. Classification (NCBI taxonomy): domain Eukaryota; kingdom Metazoa; phylum Arthropoda; class Arachnida; order Araneae; family Eresidae; genus Stegodyphus; species Stegodyphus mimosarum. Next base: position 228,297 of record KK120685.1, on the reverse strand, counting down.
CAGCAACACTCGATGGCATGGGGACTCTTTCCGGCAAAAAGAGGACTTCCGCGTGACTACGTAATTGACACCACTTTTATACAATTCTGCGGGTTTGGGCAGAATGCCAGGTAAGGTTACGTTTGAGACGTTTAGTAAGAACACGTCAAAGTCAAATGGTGTGTCAAATTTTTATTTTGTCAGGGGCCCCTTTAACATCCACAACCTATTCGATGTCCTACCAAACTAGTGATTAATCCTAATAATGTTGGGCTTTTTAACACACACAGCATTTTGTTGTCGTTTTGTAATAAATTAGAAACATCAAGTACATTATGAAAGTTTCAAAAATTGAGCTGCAATATTTCCTCCAACGTTCCTTGAAACCACAGCTTTACAAGATATACCTGTTGCATTACTTAGATCACACTAGATGTTTTGTACATTAATAGTCTACAGTCAAATATATAATATAAGCACAGGTAAATTTTCCAAAGAATATCCTACAAAAAGTGTTTCTCCCCGTAGAAAGTAATCCTATTGTGCTTCACCATAATCTCAAAATTCCATGTGTACATGTAAAAAAGCTAAAGAGAGTACTCGGTCAATTTCTTAGAAGTCATTATAATTCACAAAACTTTGGCAATTTTTTTTTTTTTTAATTTACATCATACGAAGCTCATCCAGAAAGTAAGTACCGTTTGGATAATAAAAAAGATCAGCAACTTGTTTTCATTTGTATTTTACTAGAGAAAATATACACACCACAACATACTTTTCGACATATTCACCATACGAATTAAGGCATATGTCATATCTTAGCACTAACTCCAACATAACCACTTCGTAGAATTCAGCCGCCTACGACCTGAACCAGTTCTGGATGTTTATCTTGATCTCATCATCACTTGCAAAATGCTTGCCGGCAAGAAATTTCTTAAGATGAGAAAACAAATGGAACTAGGTCTGGACTATAATGAGGGTGACAGAACTGTTTCCAGAGAAATGAATGAAGCAGCGTCGTCGTTACGCTTACGGTATGCGCTTGCGCGTTGTCATGCACGAAGAAGTCAGAACACAAGGAGGAAGAATCAACCAGACATGGCAAGCTCGAGGCTGGTTTAACACAGCAATATGCCCCAACGTATCAGAGGCGATCAAAGGAGGCACAACAAGTCGCTCAACCCGGGGGGGGGACAATTTTTGTTTCACTAAGTCTAGGTAAAAGTCACAAAGTCTATAGTGCACAGCTGCGCATCCGCGGAGAAAACACAGAACAGAGTTCGATATCGACCGTCCCCCAGAGTTGACCAAGGGGAGCAAAACACCCCAGGATATATCAAACCATGAAACGACCTCACAGCCAAGATATGTTCCCTGCCTAGCCTGAAGCATCCTCCCAATGAACGGAGGTTCTAGTCCTGTGAAGAGTGATTATATACCCCATGGCCGAGATTGCCCAAGTACAGATCCTAAGCCAGTAGCTTTTAGTTTTCCGACGTCGACCCTAGAAGTCAGTAGTACACGCTTTTTGGTCTGCATCGCGCCATATAACTTCTTCAGCGTCTCAGGATAAGCTGTACGTTGATTGCTCGGCCTATACAGTCCACTAACAAAACGCCTTGATAGTCCTAAAACACAGTGCACATGATTTTTCTCGAAGAAAGAGGTAGCTCTTCTTTATTGGGTTTCGGGGAACCAGTATGCCGTCATTTCGTTTCATGTGTCTTGTAACAAATCCATGTTTCATCGCCTGTGACAATCCTTTTCAAAAAATTATTTCCTTCTATCGCATAAAGCTGCAAAAAGTCCCGTTTCTGTACGTCGGTTAGCGTTTACAGTACTCATCGCAAACACAGATTTTTGTAGTGCAAATAAATGTTCAATAGCAGATTCGTTTAATAAAGATCATGAAATGTTTTGAAAATGGGTTGAATCCAAAATCACCTACAAGAACGAACTTTTTCGTCGATGCAGAGCCCCAGTTCTTCAGAGTTCAACGATGAGCGCCCACTGCGCTCCCCGTCGTACACATTTTCCTTTCCTCTATTAAACATCCTAACCAACCTTTGCATCATACCTTCACTCTTCGCGTTCTCTCCGCAAGTTTCCCTTATCTGACGATAAATTTTACAAAGTCGAATATCTCTCTCATTCAAAAACTTAATAGCGGCTCTTATTTCACAACTGACGGACCGATCGATTGTTTTAAACATGATTACTGACTAAAAAAGACTTCAAACGGTAGCGTAAACAAATAAAATGGCTAAGTTAATTGGTTCTCGAGTTGACGATGTTACTACGTAAGGGCGACATTTGTGCTGTCAGATACGTAGGAAATATACGCAAACGGTACTTACTTTCTGAATCAGCTTATTATTTAGGAATAAAAAACAATAAATAAATTTTAAACAACTTAAAATAATTTTGAAATTAATTACATTTCATATTCCTTATATTTATATATATATATCAAAAGATCAATAACACATGAATAAAATTCCTGATTTTTGGTTTTCACAACAGATCTTTTGATTCTTTAATCTTAATAGCCCTTTTCTTAGCTCACTTAGATGAAAGAAATTTTAATATGCATTCACATTATATATTTGCTGTATAACATCTATTCTGTACAAATGCCATACAACCATATTTTAATATTTATATGTTTATTAATGAAAAATAACATAGTACTTCTAAAGATAATTTTATTCACAAACATATATTTTTTGTATATGCAAGTTATAAGTTAAAAATAATACAGGAAGACTGTTTGTTCAAAAATATTGACCTCAATTTCTATCATACTACTGATCATAAATAATTAATAATACAAACTGCACTTGCTGCATAAATGAATATTGATAATTCATGTATACCAAATATTAAGTACAAAAATATACAACTATTTTATGAGTTGGCAGTAGTTGGATACATAATGAATAAAAATATTCCTTAGAAGAAAAATTATACTGCTGAAATAAAAATATTCAGTGTCTTACAAATGTAAACAGAAATGCAACAGATACTAAAGTAAATATAATATTTTTATACTCAAAACTAGAACTAATTTAACTTATAAGCAGGACTAGTAATTTTATATATAAAAACTGAATTAGCATTTGAAAAATTTAAGAAACATCTCACTGCAAGTTATTTTACACTTTTCTAGACATGCAACATACATTTTATTTGTACTGCATTACCAATATTAAAAGCTTCTACGGTTTCTAACACCTTTTACTTACAACCTTTAATAAAATACTTCTACTTCATATCAGTTCTTCTAGTTTTAAAAACCAAAAAATAAAGGAGAAACATATCCTTACAAATATATGTTGTTACTTTAATTTATTAGATTTCTATAAAATATTTTTTTGCATTTCTGTTTATATTTAAATTTCTGTATGCTGCCATAAAAATGTAAAATACTAACAATTACATATCACAAAATAGTAAAAAATTCTTGAACACCATCATACATATGGATTGCAACGACTTTAAACTGACACTTTTGTTAATACTTCGAAATTAAATTCATTGCCTTCCAATACGAAAAATGAAATTCCTTAAACTTTAAAACAGCTGTCAAAATTATTCATGCATTTAAAATGACATATTACTATAATTTTTACAATTTCAATGCATATAAATATAGTAAATACAATATTCCTTCTACTCAATTCAGTGTACTAAGATAGATTTCAAAATACTATCCACTGCCTTGCTTGCTTTCTCATACGAGATAAAAAGTATTCAGGATAATAATTTTTTTATGCTTTTATTCTTTAGCGTTAAACAGCAATAAAATGAAAATTTATTGCTGGGAAATAAAGACTGATTTAAAAATTAAGACTGGTTTTGACAAAATAATTCATGTACACTGCTTCCTTTATTAAAAATTCTAGTAATTTTTAAGAATTCTTATAAAAAGTATGCTTAAATGAGGGAAAATATTTTCTTCTATTTCAGGATGAAATTAAATACCACAAAATTTTAAAATAAAATTTCAGACAATAGTATCTTTAATTTAATATTAAAATTAAATATTATGAAATTAAAGTTCAGATTAAATTCTGAACTTTAATTATCGAATACATTTAATATTATCAATATGATTAAAATGTGCACACTAATAAAATATATTTTTTTTAAATGCAAAAACAGAAACAATCATATTATACAAACTGTCATACTATCCAGCATGATGCTCAGGGAGATATCACTAAGATCCCAAGAGGATTTCTTAATTTTAAAATAAAAATATTTTTAAATGATTAAAGTTATAATAAAGCAGCTGTTATCTAGAAAATTTGTAATTTAAATGTTTATAACACCAAATATGATAAATGCTTCATTAACCTCTTTGCACCCCACTTTGAGAAAATGAAGTTTCCCATACTGCTGAGACTTTAGATCATTGAAAGTCACTGTGTACTACAGCGCATTTTCCAGTTAAATCTAACATGCAAAAATAATCCCCATCAAATCTGCTTTATATCAAAATATTTCGGTTCTTACACATTATTTCTTATCTCTGTTATTAAATAATGAAATATTTATGTACATCTTTTGTCAGAAAAGTTCCAAGACTTTTTTTTTTTTTTTAAATTTCAGAGTTTGCAGTACTAAAAAGGAACAATGTTGTTTTTATGTTACCTGGTATGTATTCTTACTTGACATGACCTTGTCCATGTTTCCATGCAAACTTACTACGTGGCAGGACTGTGCTTAGCAACACACTGTTCAGATTGTTTTCACATTTGTTAAGGTGACACAACGGATGCTGATTGTGAGCAAAGAGTGAACATTAAGTTCTGCGTTAAGCTCGGTTACCCTAGTGAACTCTAGTGAAATGTGGAGCATGATTAAGCAAGCATATGTGGGTGAGGCACTTTCAAGAAATCATGTTTTTGAGTAACCGGAAAATTTCATGAAGGCAGAGATTCAGTGCAAGTCAATCCTAGAGCTGGTCTTCCATCTATAGCACATACTGATGCAAACATGGGGTGGGTAAGTTACTTCAATAAGACCGTTGTGTAACTGTGCGTATGATATCAGAACTGAATTTGAATTGGTTGCGAGTCAAAAGGAATGGACTTTACAACAATGTATGTCATAGGGAATGGATGAAGATTTAGGGAAATGGAAACTTAATGCAAGAATCATCCCTCACTCACTAACAGATGAACAGAAAGACGAAGAACTTCTGCTAAACTATTTAATAGAGCCAGACATGATCCCAATTTATGTAAAAAATTATTGTGATTTTTTCTTGTTTCCATGAGTAAAAAGGTGACTGAAAGAAAAGCTTCATCAATATTATTGCAGACACCCAGACAAATGAGCTTGCAAGCATCGTAGTTGAAGATTTCCTTGCTTGTTCAAAGGCGTCCAGAACCTTTGGCAGTTGTGTATAGATACCAAAGGGCACTACTTTGATAGCAGTTAGGATCATTACTTATTAAACACAATTTTCTATTTTTTACAACCTTTGTCCTGGAACTTTTCTGACAAAGGATGTATTAAAAGCATGTGCATCCCTTGCGTTAATGAAAAATGGCAGCACCTAAAATGATCAAATTTTGAACACATACAATCCTCTACATAAACATGTGCACATCAGAATTTTGAATTCTTTAATTTTATTTATTTAACATTTTACATATATTTAATGATATTTTGATTAACAAACTCCATGATTTAAAAGTAAAATGTCACTCATAAAAGGAGAGAATGTTTAGAAATCTCAGCGATTTAAAAGAAATGTATTGCCACTCAACAAAGCATAAAGCATTTGTTTTTTTTTAAATTTAATACAACGATTTAAAAGAAATGTGTTGCCAAAGCCCAAAATAAAATATTTTTATCTTCCACATGCCAATTTTTTTGCCATTGGAAGAAGCATAAAATTTTTACTGTTCTTTTAAATTTAATCTGTTTGTTACAAATTAATGAATTGAGCACTTTAAAAGCAACAAATGGAGTTCTTTATTATTATGAATTAAAAGCTGGACTCATGAAATTACACTAGCTGGACTGATTAAAAGCATAACTTAATTTTTCTTTTTTATAAAAATTATTTCAGGTGGCTCATTTTTAGTAATATAAACAGAAAACCCTAATACTTACAATTAAAATAAAAATGAAGTTAATATTTACTAATGGTAATAACAATTATAGTTACATAATGAAGTAAAAAACTTCAAAAGTTTAATATCAGTCTATCCTACTTCCACATTTAGATACAAAATTTTAAGCTACTAGCACCATATGAAGCACTTCCAAAATTCTGAACGCACATTGTAAGCATTATGCATTTTATATTTGCATAATAAATAATATTCATAACAAGATTAACACTCCAGATTCCATTCAGCATAGTTTCTGAAGCGATTTGTGTGCAGTTAAAATTTGAAATAAAATCCTTCATTTCAACATATCAAATATAATACGGTGGACCAACAGTGACATTTTGATCCTGTATCACATTTGATGGTGGGTCCAAGAATGGAAATTTATATACATCATATATGTTGGGAGCAGAGAGGTTAATCCATTTTTATTACTAAACATAAAACATAAGAATAACAGATAAGATGAAAATTTTCAGCTCTAGATATTTAGTTATATAAATACGTTCTGGTTAAACTGCATGATGAAAACATGTTGCCTATCTGTTACACATAAAGAAATGTTACACAAATTTTCTTGTGCTGACCATCTCTAAAAATGACAAGTTTTTCAGAAAAAATAAACACTCATATTAAAAATATCACTTCATTAACACAGTGACTTCTGCAGAAAACCAAAATCACTTGGAACCATGGGAACTGTCTGAGTGGAATCGCAATAGTTTCACTGAGTGCATAATTATTTTAGATGGCTGGTTTTAGTAATATAAACAGAAAACCCTGATACTCACAATTAAAATAAAAACTCAAGTTAATATTGTTTTATAATTATTCGCTGAAATATTTAAATTTAGATTTAAAGAATGAAATTTTAGCATAAGTATGCTACTGCATATTTTTTAGAATCCATTAAAAATACTGCTCTCAAATTCAAATCATTATAATGCATTTATAGAACTAAGATGCTTTAACATACAGTAAAGCCTCCTAAAACAATCTTTCACGGCACTAGATAATTTTGGTCTTCTATCAATGTGGCTGTTTTAGACTTCTATAGAAACTTGATTCTCAGTAATGTCAATATTATAATTTAATTATGCATTCAGAATTACTTGTCACTTTCAGAAGTGATCAAAAGTGATGGTTGTGGTGAGAAATTTCATTGTGTATCATATAAATCAGAACATTTTTTAAAAATTAGAATAGCTATATATAAATTTAATTTTCAGAAGATATCAGAATAAGTTTACAGATTCATAACTGTTTTTCTTGTATTAGTTCTAAATGCCATAACAGAATATGACTCAGGGTTCAAAATTCACTATAAATCATATATTCTTAATGCATGAAATATAACAGTAAAGCAACAAATAAAACCATTTTAGATAGCAAATGCATTTACAACAATAATAATTCAAAAATTTCACCATATTTATGATCTTTATTTAGCTAATCAGTGCCTAGAAAACATAAAAGTTACAAAAATAAAGAAAAAATATATTAAAATCCTTAAATGCATATTCATTACAAAACATATAATATTTCCACATTTTTTTAAATATTTCTTTTTTTTTAAACAATCATTATATAGTTAAAAACATGTGACTACAATTAAAATATCATTTATCAACAATTCAACAGAAATATTCAAACAATTTTGCATTTCAAAGGTTGCAAAGATTCTGTTTTTGCAACAGTAAATAATAACAAGCTACAGCTAATTAATTAAAAAAATGAAAACATAAATCAGCATTAGCCAATCATACAATAATAAGGGTCAATTATCAGCACATATACAATTTAATATTATAAAGTGTATGAAAATAAACAAAACTTATTACACAGTTATATAAGCCTAATTGAACACCATAAAAGGAAAAACAGGAAATAAACTAATAATTTAATATTATAAAGATATATGAAAATAAACAAACATATTACACAGTTATATAATCCTAACTGATTGCCATAAAAGGAAAAACAGGAAATAAATTATCTCAAAAAAATCAACTAGAAAATTTATATATATATTATAATAATCAAGCAAATTAACACATTTATCACCTAAATGATCACTAACTGATGACAAGTTTTCAATTTATGGCTCATTTACCAGTGGTAGACAACACTCAAATAAATATATCACATACAATTTTGTGAAATTCAACATTATATTTTAATCAGGAATTTCATAGTTCTTAAAATAATCCAGTTAAGTACAAAAATTCACTTAAGATATGCTCACAGCTTAATGCATTAAGTACATAATAAATATTAAAAATTAAATAAGAAAAATGAAATTTCTAAAAGACTATATACAATAATTATAACTTTCTTCATGAATTTTATAAATGCACATTGTTAATACTGACAATATGAGCTGAAAGAAAATATATCAAAAATCTCCATGTAATAAATTTTTATTTTTTGACCATAATACTCTTATACACCCTTCTGTGCAAGAAAAAATAAAACTTTCCACAAATATACTGCAATAAAAACCAGACTATCCATCATTTTACTAACTAAAAACACAAGTAATCAGAATATTTTTAAATTTTAAGCACACATCACAATGCAATCATAAAATCTTTGCCTCGGTTCCATGTTAACCTGATTATTACTAATAAGTTGGTTTAATTTTTGTGAAAAGGGTACAAGTTTACTGCTATTCATCTGTTTTCCCCTCACATTTTGTAAAAACGATTTAAATCTGGGACCTGTCCTAAGTAGAATAACATATGGCAGAGTGCAGTAGAATTCCAAGATCCTAGCACCAAGAAATATGAGCATTAATGGACATGATATGCGATTTTAGAGAAAATGGATAAACAACGGCAATGGAATGTGGAAAAATTATGATAAGCAATTTAAGTTTATACATGTTATATCACAACTTGTATGCCTTGATTATAATAACTAAATAACAGCTATCAGTTCTTTCAAACTTTTGCTAGAATGACTGATGCAACTTTGGTAGAATCTCTGCCACCCTACATGGCCAAAAGGGTTTCATAATTGGACAAGATGTTTTACTTTCATGTGTTTAAAGCCTAATACATAGGCTTTTATGTCTGAAACGTATTCTTTTCAAAATCTTATATGATGTTATATGCATACTTCTGATATTCATGCTGATAGCAAAGAAGATTTTTTTTTTTTTTTTTTTCAATTTTACAAGAGAAAACTTTTTTTCTATTTTTTTTTTTTTTTTTTCAATTTTACAAGAGAAAACTTTTCTTCTATTCATTTGTCTTTTCTATCATGAACTGCACTTTTAAGTGCTCAACTACCCGCAATTTTCAAATATCCACCATTAGCCACTTTACAAGCTTTCCAGATAGTCCAGTTTTTACAGTATAAAAAATGTAAACTTTTTTTAATTAACAAAAACATAAAAAGAAAGGAAAAATCCTCCGAAAATTTTAGATATAAAAACACAAAAATATGTTCAACTTTTAAAAAAATCTTTAAAAATACATATACATAAAAGATACATACTTAAAAGAGAATAACTTAAGATCACAATGTATATCATAAAATAAACCTGCAATGAATTTTCAATCATACTTTTAATGAAAAAACTACCCGCATACTTTTTTCTCAAAGTTTCAACTATGTTATTCTTATAATATCATAACAAAATGCACAGCTAACTTTCATCATTCTATGATAAATATTGAAGAAAATAAAAAAGATGTTTCTTTCTTAGTGAAAATGTGCAAGAAAATTCAAATGCTTTTTTGAAAGAAAAATCTAGAAGTGAGAATGAATACCTTGTAAAGAAAAAATGAAGACAGACTTACCAAAAAAAAAAAAAAAAAAAAAAAAAACACATACACACACACACACATACATACAAAGACTAGCTTAAAAAAGGATTTTATAGTGAAATGGAATAATTAGCTTAGTGAATTCTAGGCTTATCCTGGGTTCGGGTTCCCATAAAAGAAATATTATGGGAACCTGAACCCAGAACCAGTATGTGAATATGAACTTATATTCATATTCACATACGGAATACTCTAAAAACTTTCATGAAGCCAGCTCACTTACTAGTATTTGAAACTTGGTTCAACTATCAATGTTCAGTGGTTTTTACTGCTTGCCCATTGGTGGGATTTTATAATGTAATAATAAATCTTCTCTAATGCAACTTTTAAAAAAAGAAAATCTGAAAGGTTTCATATTTTAACTTTGTCCAAAGGGGCATTTATTTAACATTTTGTGTGTTACCTTTATTTATTAAATACCATGTTCTTTGCACTTAAACCATAAAATTCAGTTCAACAGCAATATTGCAAAATCATTTTAAATTGAGCATATCCTTAGAAATTTCGGTACACACTCTCAGGCGCTGGAGATAAAAATGTTTTTCTGTACAACGTTGGTATTGCTGGCATTGAAACCTTTGAGTTTGTTAATGAAAAATTCGTTAAAGTTTTAGAGAATATTGTTATGAATTTCACATTTATTTGGCTATTTATTTAGAACTGTAATTAAAATTCCTTTTTATTTTCCCATGCAACGCAGACAATTTTTGAAGAGAAAGCTACATCAAAAAATAATAATAATAATAATAATAATAAGCAGTAAATTGAAAAGTGAAACGACGCAAAATGCCAAAACGAAAGTAATAGTCCTTCGGGATTCAAATCCCTTTGGACTAATAAAAATAACAAAAAGTGATATGAATTACAAACAGCAAGAGTGTAATTAATATAATCTATAAAATTAAACTTTCCTTAAACTTTTTAATGCTGCTGATAGAAAATTCATCAAAATTAACAGAATACTTTAACAACAAATAAATACCCATTAGGTAAACATCTAAACACAATTTCCATCTATAACATTGATTTTAAGAAGTATGATATTTTACAAAAGATATATATATATATTATGTAGTTCTATCAAACACTTTTTACAAATGAAGAAAACTTTTTACAAATGAAGAAAATGCTACAAAATGCTTTTTAGCTTTTATGTTTACTCAGGATCAAGCAAATGAAGCTGAAATTTTAACAGGATAACAAAAAGATCATGCTTTGTATTTGGTGGGATTGCCGTGGTATTATCCACAAAGAATATCTAGAAAAAGGTAAAACCCTCGACAGTAAGGTATGCAGGAGATGCTAGTCTGTGTTGATGCTGCTATCAAAGAAAAATGTCGAACTGAGTTCAGAGCAAAAAGGTAATGTTCCATCAAGATAATGCAAGACCACACGTGTCTGCATTCATTGGCTGGACTCTGTATGAACTCAAATTGGATCTTTTGCCACACCTACCATACAGCTCAGACATGACTCTTCAGACTTCTATTCCCCCCATACACACACCTGCAGCTAAATCTTGCTAGTCCTATCTTTTATTCCGCACAGGAATCCAAAATGAGGTTGATCTATTTTTGGACTTGCGGCCACCAAGTTTCTGGGCCGAAGGCTTTGAAAACCTATCAGGACAGTTGCAGAAAATCATAGATTTGGGTGGTGAATACTACCCGTACTAAAGGTATTGCTTTCACGCTTTTTTTTTTCTAACTTTATTAAGAACGTTTTTTGATGGAAAACTTTCATTATAACCAGATATATTCAGAATAATCACTTTATGCAAGAATACAGTCTTCTGTCCTGTTACAGCAAGCACAATTTTAAATTTAGAATTTTTATTAAGATGTTAATTGCTTGTTTCATTGGCAAAATAAAGACCAGGGCAGCAAAAACACAAATATTTTTCTTCAAACAATACATGTTATTTAAAACTGATTTAAAACTTGAATATTATATAAAATATTACAAAGATAAAATAAACTCTCTAAATACTTTGAACACTTTGGAGATGTACTTATAATAGAATCATTTTATCTGTCACATGGCATGTGGTATCAGTCTCTGTAGCTATATAAACAATACCTTGTACACCCCCCAAAAAATTAAATTTGAGATTATATGTATAAGGCTACTTCTATATCTTTCTAATATCATTATAAAGTTTATACTTTGTTCTAATTCAGAGATCAGCAAATGTAAAGACTTTGCAACACAAAATATATTTCCTATCTTCATCACATTTTATGATAAAATTTTTAGAAATTCAGTTTAATGTGTTTAATGTACAATAGGCACCATTTAATATGATCCCGTTTGTTCACAACTATTTTGATAACTCTAACCAAATGATAACATTAAATGATGAGTAAAAGCACCTTTCAATAGCAGTAGAATTTAAATAATTTAATATAGCTAAAAACATAAGTATTTTCTCACCAATTTAATTAGGAAAATGCAAAAGTTTGTTCATGAACTGTTCATTATATTTCTAGAAATTATTCACCTAACTCTATATCCCTAATCCTGATAATCGAAGAGCATCCCTCATTCACTGGAAGAGAACATGCCCATGTAAAATATAAAATTACACAAAAAGTAACATTAACATACATGTTTTTAAGAAATTTTTTCCCCTTTTCTTGCTTTCCTCAAAAGTGCACAGAAATTACCTTGCTGCTGAAGAAAACAGACATATATTTAATCCCTTTCAAAATCAATAGAGATACTCAAAATCTATGCCAAACTAAATTTTGATTTTTTGCCTAAATTCAAATGATTGATTACAATTGAAACCCAGCTGTGTGGCAACTTAGTTCCGTATTTGACAACATTTCATTGCCACTCGGCACTTTTTATACTCTATTTTGAACTTACTTGACAGCTTTGCTTCAGTTTAAAAAATTTATTCTATAATACTTTGATGATATTAACTGAATTGTTGATCACAATAAGCAATGTCATTTCCATTGTATGCAAGCGGGCAGAAATTCAGCAATTCAATAATGATATCTGAATGATAGCATTAAGCAGGATCACATTAAGTGGTGTCTACTGCATTCTCGTATTTAACATAGTGTGTGAAATGTAGATATAAAATGATATTGTGCTAAAATCCTATATATTTTAACAAGGTATCAAAGCAGTTTTAAGCTCATTTTGTTTTTGCTTCATATTTTCAGAAGTGATACAACTTTCAAAAATCATTGCAACTAAAAGATATGGACGTGCGAAACAGAGAATTTTCTTTAAAAAAAAGTCTGCATCTGATTTGAAGCAAAGTAATATTCAAGATTAGCAAAGCCTCAAATCATAAAAGGAAGTTAGTTTTGATATATTAAATATTCACCAAACAGGGAGAGAAAAAAAAAGTAATTTGTAAAAATGTTATCAATGAAATAACAAGAACAACAGAAGACCGGTTCAGATTAAACTTCATTCACACATTGTGCATCTAAATCAATGAATACATCTAATATACAGATATAATCATAATTTTAATATTTTTAACAACAAAGATCATAAAAGTAATATGTACAGTAATGAATAATTATAAAAAAATTAATATGCATACCAACCATTTGTAATAATGCTATTTCACTATTTTATTTGTATGATAATTTCGCCTTTAAACTAAAATACCTTATTTATTTTTCAGCTTCGGTTTGGCTAAATTTATAAAAGACAGCTATTTCAGCAAATTCACTCAAGTACCATGTTTCACACATACTGCTTCCAGGAAGATCTCAATGGATATTTAAATGTTTGTGTGCATAGCTTAACTAATAATTTCAAACAGTACAAGCAAAACGAAAGACTTTACAATGATGTTAAAATACAATAAACTGTTTTCATAAAAATATGTGTTGAAAGATACATCATCAGAAAACATTCAATTATTTTTAAATTTGCATATTTACGAAAATGCTCATTTCAGATGACCCTGAAAAAATACTATCATATATTGACTGTCTTTTTGAAGATTCAATCTGCCTAACAGAAAACAATAACAATTTTAATAAACTCGTACAAAAAACAATTTCATGTGAAGCAGCAGATGTAAAAAATAAAAATCTGTTTTATAATAATCTCCTTAATCACACTCAGCCACTTATAAGAAATACATAAAAATATACACTATCTTAATAAAGTTGATATGCAATTCAAGGTATTATGGAAGACTGAGATTATTAAGAAACATCATAATAGTAATTTCATTAGCAGTGGAACTTAAACTAATAATTCTTAACAATTAAACTAATAATTCTTAATTAAACTAATAATTAATTAAACTAATAATTCTTCACTAGTTATGATAATGTCATCGAGATAAATGAGAGTGGATTTTCCTAGGACGGGACGTAGAATTGTCCATAGCGCGTTGAAAAGTTGACGAGGCCCCGCGAAGCCCAAACAGCATGTGTAAAAGTGCATAAGTGCCCGATTTTGTAATAAACGCCGTTAAAAAAAAAAAAAAAAAAAAAACTTGAATACACAAAAATTATTTTCCATAATTTTATACAAATATTCCTAAAAATTATAAATATGTTAAAAAATTTTGAAATATTATATAGGGTGGTTATAAGTAAAATAACCTTAATATCAGACATACATAGAATTCATCCTGGTTGATGTATTTTGTTGAAAATTGGTACATAAACTACACAGACCACAAGGAAAAAAAAATTGTATAAAAATAGTTCATATTTCAAACAACCAGATGAAAAGGTTGACAGAGTGTCTCAACAAGAAATTCTTATTCTCAGTATTCTTCAACAACTGCTTCAGCATCAAATGATTTGTCTATCTCTTGGTCTGCAGTGCAAAAGTTTCTGCTATCCATACAAATTCCACATGAAGCAAAGCTGCACCTCCAAGACCTAAATCAATGCACTGATTTTGCTTGCCATTTTTGGCAAGAATAGCCATTGACAATGCATGGTCTTCAAACATTTTGTGATCAGACAAGGGGGATTCTGCTTTAGATAGAATAGTAAACACTTCTGTACGAGATCCTTAAGTCCCAGTTTGTGCGTCAAATGCTTCTGCATTCTGATTATGTGACTATATGGTGTGGTTTCACTGCTAACATCTTTCTTGTCCCCTTTTTCTTTGAAAGGAAACCAACCCCAGAAAAATTTTATAGTAAATGCCCAAATAATATAATTTACAACTGTAAAAATGCCTACACAATACATATTTTTTAATTAATTAGTCTTAAACTCCACAAGTACAAAAAGTTGAAAAATTAAAAGTACTTCTTATAAATTACTTGCAAACTTAATTAGAACTTTTATTTTATTACTCAAGCTACAAGAATTCTTCCGGAGACTGTATTTGAATGATGTACAGAGGATATTTATGCATTTTTAGAACAATTTCAGGGCCATTTAATAAATGTTTAAAATATAGGTTTTTTTTTTTTTTTTTAAATGTTTGATTTGATAGCCTTTTACTTGGACCATATGTCTGCACTGTGATTTCCATGAGAAAAAGGCTTTTTGTAAAATTTCCAGGGAAATTTCCCTTTCCATTGCTCTCCAGAGTTTGTCACTCACGGCAGGTTTGTACTTAAGAGCTCTTTTCAAGGGATTAGAGGCACAACAGTTCATAGATGAAATATCAGGGGACTTTCTAAGAATAAGTTGAAAAGTATATAGGCAATAGATTTATCAGTCTTCATTGTTCCAAAGAATGTAGTGGTATTTTTCAAAGTATGACTTGTTGCTTTATCTTGCTGAAGTTTTACTCTTTAAAAGTTACTAGAATAAAGAAATGGAATTTCTTTGATATGAAATTTTTCCTTGATAGTACGTTGAGTTGATTTTAACATTTCTTCCCATTCTTCTTGTTTTTAATTTCCATTGTAAGAGAATCCTGTTGAAATCATAAACATCCTTACTGAAATTTTCTTTGCAATGATGGAACCAGGTTTGTATACACTTTTCTCTTCATTTCTGACAATAAATATAACTTTTTGTTCTTGTTACTTAGGTAAACCCATGTCTCATAAAGGGTACAATGTATTTCCATTTATCTCCAGCTAAATAATTTTCATACAAGGTTCTAAAAACTGTTCTGTGTTCAGCCACATGCCTTGGCAAAAGCAAGTGAATATTATGTTGTTTAGATTTTTTAAGTTGTAAATCGTGGTGTATTACTTCATTTAATGTCATTGTGATGTATTTAAAGACTGAAATTAATTAGTTTCTGTGTCAGTGGATTTTCCCTTGCTACCACCAGTTTAACTTTAGGAACATTAGAAATGGTAAGTACCTTTTTCGGATATTTGTTTGCATCTTCTTTCCATGTAGATGTAATAACTGATGGTGGTTTCTTCCTTTTGGATTAATAATGTTGTTTATTTTGCCCTTAAAATTTTTAATATTATACATTTCACAATGTTTATAAATTGTGGAATAGGAATAGGTCTCTTCGAAGAGTACAAAAGCATACTTCTCAATCCATAGCTTGTTTACATGTAACATTTTGAAAGAAGAATAAATTTAAAAGTAGCAGACGATATTTCTCATTTCAAATAGTTACATTGAAATTTTTATTCTAAAACATTTGCTTCTTTTTAATTCTTTATCAAAATTGTTCTAACAATGTGTAAACACCCTCTGTATTATTAAAAATGCAAGTATTATAACTGTCAATACTTTGTACTGAATGCACCCATTTGTATCTTCTAATTCTGTTATTTCTGCCCAAGCTATATCAATACACAAATCCAAAGCTTTTTATCTAAATCTGAAGCTAAATTATTTACTTCATATGCAGAAAACTCAATTTCTACTTGATCAACATATTTTTTATCGATAATGGAAGGAAAATTATTCACCATGAAATAAATGAATGGATAAAGATTAAACATCAGGTCTCATGTTAATGTTAGCAGCTTCAGTCTGTTTTAAAAAGGGATAATTCAGAGGAAATGTATCTACTATACGAGCTGTTCACTGAAAAAATCAATTAACTCCACTTTTTGAAATTTTAAAGCTTTTAAGTGTCAAAGCATTTGATTCAGTTGTAGCTTTTTATATTTATAATAAATTTCCCAAGCAAGAAAGATTAAGACCATTAAACAAGAAAATGTTTTTGGCCATTGATCATTGATACTTCCAAATAATTTTAACAAAACACATAAACACATTTGGCGTTATAATCACTCATAAGAAACATGCCAAATTTCAAAACGTGCCAATATGTAAATGCACTTATATCTTAGGAAATTTTGAATAAAACACTCTAATTTTTTGTAGTTATGCCTAGAAATACATCTACTTTAAGATGATGGTAATAATTTTATAGGTTATAATTCAAATTTTTTGTCGAAAAACTTATAAAAATAAAAATTTAAAAAAATAAATCATAAAAAAATGGGCAAATTTTATTTAGAATGAACCTAAATTTCGAAATGTAAACAGAAGAATCTAATAAGTTTAATAAAAAAAAAGATATTTACAAATATATACCAAATCCAATTTACACTGAGGAGTAAACATTTTGAGAGCTAATATTTTAAAAGCTACTCATATGATTTGATTTTTACAAAATTTAGCAGTTAGGCATAATTTGAGTCACAGAATCAAAATATGGAAAAAAAAAAGGCCACGTCATTTCAGAAAAAGACCAATTTCCTGTTAATATACCTATATTAGAACAATGCTATATATAAACCTAATACATATCCCAAGTTGCACTTTCGAGACATGAAAAACGCAAATTGAATTTCATCAATTGGCTCAGCAGAACGGAAGATATAGAACTGTTCCTTTTTTTTTTT
>KK120685.1:188612-205712 GCA_000611955.2 Stegodyphus mimosarum | reverse complement strand
TGAAATAAGCTAATTCTCCCTGAAGAGTCAGTATTATTTCGCTTTCTTTTCAATTGTTCATTTTACAGTCATTTTTTTGACACTGCTATAACTTTTATTTGTAATTTTTGCATCTCAATTCATATACTTTCCACCTTTATTAAGTTAGTGCTTGCAAAGCAATTTGTCCATCTGTCACTTTTCTTTTACATACTTCAATTCTTTCCAAAATAATTTTACTTTTTGGTTTTTATAAAATCAGTTTTTCTTTACCTTTCCTATTATGACTGCGAGTTAATTTACGTAGTCTTCAAATTGTAATTCTTAGTTTTCTTTTTTGGCATTCTTTATTTTTACTGCACTGGAATGTTAATAGGAGTATTCATCTTCCATTCATTTGATTATACATATTTACTAGTAAATTATTAAATATATTATCTCCTTGGATTATCTTAGGAAGTAAACTATATTATATTTAGTATTTAAATATAATGGGTGTGCATGAATTAACATCCAGTTCTTACACAGAAATTAAATTTATTCATTTGTTACATTTAATATTTGAATGGCATTCTCATAAATATCTTAAAACTATTATACATTCAATTTCACAATTTGGAAGGAAAAAAAAAAATACTTTCTGTGCATCTGGAGAGCAAAGAACAGGGATTAAATAAATAAATTTGAATATAAAGATACAACTCTTTCACAATGTTTAGATTTATATGAACATATGCATGCCTATTGAATCCTGTGATTGAATGAGTAAATTCTAATAAATACACATTTTATTCACATCATATCTTACTAAATTTTTAAAAGAACAACAAAAGATTATTGCTTTCTAAAAGACACTATTTTGGCATTAGAACATAAAAGACAAGAACCATACATAAATCATACGATTTTTTGCAGTTGTGTTATGAAAAACAGAAATGTACCTCTGGAAGTGGTCCTTGATTAACATTGCAAAATTTAGCCAATGGACTTAAAAGTGCTGGATTAACTTGTTCTTTTCCTGAAAAGAAAATTTATTTTAATCTGACATGAATATTACTTACCAGAAAATGAATTCCAATCATTGTTATGCTTTTCATATGTAACAAAATACTACAAAGATTTTGGAAACTACTCCTCACACAGTACTCATTAATTTATTCCACTAGATATTTAAAAGGAAATTCAAATTTAATTCAATTTTCATCAGTCTTCCAACACCATTTAAATAAAAATGTATACATACAAAAGTTTAATTATGGAAAATCTTACTCTCTTTGGAAATTTAAAAGATAACATGAAATCTAGAAACTTAAATGCATCTAATTTTTATTTTAATGTTCAGATGCAAAATAAACCAGAAATTAGATTTCCAATAAACATACAACTTAATTACAATAAGGTCATTTTTACTCAGATCCTATCTAACTCTTAAAATAATATAGTTATTGTACAGATGAGTATTAATGGAACAAATTGGTCACAAAGGAAAAAATGCTTAAATAGAAGCAAAAGTTAAGTAAATTGCTGCCAAAGTATGAAAATGGTTTACAACCCCATCCTGTACCCTTTACACCAGATTTATGCAATGGTTTTAATCTGCTACTCTGATCAATAAAGCAAGCAAAAAATTCCCATTTGCATAGTTGTGTCACAACATACTTAAAAAATGCTTGTGAAGATTTCAGTCTCACAAAATACTGTTCAATCTGCATAAAGGTGCCCACACCTTTATGAAAGGAAAATGTTGCACAATAGTTCTATTAACAGACTTGCACAACAGTTCTATTAACAGACTTCACAAAACAATCTTTCCCTCTCTTTTGAAGTCATTATTTTTTTATGTTGATAAACAACTGGATTAAAAATTATTCTCCATTACTATATGCCATAATTAAACTCATAGAACCAGTGGTGTGCTTTCAACAATGGCACAGCAAGGGAAGGCCAAGAGAGTCTATCATGGCCCAAGCACGGTTTGAAAAAGGGCAGCAAATGGGCCCCAAAACAAATAAGATTTTTCAGAAAATTTCAGTTTTTGTTTCGATCAATTTCTGGGAAAAAATATTTGTAATTAATAATCAGTGTAATATAACTTATTATTCCCTTTCTTGCTTCGTTTCATAAAATATATTAAAAGTAACGTTTGCAGTATATCGATCAAACATCTTCGTAATCAAAGCATTCTTTCTTCCTGAACACTTTATTTTTCTAAAATAGGGATATATTTTTATTTTTTTAATGAAATACATGTACAGATCATGCTTGTTATTTTAAAATGATAATAAACGATACGCTACAGTTTTTTTATATATTATAAACCCTTCCACCTTGAACTATTATTAATTCGGTGGCTGAATTATAACTATAGATATCTTTGTTGTTATTATTTATATCTTTGTTGTTATTATTTATATCTTTGTCATGCATTTTACTTGTTAAAATCTACTCCACATTTTATTATTCAGTGAACAGTGAATGAAATTGCTCACAGTGTTCAATAAAATAATCGAAGAGATAAACATTTTATTACTATACTGTTTGCTATTTGCAATAAAGTAAATTCTCCTTTTCATAATATTTTATTTACAGTTGTTGTGTTGTGCAAAAGTAATATCTTAATTAATACAATAAAAATTCATTTTTTATTCAGACCATGTTAATACACTGCTGGCCACCCAAATTGCAACACCAAGAAAGACAAAAGATATCACAACAAAATTTATTTAGTAGATAACATGTTGACCAAATATCAAATGACTAAATTTATAGACTTCAATGAAGTTTGGTTCCTTCTAGAATCAGTAACCAGAGTAGCTGCCATTGTTGGAGATCACTGCTGCCACATGCCTCAGCATTGATTCAAAGAGACTTTGGATGTGTTCTAGGAGTACAGCAGACCAAGCAGCTCCCACACGTTGCCAAAGTTGATCTGGTGTGGCAGCTTGGGATGTAATCTGGGTCAATTGGTCAGCAACCATGCACCACATGTTTTCTATTGGCGAAAGATCCGGAGAGTGAGGCGGCCAGGGAAGCAGTTCAATCTGACGATTCACGAAGAACCCTTGGACAATGCGTGCCACGTGTGGTCACACATTATCCTGTTGAAATATGGCTGTGGCAAACCCTGAAGGTAAGGAAGGACAACTGGCTCCAACATCTCGGAGATATAGCGCTCGCTGTTTAAAGTACCAGCAATACTTACTAGATGAGTGCGAGAGTGATATCCACTACCGCTCCATACCATAATACCCGGTGCAAGAACAGTGTGGCGGTGCATAACGCAGCTGTTCAGCATCCTCTCTCCACGGTGTTTCCAGACTCGAATCCGACCATTGTGGTGTCGCAGACAGAAGCGTGACTCGTCAGTAAAGACAATTTCATTCCATTCTGCCATCCACATCCTTCTTTCATCGCACCATTGGCGGCGGAGACGTCTGTGGTTCTGCGTCAAGGGTAGACGAAACAATGGACGTCTTGCGGACAGACCACTCTGCTGTAAACAGCGTCGAATAGTATGCGCAGACACTGGATGATGTGTTACAGACTGAATGTGCTGTGCTATGGTTCGTGATGTGACCGAGCGATCCATCACTGCCATGCGCACAATGTTCCTGCCATCACGTGAGGTGGTGCACTAAGGTGGATGTGATCACACACATCAGTCCGTCGTACCCTCCTGCATCCAACGGTCACATATCCGCATTACAATTCTTTGGTTTCGTACAACACGACTACCAGTTTCCCTGAAAGATAATCCACTCTCTCGGTAGGCCACTATCCTTCCTCTGTCGAACTTGGATACTTGATCAAACAATGATCGCTGTTTACTACGAGGCATAATTGATCATTTTTTTA
Source organism: Stegodyphus mimosarum (assembly GCA_000611955.2). Taxonomy (NCBI): domain Eukaryota; kingdom Metazoa; phylum Arthropoda; class Arachnida; order Araneae; family Eresidae; genus Stegodyphus; species Stegodyphus mimosarum. Next base: position 201,878 of record KK120685.1, on the reverse strand, counting down.
AAAAAAACCACAAGAAAAACATAATTGCCAAACTTGAAATCGTTGAAAACTCCCAAGCCTTAAACAGCGCTTCGAAGTGGTGCCACAGGCGTGCGTGACGTGCGTCTGCGCTGAAATTCTAACCATTTGCATATCTCACCTCGGCTAATGCATGTTGTAAATTTCATGTTATTTACATGCTTCCTTCAGGGTGTTGCATTTACAGTGACCAGCAGTGGAATACAAAGAAAAAATTTAGTGATTCTCGGAATTGAAAAAGAAAGCTACAGCAAGAAGAAGAATCACAGAATTCCAGAATAAAAATGGAATCATATTTAGTAAAAAAATAGCAAAAGGGAAAACCCAAAAATTGCAACAGAAACACTCACTGTAATTTGGGACATTCTGGAGTTTCAAGACGTTGCTTATTAAAATTCAGTAATAATAACGTTCCAATAATATCATATCAGCTTTGCACAGAAAGATTGTTCGTGGTTCCCACATACTCCAGAGCAAATTCAGCTTAAATGTAGAGCAACATCAGTTAACTGTCTAATGCCAAAATCTTTGTTTTCTCGACAGGTTAGTAATGAAAAAGAAAGGAACTAGAATTAACCGATTCATCAAAAAATTATTATATTCACCAAAAAATAATGCAGCATACTGCTCTTTTTTGCTTACTGTTCATTACAAAAAATTCTGCTACACAATCATCTTTTATAACAACATCTGTTTTAATAAGTGGAGGAAAAAAGATTAATTGATTAGTCATAAAAGATGTCCAATCGTTCAAAATCATTTGCAACTTGAAAAGAAACAGAAAGAAAATTAATTAATAGAACAGGAATTGACGAATCATTACAGGCAAATGTATAGTCCGAAAAAAAAATGGAGGAGAAATACATTACAAAGAATTTTAGCTTGTACGAAGTACCTGATTATACATATTCTTCCTCTATGTGGTCATACTGAAAATCTAGCACTTCAAGATAGTACAAGTGTTGGAAACCTATTATCTTTATTTACACTTGCAGCTCAGTTTGATACGGTACTCGCAAATCATCTTAGAAATGTCATGAAATGGTAAAAACTGTCTCATACCTATCACCGCAAATTCAAAATGAATTTATTCATCTTTTGGCATCCACAGTTCGAAATCAACTAATAAGTGACATCAAAATAAATAAATATTACAGACTTCCATTTCATTCGACTCCTGATATCATTCATTGAGAACAAACGTTGCAAGTCTTTCAGTATGTAAACACTGATTTTACCAACAGAAAAATTTCTGTCAAAGAATCTTTTTTGGGATTTATTGAAATACATGCTAAAGATAATTGAAAATAGAATTAAAAAAATTAAATTCTGATGCGATTTCATTAACAAACTGTAGATCCGAATGTTATGATATTGCAGCCATGATGTCAGGTCACACATCTAGCATTCAACAAAGAATTATGAAAAAAAATAAATAAATAAAGCATTACTTGTAAATTGTTGTGGCGGACCACACAGAGATAAGTCAGTTATGCGTGCAGTCCCTGCTTCCAAGCTTTTATGATGTCTCCCATGACATGTTTCTGGCATCACAGACGCATTAATTCATTCTAGTCGACAGTGCAAGATATAACTTCACGACTAGTGTCAGGAGATTTTAGTGTTCTGCACTGTGTCTGTCATCAAAGCCTCTCAATTTCAGGATGACAAACCAATGATCTGATTTTTCCTCTGATATCGTTCCAGATATAATGAATCAGAGGATGTAAAGTATTACTGGAAAATTAAGGAGGCATGGCTAATTCAGTCTGAAGATTTTTGCTATCGAAGTAACACATCAGAAGGCTCCGGAACTCTCAACTAGCTTCTTGTAATTGTAATAAATATGTTTTGAGTTCAATAATGCAGTAAGTATTACACAACCTTGCAAATGTACCCAATCATTATTGGGAGTCAGATGTGTTACCTGCTGCCCTTCCCACAGTAGTAATCCTCCAATGTGATGATCCCGCATTAAATTTTGTATGAGTTACTGCAGTTACGCAAGATCCAATCTTTGTAACATGCTTAGGAATAATTGAAAACATATCTCTTTTTCTCACAATCAACATTATGATGGGAATTATTAAAAAATACTTTAAAGAAAACTGTTAAATGCGAATCTGAAACATGATAGAGTGCCAGAGCAAAAGCAATTAGTGTTACTGTCTAGACGATAGGCTGGAAGAATTAGTAGAACTATTAGAAAAATTAGCAGAGACTACAAGTGACATCAGAAGTGAAGTTATAATTTTATTGTAAAATACATTGAATTTTAATTTCATAATTTTAGTCCACTTTTGGCATAAAATCTTGAGGAGAACTATATCATGTGGGGCCCAGATTACAAGATCCTAAAATGAATTTTAGAAAAGCATTCTATGATCTTGAATCAATAGTGAATGAATATGCAGAAATTCAAGACGAGATCTATGAAGAAGCAATAGAAAAGGGTAAGTCTCTTTGTGAAAAATGGGATATTGATACAGCAATCCATGTTAGAAGATGCCAAAAAATGCCAGGAGAATTGGCTGGAGATGTTGGCCTTTCCACAAAATGAGCAAGAAATAAGTACACATTTACAGAATTAAGTGACCTTAAATCCAAATTTGGATTTTTACTGAATGTTGAAAATGTATTAAACAAGGTTAATGTTCATAATGATCTTGAAAAGATTTGTAAAAATTTGAGTGAATTTTATAATACTGATTTTAATGGAACAGAACTCTATGTCAAAATACACTACTGCAAGATATTACTGCACAATAGAAAAGAAACTGAACTCCATTGGAGCTTCTAACCTTTAAAATCTCGTATGGAGATGATTTTGTAAACCTGAGAGTCACACTTCAAATACTTCTTAATATTTCAGTATAAACTGCTAGCTGTAAACTTTCATTCAGTAAACTAAAATTAATCTTGACACATCTATGATCAACTAGAACTCCATTAGAGCTTCTTTTATAATCTCGTATGGAGAAGATTTTCCAAACCTGAGAGTCACACTTCAAATACTCCTTTCTATTTCAGTATAAACTGTGCTAGCTGTGAATGTTCGTTCAGCAAATTAAAATTAATTTTGACATATCTAAGATCAACGATGGGATGATATCGCCAAGTGACCTAGCATTTTTAAGTGTGGAAAGAGAAAAATTTGAAATGATTGACTTTGATGAAGTAATAAATTTGCTAAAAAGAAAAATATATACACAGCAATTATAATGTCTTTCATCACCAATCTCATGATACATAGCCAATAATGTATAGCGGATATTATATTATTATTAATAAATATATCTACTTGTAAAATATATATATATATTAACTTTTTTCAGTGTTTAAAAACTATCTTTTTTAAAACAATTACATAATTATGTAAAATAAATACAGTACAAAGTTTGAGATCCGGACGTCCAATATACGGAATAATCTAAAATCCAGACATCAAAACAACCAACAGGTTTTTTTTTTTAAATGCTTTACGCACATGCATTTGATTTTTTCCCTCGTAGATAAAACATGTGGAAAGTCGCGATTCTTAATTTACCATCAGCACTAAATAAATACCTCGTTATTGAAAAAATAATAATTTAGCATAAATTTTTGTCATCAATAATTTGACTCCGTAGCTGCGTATCTGCTTGGCATATATTTCAAACCGAAACATTCTAGATACAAACACCTACTAAAATTTTATATTCCTGACACCAACCTAGTGAATCATTATTTATTATATTGCTTTCATCATAGCATATTTATCAACGCATGACAACTCGAGTAATTATTCATGCAGCAATGCAGTTTTTTTTTATATTAGTACAAAGAGAATGGTAACCTTTTATGCTGACATTATTATGCTTGACAATAACTACAGGTTTAAATTAAATGCGCTAAGAAATACCGACGAGGAAAAATTTAACAAAAATTTCTTTCCATATGCTAAAAATAGATTTTGTTAATGATACTCATTGGCCAAAAGATTATACTTAGTGTTATTTGAATTAAGAATAACCGATTTATTTTTCATATAAACCCAGAATCGGCGCCAGAGCTTGTATAGCTGCACTGGGTGGCAGAATTTAGGGAAGACAAGATTTTTGGAATTTAGAGAAGAACAAAGCAACAAAATTAAAGGATGAAAATATTTTTAGAATTTAGGGAAAGCACTGGGATTCAAAATTTAGGGGTAATAAGAATTTAGAACTTAGGAAGGCACTTGGTAGCAGAATTTAGGACCCGCAAAGACTGCATCAGATGGTAAGATATCTAGCGCCGGCCCTCGATAAGCCTTAAGTATATGTAGGAATTTATTTATTCAGAATTCAAGCCTTAAGAATGCGCAAGAAAATAGAGATGAGTATAATAAATAACTAATACAATCAGGCTTAGTTGTCTCAGTGAGTGATAGAAGAATGACAAAATTTAACAGAACAACTTGTCTTTCATCACCAATTTCATGATACATAGCCAATAATGTATAGCGGATGCTATTATGCTAGGCTAAAATTATATTTTATGGATTCTAAGGAATTTTAGCCAACATAGTAGACTTCTCTGTTATTTAACTTTCTGATTTGATCCAGCATTATTTTTTTTTGCAAGCTGTTTTTATTACAACAATTTGATGAAAATTAAAGTTTCAGTTTTCGATCATGTTGAAAAGAGTTTCTAATTCTGGAGCTGCAACAGAATCTACAAAGCGAAAGTACGTTTCCATGTCCATTAAATGAATAGTGGAATTGCTGTATAAAATGGATAAAGGTATATCAGTCTCAAAATTATGCAAGGAGTATTGCATTGGAAAGTCAACTGCATATGATATAAGAAAATAGGAATAAAAAAACTATTTGACATTTTTGTGGATTCCGACATCTAGCTCGCAACGAATAACAGAAAAATGATTAAAAGTGAAGATCATGACAAAGTGATAATTGAATGGGTCAAACAGTGTCACAGCGAGGGTGGGTCATTGACAAGTCAAAAGCTAATGGCTAAAATGCAAATGCTAAAATATTTCACTAAGAAACAAACCTAAAAATTGAGTATACGTATTCGACAGGTTGGTTACCAAATTAAAAAATTGCCATGGTATAAGGCAATTTAAGAATTTCAGATAAAAATGCTTAAACTGATACTCAAGCTGCTGAAATATTTGCAAATGAATTCATTGAACTCATTAATAGTTAAAAGTTATCTTCAGAACAAATTTACAGCACTGATGAAACTGCTCTTTTCTGGCAATATGTACCACAAAATACCTTGGAAACCTCTACACAAAAGGCTCCAACTCGTGTCAAAGATTCCAAATGTGACTAGAATGCACAAGTGTAAACTTTTCATAACCGGAAAAAATGCACGACCTCCGGCATTGAAAGGACGAAAACGTTTCTTGTTATATATCATGCAAATAGAAGAACATGGATGACACAAGTGTTAATGAATGATTGGTTTAAAAATCATTTCATACTCGAGGCTTGGTAAAATTTGGTTGGTTTACCTGATAATGCAAAAATTGTCCTGATTTTAGACAACTGTTCCACTCATACTTCACTTTAGTGAAAGTTTTAGTGAAAGATAATGTATCCCCTATTATTTGTTCCTCTAAATTGTATGTCAATCATTCAGCCTATGGATAATGGAATAGCGCACGTGCTGAAATGCAAATATAAAATAGAATTTTTAAAATCCATGTTAAATTTCTTGATTAATGGCAAGACTATTCAAGAATTTTTTAAGTATTTTAGTGGAAAATTTGCTTTTGAATGATTGGTTTGAAAATCATTTCATACCCGAGGCTTGGCAACATTTGAATTTGGTTGGTTTATATGATGATGCAAAAATTGTTTTGATTGTAGACAACTGTTCAGCTCATACTTTACTTAAAGTTTCAGTGAAAGATAATGTATTTGTATTATTTTTTCCACCAAATTGTATGTCCATCATTCAGCCTGTGGATATCGGAACAGTGCATTCACTGAAATCAATTATAAAGTAGCATTTTAAAAATCCATGTTAAATTTCTTCTATATTGTGCGAATAAAACAGCATGGATGACACAAGTGTTACTGAATGATTGCTTTGAAAATCATTTCATACCTGAAGCTCAGCAGCATTTGAATTCAATTAATTTACTTGAGGGAACAGAAAATTGTCTTGATTGTAGACAACTGTGCCTCTCAAACTTCACTTTTAGTTTTAGTAAAAAATAATGTATATGACATTGTCTTTCACTAAAAAGATAATGTATTATTCTTTCTTCAAAATCACAAGTTCATTATTCAACCTTTGGATATCAGAATAATGTGTGTGCTGAAATGCAAATATAATGTAGTATTTTAATGTCCATTTTAAATTTCTTGAATAATGGCAAGACTATTCAAGAATTTTTTTAATATTTTAGCATAAAATCTTCTGTATGGAGCATCACAAGAACATGGAAGGGTGTCTCCAGATACTTTAAAAAATGCTTGGCATAATTTATGGCCAGCTAGCATATTTCATGGTGAGGTTGACGAATATGATAGCCATGAATGTGAAGGTTTTCGGATATCACAAACCAAAGGTTAGATTTTCCAATTAATGGATTTTTTAAAGAAATGTGGCGATGAGGTAATAAATGAAGATGATACAATGGGAGTTTTTCATTTCGATGACGATGCTCCAATTATCAATCAGTTAATGGAGGCAAAATCTGTAGTATGGTTGGTTCTAGATCCAAAAAATACTGGTACCGATAGTGATGAAAGTTTCAGAGAGATTATTAAAAACAAAAAAATTTCAATTAACAAGCTACTTAGAATTCTTGACACAGCAATTACAGGACTTGGAACAATGAAACTTTGTAAATGAACAAGAAATGATGTCTGTCTACAGAATTAAAGAGAAAATATTAGCACAGAAAAAGCAAATTAAACAACTTACATTGAAAGAAATGTTTAATGAAATAAGCAAATAAATATAAAGTTTTTTTTTTTGTTCTTTTTTGCACATTTTTTTACCCTTTAGATCATAAATGCTCCATTATTTCATAAATCACAATTCCATATTTTTAATTTTATAACTTCCGCATGCCATCTTACAAGCTTTAAAATGATGATCTAATATTCGGAAAAATCCCAAATACGGAATCGCTGAAGTCTCGACCTGTCTGATCTCAGACTTTATACTGTAATATCCTTTTAATTAACACTAGATGACCTTATGTCTAATTTTTCCATTGAAAGAGACATTTCCAAATCCAACTTTAGTCTTGATTTCTTTAACTAGACTTTTGTCTCAAATGTAATGCCTAATCTCAGCTTGTATCCTTGTTTATTCAAAAAAAAAAAACCCAAACCAGTATAGTATTTTGTACAAGTGTAGTTAGGTAGTGACTATTCATAATAAATTATAGAGTAATTTAAGGTAGGTACTGCATTCTATTATTATTTTCATTATATTCTTATTAAGAGTATAATCTAAACATTACTGTATGTTTTACGGGGGCTTGCCAAAAAGGTATTGTGCCTCTGGCACCAGTTATGTTTGCTATGCCACTGGCTCCCAATGGACAAAAGGTATTATGCTAATCTGCAACATTTTACTTAATAGCACTCAAAAAACTTTTTACTTAAATTTAAAAAGCATTAAAAGGAATATCATTTTATCTTTCTTGAGAACACTCAAATGTAGTTTCAATTTGAGCACAGTTGGATTTTTTCAGAAATTGGATTCTCTCAGATTACATCGCTTTTATGCCAAAAAGAGCTAGCTGACTTTCACAGACAGTCATACACAATTATTCACATAGTTACCTTACATATGCTGTTAAATATGGCAATAAGTCATAAGATATTTTATCCAATTAATATGTAATTAAAATGAAATTAGTTATACTTTAGTTTTTAAATTAACTACACTTTTAGTACTACATTTTAAATCATGCTCATGAATGTTTTCTTGTGATATGTAAAAAAAGTCAAAACTACCAATGCAAGTCAGCATCCCAGTCACATACGTCTTGATCATCTGTTTACTATTCCTTTCAAGATATTATAGTTTTTAAAGAAATAAGAAATGGTCACAAAAGGCAGATCTATCTCATATGTTCTCATTTGTACAAACATGAAACATTATACTTGTCATTTCAGAGCGGAATAAAATACAGTTTAATGAGATAGAAATGTGTTAATTATTGTTATCTATCAGATTATTGTTATTATTGTTATCTATCAGATTAAAAAACTATTTATTTCTTAAGGCTTACTCACTACAATCCTCCCTAACAGGATTGCACAAATTTATAACAGCATATCACGCATTTTGCACTTGCATTTGCATTAATCCTACCTATCACAGCTGCCACTCCTAAAAGAGGTCAATATTTCTGAGAACATACATAAGCAATAGTAGTGAACCACATCTCTGTAAGACAACACATGAGAACCTGAAGCTATAAGTGGCTATCTTAGTCAGAATTATAATTTTCGTTTAAACTTGTACATGCTACATGGCATGCTACTGCAAAAAAAAAAAAAAAAACTGTTCATAGATCCCAGTTTGCCTCCTGTTTTTAAAATCCCAAATATGTAGTAGCTCAACCAAAACTAGACAATATGTAATGCTCCCTTCAATGCACCGAAACTAACTAAATAATACACTATGCGTACTTAGTTGATGAAAGTGATTCATTACATTTTCAACTCAAAGCTTTTTAGCATTTCATTATATTTTGGTTTCTAATTACTTTTTCCTTTTTCAATCTAAAAGAAAAATTAAAAAATAAATTACAAGCAGAAATAACTTTTATGCAACATATTAAACTGGCAAGCAATTCAGTCTTATAGAAAACACTGAAAAATGCACCTAATTTTTCAAATTACATTTTAACATGTTTCATTAAAATATCCTGACATATGCATAACAAAAGAATAGATACTTGTCGTTTATCACAACTACTTTAATAGAAGCCACTAAATTTTCAGAATTTGCCAAACTCTGGCAGCCATTCTTCAGGCAACCATGCCCCTAATAATCCTTCAGTTAAGCAACATTGCCATTTTCACATAAATCTTCCTGTTGTATTCCTAGTTCTAATGGTTTTAACGGTTTACACAGAACATTTGGTATAAAATCACTAGAGAAAAATGATAAGATGTGTTGGACAGGGTACAATGCCAAGATTGCACATAATGCCAAGTTGGTGTGAATCTATGATTTTTTTAAAGTGAAAACAGATTGCTCTGCACATGGGGAGAAGAAGAGTGGCAAAAAAGTTAATGAGTTTTGCAAAAAAGAGAAGCATTTTATTTTCTTAATGTATCATATAATCCTTATTTAATAATTAAAATTTGCATTTTAACTTACTAAACTGTGTTTTCTTTTGATATGTTGACATTGTTTGCCAACTTACGATAAATATTAATATTTTATAAATCTTTGCCATTTTGTACCTGATAAGGAACTTTTATTTTTTTACCTGTAAAAAATCACTTAATTATGCCAAGGTACTTGCATTAATATGTTCAGTATCGAAGAAAGCTACTGTTTTACTTATATGATACAAATGTTAGAGTAAATGCAAAATTGATGTTTCATTCTTCAATGACATGAGAGAGTGTTCAAGAAATTTAAGAACGAATACTTTTTAAAAAATACTGCGATATAACGATAAAAATCTTCGCAACTTTCATCTCCAGATACAAAATTTAAAATGAATAATTTAATTTCCCCTGATCAACCAATTATTATTATTGGCTGTTGCTGTTATTATTTTATAAGGGACTTAAAAATTACGTAATATATCTGTATATATTTTCACTTTTGAAAATACTTAATACATTAATATGTTAAAAACCTGAAATGATATATGAACTTTTTCATATTCAAAGCACACTCCCTTCCAAAGATAAGAGGAACAACAAAATCTAGTTTAGAATAGATATTCTCAATAAGCATCATAGAAAAAAATATTAGCTACTATATTAATTAATAAATATTAACATACTAAATAGCAAGCTCACTCCCAGACCAACAATAATGCAAGCTGACCATCCAATACCAGCATACCACATGTAAGATACTTTGTATAAAGGAAACACATGCCTGGATAAATAAGAAATACAGTTAGAAAGAGTATTAAAATTACAAATGTATAAAGGCGATATAGGTCTTGCTTAATATGATCACCTTTGTTCACAGTTACTTTGATAATATCAAACAATTAAAAAAATATCTTTCAACACAGCAATGAAATTCGATTATTTTAAATTAAATGTTAATTGAAAACATATAAATACTCACAGCATTTTAATTACAGGAAAAAGTTGTAACTAATTAAGCTTCTGCAAGTGCCACACAAAAATTCATTTATGAACAATTCCAATTACCTCTGGAAATTATTTAGCCAATGCTGTATTCCTAATCTTAATACACAGAGGGTTTTCCTCATCTCGGCATTTCTAGGAAATTTACTTCCATCTTCTTTCCACAGTTTATTTCACGATGTGCTTGGATTTGTTTTAGAAAGTGATTGGCAAATTAATTTTCTTCTATCATCAATTTTGTAACTTAAACTTTTTCATCAATATCTACCTAAAGTACTCACAAGTCATGTTAGTTCAAATTTTGCTTTTTCTTCACAAACTTCTTCTATTTGATTATTTGTTAAAAGGCGGACATGTTTAAAATGGTTCTTTATGATATTTGCTGATACGTTTTTTTCAAGACATGTTCAGCAAATGCAGCATATCAAGAAAGTTAGCTTTCATTCCTAATTCATTTACACCAACAGCCATGTCATCCCTGTTATAAAAAATTCTTAACACCATTCTCATGGGAATAATATTCTTTCATTGCTCTAATTCTACTGATTACATGGTTGAATAAGAAAAATCTATAATTTCAATATGTTTCAGAGAGACATTCATGTTATGCACTATGCAGCTGTCAATAAGAAGAAAGATATAATTTTTCAATTTATTTCAAAAGCCATTCATTAAAAATTACTGACATCATCTGCACTCATCAAAAGTTTTCTTTTTTTACCACATATATTGATGCAGCATAGAACAGTGAAATGATCTTTTGGTACACTCACTTCCAAAAGTTAAGTACGAAGATGTAAAATGCAAAAAAATCAATAAATATTGCTTTGATTGATACGAAATTCGGCAGGAAAGTAGCATATATATATTTATGCATCAAACAAAATCAATAATTATATACAGAAATGAAAACAATATTAAATTTTTGTAAGTTATCAGATAATGACATACTGGAGACTTAAACAGAATTATGTATAAAGTGAAAATAAACAGCATAAAATGAAAAAAAAAAGGAGATTAATAGGATATGTGATCCTCCCATCTGTATACAAAGTTTAAACCTTGTGACCATGCATTCAATTAGGTAGTCAACCATTGCAGAATTAAGCAATCGCCATTCTTCTTGTAGAGCAGTTTCCAGCTCAATAAGAGTGGCTGGAGGTGGGAAACGTGAAGATACAGCACGGCCGACAGCATCCCAAAGATTTTCAATGGGATTAAGGTTGGACGAATATGCTGGCCACGCCATACGCACAATCCCTTCACTCTCCAGGTAGTCATTGACAATGTCAGCTCTATCAGGACTTGCGTTATCGTCTATTAAAACAAAAGTAGGGCCAACTGCTGCAGTGTACAATCTCACAATGGGTTCTAGGGCTTCATCTCAATACCACACAGCTGTCAAAGAATCCCGTTTAAAGATGTGCAGACAGGTGCGGTATCCTAATGAAATCCCTGCCCACACCATAATGCTTCCACCTCAGAATGTGTGATGTTCGGTGATGTTTTGGGACTGACTGCGTGTTCGTTGTTCACGCCATATCCTTATACACTTGTCATCTGGCTCCAGAGCAAATCTTGACTCATCAGTAAACATGACATTGCCCCAGTCACATTCCAATTGACATGTTCCTGGCACCACTGTAATCGTGTCCCTCTTGATTGGACGGATAGAGGAACACAAACTTGAGGTACCAGGCGTACAGTCCACTCATATGTAATCTTCGGCATACAGTAGCTGCAGATATCGCCTTACCAATGGGCGCTGTAACCATAGATGTCACACGTGTGGAGGTCACTTTGCGATTCCGCTTGGCTACAATAGAAATATATCGATCTTCTGTGGGGGTTGTAATCCTTGGACGACCGGCTACGGGCCTTCGGACAACTGTCTGTGTGATTTGGAATTGTTTCCACAAACGTGAAATTAAAGAATGATGAACGCCGAAGAAAAGAGCAACATCTGTGATCGACTGTCCTGCTTCAATGCACCCCACAGCATGCCAGCGTTCAGAATCTTCCATTCGTCTTGTGGAAGTCATAGAAATATGTATGTCTTGAAAACAAATTGTACGAAAGTTTTAAATGCCTTCTATCAGCACTAACAATCAACTTCTGTAACCTTTCATAAAGCTGGCTTCTTTATAGGACAGCCTTTTTTGCATATTTCTTGACATGAAAGCGCAATTGGCTGTTATTTAACATATTTGCATACTTCCATTTACCTCTGCAGCAAATTGCATCCTCTTCAATTCTGACTGGCTTCCAGAAAATAGCATTTTCCTCTCCGTGCTTAACTTTTGGAAGTGAGTGAAAGCTATAATTTCAATATGTTTCAGAGAGTTTATGTTATGCACTATGCAGTTGTCAATAAGAAGAAAGATGTATTTTTTAATTTATTTCAAAAGCCATTCATTAAAAATTACCGATACCATCTGCACTCATCAAAAGTTTTCTTTTCTTATCACGTATATTGATGCAGCATATAACAGTCAAATGATATTTTGGTATTTTACAACCTCTTAAAAACAACCTTAATTTGGCAATGAATATTTTGTGTGAATTCTTTACTCTTGAAGATGAAGGACCTGGGTCTGATCGCCTTTGAAATTCAGAAATTATTCAATATATGTGCCAAATTATGGTTGCCTTTCCCCCCTCCCCAATTTTTAATGGTTGACTCAACTCAAAACCAAGCAGTTCGGGCAAATTAATCTCTTAGTTGATGATATTTCTCTGCCGTTTGGCAAGCTTTATAAGCTACTTCATTCAGCAATTTTACTTCAGTTAAAAAAATAGTTATTCTCTAATATTCTAATAATATTAACCAACTTCATCAAAATAAGTGAAGCATCTTTTTGAATCAAATGGGCAAGACTTAAGCAATTGAATTTCAATAACAGTGAGTAATAACATCAACAATGATCATATCAAGCACCATCTG
>KK120685.1:165417-188549 GCA_000611955.2 Stegodyphus mimosarum | reverse complement strand
TAATTTTAAGAGTTTTTTTCCTTTTCACGGGAATTTACTTCCACTTAAGATCAATATTTTACACAGAAAAAGGAGTCAATTTATGAAGTAATGGAAAAGAATGTACATCTGTAATAAATGATTAGTAAAAAAAACTTTAAAATTAAATTTATAACTAATATAGAAATATCTGTATTTCATACAAAAAACCTGAAATATCAATTTGGATATAAAAATATAATAGACAATGTTTCAAAACCTCTGTTGGAAAGCATTTCACTATTTTACCCAATATCTTTGACCATGCATGCAAAATACCTGATCTTTTGTAAACAAATTAGTCCTGCAAGTTTATGTCAATTATTATTTTTTTCACAGAACATTTTATTTACTTGCAAGATGAATTTATTTTAAAAATGAACCCATACCTTGCCTATTGCTTAAAAACAGAATTCTCTTCAAAATTAATGTCAATCTAAGCTTGAATTTTCTTCTTAATTTTTCAAATGGATATATAAAATAAAAGAATTTTTTATGATGATCTTCAATTTAATAAAAGATATTTTGAAAAATCTATTTATTTTAAATAAATTTTGGATAAGACTAAGATCTATATTTTAAATATGTGAATTTGTGTCATATAAATTAAAAGAAAAATTCATAATCAAAAATAAGTATCTGAAAAAAAAATTCAGATCCTTTGATGTTTTAAAATTTAATGCCACATATAACAATATTAGTACATATGCTATATACAGGGTTGCCACTCAAACAGGAGAATGAAATTCCCTGACTTTTCAGGTGTGCTTTAAGAAAATTCCAGTCTATCTGTGTAGTGTGCGTTGGCTGTACTGAGAGGTAAATTAATTACGTTACCACTTGAAAACATAAAAATTTGAAAATTACATATGACTTATGCTTTAAGAGAATTCCAGTCTATCCGTGTAGCGCGCATTGGCTGTACTGAGAGGTAAATTAATTATGCTACCATATGAAAACATAAAAATTTGCCAATTACATATGACTTATAATATACATATATACATATAATGCACAAAGCATTACTATTATAACTATAATAGGAGTTGTTTTCTACACTGGGGATTGAGCTTAGAATCTGCCCAATCTGGTTTAAAAAATTACCTTTTTGCAGACATTTTGCAGTTAAACAAAAGAAAGAAACCTATTTAATGATATTTTAAAATAAATTCATTTATTTTATATTTATTTAGCAGCATACACAAGCAAAAAATACTGCATTAAATTTTGTGACAGTATGTCATCATACTGCTAGAATTAGTTTCAGGATTATGCCAGAGTAAATAAATTTAGAGGGAAGAAGCCAAAGTTAATTACTTAAAAATTGAATTACAATAATCAATATTTTGGTGAATATACTTATATTAAATGGTTAGCCCAGATGAATGATTACTATTTTTTTATTTTACTGAAAAATGACAAGGAATTTATAAAAAGGAAAAAAAAGTATAAAACATTTTGCGGTAAAATCCTATTATACGCTACAGCCTTGGCATGATTTTGAAAATTGTCCCAACACAAAAATGACCCGTTTACTGCTCATCATCATGTCGCTAAATCCCGTGTGTATCGCATACTAACCGATTCGATATATTAAAACCGCTTTTGTTTTATATGAGAATGGGAAGGTATTTTCTCTAGTTCAACACTCACATGCAAGTCTCTCAATTCTCGAGGTTACTGGAAACCAAAGTGGCTAGAAATTTACTTTGCTCTTTTAAAAGGCAATCTAATTGGAACTGAAAAAATTGGCTTTACGCCAGCTGCCCGAATGGTGCTCATGCAATACATAATTCACCAAGAAAGTGATCACTTCCAACGTTGGCACAAAACTCGCTTTTTTGGACAGACTGCCGTATGAAATTCCCTAACTTTTCCAGATTTGGACTAAAATAATTAAACTCCCTGCCTTTTGCCTGACATTTTTGGGCAATTTTCGAATTCCCTGACATTTTCCAGATTTTCCGGTTTTCCAGGAAGCGTAGCAACCTTGTATATATTTTAACAATATATTCTCTGTTAGTGAACAGTTTCTATAGCTCTTGTAAATTAAAACATGAAAGCATTTTTTTAAATAAATTACATGAAAAATCTGTCTTCAGAAAAAATTCACATAAATATGACCCCAACTTACTCAGTATCTTTATTTACAAAGGTGATATTTTGAACAGAAGCAATAGTCCAGTTCTTTGGTAGTGATTCAAAGGAAATATTATGATGGAAATTTTCAGAATCAAGTATGGTATCATTAGTCAGACAACTATCAGTGCTTCGATGATAGCTTAGAATTTTTTTGCTTTTCAGCATGCTTCCAAATCCAATCCAAAAGCATAGACACAAAGCAAATAAAAATCCAGTCACAGAGCCCTGAAATGAAAAATTTCAATTAATTAGCTATGAAACTATTTTAGAATTTTACTAAATGAAATATTAAATTATATTTATTATATTAAAAGACATACTTTTCTAATTAATCACAAAATTTGTTCTCTCATTTTCATTTTGTGAAGCAGCATAAAAATTTCAGAAATATAAAACATATGTTAACCCTTTCAACCTGACTTTTGCATGATTAAAATTTAGCTATGAAAGTAGTTTAATTTAATGATGATATACTAAAAGAAGTGTAATATGAGTTTAAAGTTTTTAACTTTTCCCATTTCCTGGAAATCTCCTGAGATAATATGTCCTAATCGTCTCAGTCATCTAGGATATTGTGATAATAACCTTACACTGAAGGTGAATAAATAATAAAGTTAAATGAAATGCACCTAATATTTTATTCTTACACTGTAAGTATGATAATGGTATAAAGCAGTCTTTACAAAGTGCAACCTGACACATTTAGCAAATAGGGCAGGTTTCTTTAGTCATACGTTTGTTCCCTAATTCCTTAAAAACACTGCAAAGTTAAAAACCCATTTAAAAGTGTGTTTTATTTACCCAATAGGGAATGAAATCTAATCTCTGGGATGTATGTGCCCATTAGGACCAAAAGGGTTAAAGTACAGAAAAATGCATTTTAAGTATTATGCCTCTGATTGGATTATGGGAAGCTGAAGTTAAATCTACAAAGTTACATCTCAAGCGAACCATAGGTGAACAACTTCTAATGCAATAAAAATTTACGACATTGCTACTTCAAATTGAAGTTTGTTTAAATTCGCAACCTTTGTGTCCAATGTCTGAAGATCCATCAGAAATTTCTGCACTTACGCCAGGCCATTTCTTAATTGGTACCCCCTAACTGTCTTACCTGAAGAAAGTATACACGATCAAAATATTCTCATATTACAATGCTGGAAGCTTGTTGAGAAAATGTTTCAAAGCTTTTGAATAAGATGGTTCAATGAATACATTTCTAATTTGCAATGACGTTCAAAATGGTTTAAAGTGCAACATAATTTAAAGATTAATGATTTAGTTATCACAAAGGAAGACAATTTACCCCCCGCTACAATGGAAATTAGGAAGAGTGCTGGAAAATTTCCTAGCTCAGATAATATTGTTTGTATTGTGAAGCTCAAAACTGCTAATGGAGTTTTCAAAAGACCAATTCACAAACTTAGTGTTTTGCCTATCAGTGATTAAGTTTTTTTTTCCCCTCATAAAGCATTATAACTTTACACTTTGCTTAAATATAATTAAGTTTCTGAATTGTATCAAGGTTTTTGTGCATCTGTTGTGAGAACAATTTAGTTCCATTTCATAATTTCATATTATGTTGTCTTGTGCATATTTTAATGACATTTTTCTTGCATAATTTAATATTGTTTCATTTTGTAATAACAATTTCATTTTGTAAAGGGTATTTAGATTTGAAATGATGTTTCAACACCGGGTGGAAAGTTTCGGTCACCAGAGTCATCTGCCTGTCTGTGAGATCATTTTGCAACGCGCAGTTTGCATTTTTGTTTTTGCATTCTTGCAAATGCTAACAGTAACTTTCACACTTTACTTTTTTGCTGTGTTGTGTTCTAAAGTTGAGATCGCAAAAACTAAAAATTAGCAGTCCACTCGCATTGATGTATTCTTATGTTTATTAATTTAAATTTAAGATATCACTACGCAACAATCAGTATTAGCAACATTCCACTCCAGCTGCTAACTCCAATCAATTCATTTGTGAGTGTTTGAAACTAATATATGGCAATCAATCTCAGTTAGCTGAATGTCCAAAATAGCACTGTATTAAATTAAATGTTATACATTAAAAAAATGTATAGCATTTAATTTAGTTGCAGTTGATATAAGAAAAAAGGTTTATCTCACAAATGCAGCAAATTTAAAAGATGCACTTTTATCTACAATACCATAGTATTCTTTACTGGCAGAAAAGAATCTAACGTGAAAGGATGTTAAAAAAACAGTCAAACAAAACAACAGCACCCCTTACTTGAAAAATACAGGCAATTTAAGTTTAAAAATACATACACATTACATTCAAAACTATAATCAGAAATAAAAAGGAAAATGCATTACCATAGCTTTTAAGATAACATGAAATACATGATACAAAATGAATAATCTACAATGAAACATCATCAGTTTTTAGGAATACTTTTCCAAGGTATTCCACACTTCCTACAAACATCATACCTTAACGAATTATTTTCTTAATAACACTGTTTATTATCTACCACAGTGCAACGAATTTTGTGAAGCATAATATTTTAAAGTTTTTTGCCTAGTATCCAGTATTTGAAAGCATATGGCATACTTAAAAACTTTATATTAACCATTTTCTAATATTTTAATATTACATAGCTGCCAACCTTGAAATCTTAAAAACCGGGAGATTTGGGGGAGAAAGTGGGAGGGAGATTTTTGGAAGAAACTGCACAGCAACACATCCTATTTTAAAGGAACTCCAAACTCATTTCAAAATGCATGGTTCAAGTTACTAAATTATTTGTAATTCAATTCAGATGTGAAATATATTAGCATTTATTTGAACATTCTAAATTTTATATTCTTTGGCTAATTTCACTTTGTAGTTTTCTTACACTTTTATACCAAAAAAACTCCAAGTAAAAGAGGAAAACTCTTATTTGTCAGAAAGCTTTTAAATAGAATGAAAATAAAATTAATAATTTATGTACATAGTATTTATGTGCATAAGCTTAGTAATCTACTGTTTGAGTAAACACAATTAAATATAAATATTAACTGATCAAACACTGTTTAAATCTTCTCATAAAAATCTACTACTATCTGAAGTAGATTAAGACCACTCTAATCAAATAAAATTTAATACAAAAAATTTAATAAGATCAATATAATATAATAAAAAATACATTTCAGATGAAATAAAATTTAACAAAAAAAAATTATGAAAATCATTAGAGGTATGGCATTTGCTTAATTTAAGTATTAAAAATTCAATAAAAGCCATTTATTGCTGGGAAATATTTTGCTTAATAAAGGCTAAAAATTATAAAGCAGGAAATTTGGTAATCTACCAGGAGACCAGATGATGATGCGAAAAAACCGGATTCTTCTAACAAAACCAGGTAGGTTGGCAGCTATGTGAAGTTATTTACCATAGACAAATTTAATTAAATACCATAAGCATAGGCTTACTTTTGCATTGGCTCTGTTACAGAGCATTCCTAAGGAAAATAAACCGAGCATAGGTCCCCCGATGACATTAAATATAGTCAATGATGCTTGTAAAACACCTCCTAACTTCTCAACAATAACAGTTAATCCAATACAGAGCAGACCATAAGTAAAAGCTGTAATTTTAAAAACGTATTATTTGTCTATATAATATGCTTAGACATACACAGCAAAACTCATCAGGTATACACAACTGTTAAAATAAATGTAGCAAAATAAATAAATAAAAGAATGCAATAATAATTAATGAAATTTTCATCAGTTCCAAATTAAAGATGCATTCCATGTATAATGCTTTTATAGCTTAACACTTGCATCACACGTCTGACTTCTAATCATGATATGCAACTTAGTTAATGGGAAAATCTTGCATTTTTTACTAAACATATTATAATTTACTTCCTTAAATTTATTTTTGTTGCAAAGTTAAAAATCTTCAAAAAATTTTATTTCTTTTTTATTTCATAGAATTACATGACAGCAATTTTCCTTTTGCAATATAAATCACTAATACTAATCATATACACTGAACAAAATTTTTTCAATCTAGATAAAGAATAAAATATTACTCTTACTTTCCTAAGGTAAAATACAAACATAGAGTATTAAAAATGAAATGATGAAATAAATTATGCATATCTTTGCAATATAAACAAATGATTCATTTTTCTCAGGCCCCCCCCCACATATTTATTACATCTTATGATGGGAGCAAGAAGTTTCTTCTTTGAGGAAATGAAAATTTCTTGTAGCTGTTCAGCCACATCTAAAATAAAATTATCATAAGTAGTCTCCTTACAGATGATCTATGTACTTATTACAGATAAACCAAACCTATTAAAAACACACATACTGGCCAACATCAGCTTGAAGACTTAAACAGAATATGTTAAGGTCATTTGAAACAAAACAACTCTATTATATTTGGTTGTAATATAAAGACTCGTAATCTCAGGCAGTAACATCTAATTTACCTTTGTTTTCTTTTTAGACTAAATCTTGTTACACATTTTTGACACTTTTTGAGGGCCACAACTACTTTTTCATACTTGATAAATCCTTTTATTCCTCTCGTAGCTTCCTTTTGTTTGAATTTTAATTTTGGAAATCATACAATATGGATATGATGAAGGAATTTCCTGCTCTTTCTTACAATGAGATGTGAAGTTTACAGCACTTTCCTTTTGAAAAAATAACAGAATTGTAATTTGATGCACTGGATTTACTTGTTGTAGTTGAAATACTCCAATCTTCATCAGAGGAAATAGAATAAATTTCTCTATTAGATTCTTCAAGAAAACTCATTACTAAAAAGTTGTACGATAAATCTTGTAAAACTTTAACCATTTCTTTTTCTGATAGATATTTTCTTCTGATAGTTCTACATGACATGATTATCAGAGAAAAAATTATAGATTATAAAAAGTAGTCAGAAGCCTAAAAAAAATTGAAAGGGATATTACAGAACACTGTGTGACACACAACAAGGCAAAGAACATAAATATTCAGACAAGAAACATGAACTGTTTGGGACATTATTATTTTGGGAAGGGGCAAACTCACTTCTCTTCCAATCACTACCAAATAACATCTAGCAGAGAAATAAAAATAAAACCCAAACAATGGCATCAAGAGGCTGCTACATCAAGCTGCCTTAGCCTTCTACTAAACAGAGAAGAATAGTTAAAATGACTGCTAGTCATTATTTTCTCATCTTCGTTAACAATTAGGAGTAAAAAAATATCAAATTTTTAAAATATAAACAATTTAATTTCGCTTGTGTTGTGAAAATGACAGCTTCCATAATTCTAGCGTTAATAGCTTAAAAAATTGCAATCTTGCATCAAATTAATTTCAACACACATCATAAAAAATATTTACACAATAATTTTTTCAAACCCAAAAAAAAAAAAAAAAATGACTGAAAGAGTCATAAAACTGAGTTGATTATAGTTAGGTTTCAAGAATCTCTGAATTAAGACTTAGACATACAGATTGCATCACATGTGCAGATCAATAAGACATGCAAATAATTAGCATAGCAGCATAGAATACAAACTGCACATTAGTAACACAGCTAGAACCTCTATATAAAGGGAGAAAAATAGGTTGTGATAAACAAGTTTTAAGTAATGGACTGTGTTTTCCACTGTACCTTTTCTAGAATGCTTCAGTACGTCTAAAAAAATAGCACTCATTTGAGCAAATTTTTTAATTTGATAGACTCAGAGTTGTAGCTAACACAGACTAGACTGAATATTAACTTTCTAAAAATTCAGTATTAAATTTTGACAAAATCAAACCACAGTGAAGCTAACATAGAATCAGTAGGTGCAGGGGGGGGGATAATTGCCCCAGATCTCATTACACAACCAAATGGCAAATGAGAGAATAGGTATGCTACACATAAGGCAAATAATACATTATATGGAAATACTAAAAACCGTAGTACAATCAGAGTTAATTGCAGAATGATCTGTATTATATACACCATTTTGATGTTGTCCATAGAAGAGTGGAATCTTAACAAGGCATCCACTGCTGGAATTACCAGTGATTCTACATCTCAGGCATATATGTTTACAAGACTGATTGAACTTCAGACATGGACAAGCAAATAGCAGGACACTATATTTTCAGAAAAATCTCAATTCTGACTGTACATCATGATAATTTTATACGAGTCAGGCAACATCACAGTTACAGACAATGGCCCTTGCATTATGCATCGCTATACCAGTCCTTCTCTTGGATTTATAGTTTATGATGCCATAGGATTTTATTCTGAGCCTATTTATTCATATTGACAGCATACTCAGCAACTCTGTAACATTTCTGAAGTTTAGAAGCTTGTTGTCTTTCCTTACCTTAAAGGCAATACACAATATTATTGCTGCCTTGGCTCACCTCTTCTCCTAATGTGTCACTCATTAACCATATTTAGTCGATGGCTGACAAATAAATTCCCAGCATACACTAGCTACAGCTAGACAAGATGAGCTTTAAAAACAACATCGACTGATATAGCCCAAACACAGGTCCAAAGCCTCATTCTTTCAATGTCAAGGCTTGTTAACAGTATTTTCTTCCAGTTATAGTGGTTATAGAGAATATTGACTTCTTTGTATTCCACAGTATAAATAGGACTGTTAATTTTTAATAAATTCACTCTTGTATCTTCTATTATTTATCCAGTAAGCTTGCTATTGATATTTCTTGTTCTTCATGGCTTTGCAATTTCGACAGTTTATTATCTTCACTCACTCACATACACACATCAGAAAAGAAAAAAAAGTTAGCAAAACACAACAACATTCTGTTAAACAACTTAAGGTTTCTATAAAGCAATTTAGACTATATTTATATACTCAAATATACACCTGTATGAAGCATTTCAACAAAAAATATAAGAAATAATGTTATTTATTTTATAATAAAATACAAACTTTTTACATGATGTTTGGGAGCAAACAGCATCATAAAGTGCCAAATATGATACCCTTCTTAAGCTAGGAAAGAAACTATGAACTTTAATCCTCATTCTTTCTAATAAAATTTTTAATTGCTTGTAATTACTTAGCTCTTTAGTGATAAAAAGCCAAATACCTTTGTCCTTCAGAAGTCTTCATAAGTATGTTTACATGCATATCATCACAAAAAACATTCTGCATGGTATGATTTCTAAATAGCAATGTGTTGTTACATAGTGTTTTCTTATTCCACCATTTAGTGTTTCCCCACCATCATTCAACCTCAGAAATGTGTATACCCGCAGCCGGAATTAGACGGTAGGCAACTATCTACATTTAAAGGTTACCAACTCTTGAAAAAAAAAATCTGAAAGTTTCAGGTTTTAAATTATGTCCAAAGGGGCTTTTTTTTTTTAACATTTTGTGTGTTACCTTTATGTATTAAATTTTCTTCGAACATAAACCATAAAATTCAGTTGAATAGCAATATCACAAAATAATTTTAAACTGAGCATAGCTTTAGAATTTCCTATACACAGTCTCACGCGCTGGAGGAAAAAAAATGTTTTTTCTGTACAACGTTGCGATTGCTCGCTTTGAAATCCTCGAGTTAGTTAATCAAAAATTTGTTAAAGTTTTACAATCGATAACAAAACAAATTCAAAATTTCAAATTTGGGCTTTCAGATGCCCATATTCGCAGCAGGATTACGTCATTCAAAATTCGATGGATCTAGGTACCGTCGTTTTATCACAATGCAAGAAATATACATGCATTTGTGCACATTCTTCATTATTTAATTTCTTTAAATATAATACAGGGCTGCAATATTTGGTGGCAACAGTTTGAAAAGTGAACTGGCATTTAATGTTTCCGACGCAAAATCGCAAAACGAAAACAATAGTTCTTCAGAAACAAACCCATTTGAACTAAAAAATCTTATTTATACAATAACATCCTCCCGGGTGCATTTGGATTGTGGTAGTGATACAATTTATGTAACATTTACATTGTAGATGATGTGAAAAGTGCTTTTTTGGGTTAAGTATTGTTTGTTATACTTGCACCTTTAAGTTCACTCAACGATCTTTTCAAACGCATTGGCTTTTATGTTTAATTGCAATTTTCTGGGGAATTGTTAAACGGATTTCAATACAGCTTTTTGCTATATTTATTGCTATTAACTTTGAAATTTTAAATAGGACAACTTCCTGGGTCTTGATCCATAGTATAATCTAAAACATATAACTTTTTCTGTAAATCCTTATATTTTGATTCGAGGCATCTCAAGTTAGTTTTTATCATTCTTTAGAAGATATCTTGTATATTTGGTCTGAACTGTTCAATTAACCTTAACCAATTAGCATAAAAAGAAGAAGTTAGAGAAACAAACCCAGCTTCAAAAGAAGTCAGGAGCATTGCGTAGCTTCTTAAGCGATGCAAATAGTTCCAAACTAATTCAAAAAATGTGGCCCAAATAAGCAATTAAACATAACTTCAAATCTTTAGAACAGCCATTTTCATTTATTTTTAAACAATAATAATGATAAAGGAAAAAACCTGGTAACCATGGTAATGCTTTGTGACTGTGCCGATAGTCTCGCAGATGAGTCTCACTGACGATATGCTAGCACATCACAGCACAAATACAAAAAACTTTAAACAGAAACAAAGCAAAGAATTAAGCAATTATCAAGACCTAGACATTATTATTAATTCTGTTTTGGATCCTACCTCAGAAAATGCAGGTCTCAGCCAAACTCTGTCATTAGACACACGATATAAGTGACTCGGCCCGATAATATAAGTGACTCGGATCTAACATTTTCAGTTAGAAAAGCTACATTACCTCCTTTATTCGGTTACAATTTTCCTTCTGAGCATTAAATTCCAAATCCAAAATTTAGTGCAAAATATCATAACAAAATTTTAAAAAATGGAGAACACGTTCCAAGAGATTGGCTAGTTGGTATGTTCAGTATCAAAAGATTCTGTGTTCTGTTTTTGTTTCAAACTTTTTGGTATTTCAAAACTGAATTCAATTTTAAATGAAGCTGTCATAGAAATTGCAAAAACATTGGTGAGATATGAAAATTCGTGTACATACTTTGAAATCACGCCTAGAGCTGAAACAAAGGTTGAAAACTTGTCTGACCATAGATGCAGACGCACAAACATGAATTCATTCTGAAATTAAATATTGGCTTGAAGTAACTGCTTGGCAGTTATTAAATTGCTTGGTGAAAGTTCTCTAGCCTTTCTGGGTACCAGCAACAAGCTTTATGAACATAACAGAAAATTTCTAAATTTAATTCAATTGCTAGCTGAATATGACCCAATAATAGAGGAATGTGTTCATAGAATCCTCAATAATGAGGAAAGAACGGCAACATACTTAGAAAAATGAAACGAAACAACATACATAGGAACGATTCGGAAAAAATTTTGGACTATTACATGATAACAAAGTCTTATATTACAAGTTCAAAAAATGAAATGTTATTCAATTATTTTTAATTGTACTCTTGATAGGAGTAAGGTTGAAGAAATGACATTTGTACAAGATATGTTTCCATTCATTGATCAGTCAGAAGCGGAATTTGAATGCAATATTAATAAACATTTTCGTACAAGAAACCTCCACTTGGGCTTTAACTCAAAATAGAAAATACAACACTAAACTAATGCTAGGTAAATTTAATCAGCCGGAGCTGCACAGAATCAAACTCACAGAGTTGGACCTTAATTAAGGATAAATGGTGTATAATAGCAGGGACTTTTTTTAGGGAGGAGAGTTTCATTTTGCTTTTGTCTTTTACACATTTCTGTTGTAATGTGGCGTAAATTTTATATAAACAATTATTTCAGTATATTACAGTAATCTTTGACAATTCAAACTGCTTTACTGAAATTAATTCTTTGCATCAAGAATACATATACCTCAGAACTGTCAGAAAGAGAATTGAGATGATTCTGGTGGCAAATTAAAGTTTCATTTCATGATTATTTTCAAAATATCCAGCAAGAGAATTCCTTTTATTGAAGAAATTTCACTCCTTTTTCAGTAGAAGGTAATCACAAATTTCCTTCTTAAAAAATTTAGCTTATGGTTTACATGTAGAATTGGTTGTTTATAAGATATAATAAAAAGCTGCTTAATTTTTGATAAGATTAATAAACTGGGGACTTTTGAACTCTCATCAATGTAATAGTTACATGCATATAAAGTGCAGTTCATCATTTTGTGTTCTGTTATTAAACTAAAGTTTAAATAATTTTTAGATTTATTCAGTTAAAAGTTTTACACAATTCATCACTTATTCTTCAAGATAACAATTTTTTTATCTATAAGCTCACTTTTAAAGAGAAACAGAAGGGAGCACAATGTTCTTTAACAGTTAACTTTTTAAAGCTGGCAGTACAACTGTTGTACCGCGAAATTTACTTGCTTTTAAGTCAGCTATGGTACAAATGTACCACGGTTTCTACCCCCCTTTTCTCTGTCCCCCTGAACAGCGAAACTGGACCACCCAGTAATCGCCAACTCTGGGTGGTCCAATTTCGCTGTTCAGAGCAACTCCTAGCTATGCATTGTTTCCCTTTTCTTAACTGGTTGGCTATGTTTTAGCAAAGACCATTCGTCTCGTGACAATATACTAGAAAATAAAACAGATGCTATCTCTCTCTCAAGCATTAAAGCTTTTTCTCGAGATTTCAGTTTAACTTTTTCCCTTGCACTCTTATTCTTATACTCTTATTCATTCCCTTGCACTTCTCTTACTCTTAAATGGCACCTCATTTCAAAGGTCTCAGTCAGGGCGAAATTAACAAGTTGCTAAGGGATTTAGAAGAGGAAACTTTTGCTGATACAAATTCAGACCGTTCAGATACAGAAGAAATATGTTTTAATCTTTAATGAAGATAAAGTTGCTGATGACTTCAAAAACAACTCTAATAATTTACTTGAATGGAGACAACCAAATGAGCATGATAAAATTAACATACTGACCTTTACTGGTAATTCTGGTATAAAGACTGAATTTTTGGAAATTCATCTTGCTGTTGATTTTTTTAAATTACACTTTCCAGATGAACTGTTTAAAATTAAATTTTTTTGTAATTCATTATAAGCGGAAAAAGAAAGCCTGAAAGCGACTGGACCGCCAGTTACATCTGATGAGCTTCTGAAATTTTTTGGATTAGTATTACTAATGGGACATATTTAAAAAGATAGCATTTGGGATTATTGATCCACTGATGATTTAATTGACTCATCAATTTTTTGAAAGGTAATGTCAAAAGACAGATTTTTAATGATTTTAAAATTTTTGCATTTTGAAAACAATTAGGAAAACCCTAGTAAAATTATGAATTATGACAGACTGGAAAATTTGAAAATTTTTTTATCATTTAAAAACAGCTTATAAACAAATTTACAGCACCGCAGATGAACTCGCAATAGACGAAATTATTGTCAGATTTAAAGGGCGAGTAATATATAGAGGATATATTCCAAAAAAATGTTTATTTATTAAATGAAAACGAAATAATTTCATGTGGAACTATTCGTCCAAATAGGAAGAATTTCCCCAAAAATGTAAGCAAAGGAAAACTGAATAGACATGAAACCACTGTGTGTTTCACACATGGGATGACAGCTCTACGAAGGCATCCCTATTTTGAGGCAACTTATAAGGTATTTTCTCCCTCCTTTCTGCATGCCTTCGTGGTATAATGGTTAGCACACTTGGTGCATATTTTGAGAGGTCAAGGTTCAAGTCCCAGGAAGGGCATTGCTCATTTTTCAAGTCTCCAGCATCAAGACAACCTAATGACTCTACAGCGAACATTATCTGTTTAAGGAGGGAGGTTTTAGTGGAAGTCTTTTAAAAGAAAACTGCTCGTATTTATGTTCCTGATGGAAAGATCCACATCTAACCAACCTGTTCTGTTTTTTTTTTTTTTTTTTTTTGATTGGCCTGATTTTGTTTGTTCACTGGATTACACCGAAGCACTCAACAGCTTTCTGTGTAAGTGTAGGAATGCCTTCTTCGAGGACTTGCTCAGTAAAGCTAGCTTATACCGACGTTATGACTAAAACATCCACGAATCCAACCTGTTCGCTGCGATTTGAATCCAAGAAAACAACCAGTGTTCAGCAACTTAAGCGCTAGCCGCTGGTGGGTCCGTAAGAAATAGATTAAGAAAAATTATTGAAATAATTGATTAAATTTGCTAGCCTAAGTTTATCACTCGGTAGTACATAAATTAGACATCTTAGGTGATTGTTTATGAATAAAATATATTGTAGTTTCCTCCAATGTTTCATATTACAGTTTTACATGGAATTTTCAATGTTTCATATTACGATTTTACATGGAATTACAGCACTTTGGAGTTATTTCTCATGAATTTATTTTGCTCCATTCATGATTCGGATTCTTTATTGTGTCAAAGAGAAGATTTCGCACTTTAATAAAAAGACATATAAGAGGATACTTTATGAAAAACTTGTCATAAGCAATTTTCTTAATTTTGCTTTAAAATATTCCTGGGCAATCATTTTGATCCCTGAAGAAATATAAAAACACATATTTCCTATACTGTAAATGTCGACACCCTGTATGCCCTTATTCTTTTGAAAGTATGAAAGACTAATCGCTTTAAAATAAATTAGAAAATTTATTATGTAGAACATATGTATACCCATTTCATTTAAAATCAAGCAAAAATCAAACTTAGGATATAACGATAGGTTTTGTACAAAATTCACCTAGTTACTAAACTTTAGTAAGTAAACTAAAGTAAACTCTAGTTACTAAACCACCATTAGTTCATTAAATTATTCGTTACTATTATTTTATTTGTGAAAATGGATTATCAAATATTGCATTCCAACCTGTAGGCATATAAGGCTAGTTTATATTTGTTATAGTTTGTCAAGTTCTGTCCTGGTTTCCTAATTTCTAGTAAAAACAAAGACACAAAATTCACAAATTATTACTGAGATTGATAAGAAATAGTAAATGTTATATAAACATTGTATACATTTTGTTTTTAATAAATAAATACAGTTCAGTTTAAATTAAATCAAAATAAACCTTGAAAAAGTCGCAAATATGGTAACCTATTCTGGACTATTGTCCAGCGTCCGACAAACATGTAAATTTTACTGCATCTATGGAGGGGACAAATGACCACTCATTGACTTTTCTCATTAGGGAATAGTAAAGGAGGGAGAAAAAGTGTCTTGGAATTGTGTCGTCCTAAAGGTTATATTATGAGAATTTAAGTCAGGTTTTAGAAGGTTAATAAAAATCACATATTTCACTTTCATATTCAGTTAATAGTCAAACATTAAATGCTGATTAGCTTATTGTCCATGGGAAACAATTATACTGTCCAAAATGGAAAAAAAAAAAAACAGAGAAATCACAGAGGACACAGATTATGAAAATTACCAAAATAAACAACCTCCCTTGATATTTCAAAGGAGTTCAATTCAAACTTTTAAAATTCAAATTTTATGAAGCATTTATGAATTTCAAAAGAAATAATTTAAAACTGACAGCAGATTTTTCCATACAGCATGTCAAAAATGATTGATTGTGCTTGGATAATCAAATAATTATGATTTATGCACAAATATAAAAAATATGACAGTTACCAGTTACTTTTGTAAAACAAGCAATTCGACTCTCTGGAACATCACGGAAACAAAGTGGTCTGAAGAAATCTTCAACTGTAACAGCTGCTAAAGAATTAATTGCAGATGACATCGTGCTCAATGTTCCACTAAAGATGCCTGCTACAAATAAACCTGGTAAGCCTGGAATCATGCTAAGTGATGCCATCACAAAATAAGGCAGAATCTAAAAATAAAATATCTGAAAACTTTATTTAAAGATCATATAAAAAAACATAACATAAATATGGCAATAATATTAATAAAATGTTTCTCTTTAGTGCATTCGTTATTTCAATATATAAATGAACAAAGACATATGTACTATCTACTTAATTAATGTTAAAATCTCTTTACTTTGTTACAGCAAAAAATAGTCAATGCAGGCAGTTACATATTTTACATCCCCCAACAAAAAATCACAGCAACAATGTTATTATCAGTCTATTAAAGGCGGAAATCCAAACATAGTGTTAATTTGAAAAAAATAAATAATTGTTCACATCATCTACAATCAACATATTTGAAACTATACTTAAATCATAATTATATTATTATATCTAAGATCAGTTTTGAAGATAATTCACTACTACACTCATCAGCATTCACTGCCAAACTCATATTAAAGGCGGCCACATGAATGACACTGAAATCATGCATATTTGAGGCCCTCCAGTATCCAAATTTGTTAATGCTTTGCAACTGTTATATATAATAAATAATCAGAGTAAAAGGATAACTAGGAAGGGATACTAGCTCATATTCATATTACACTAGGCTGAACCATCAAAATGCTAATGAGGCCAATCCGGATTTGATCCTAGGCCTAGCTAGCAATATTCAGTGGTCTCCAGTTGGTCACAGGCAAAGTGTGAATCCTAAGATTCTGAATCATCTCATGAAACTAACAGAGGCTTGTTTTTACACTGCACAGAGTTTCAAAGAAATAACTATGAGATTTTAACAACTACATACTCTTGTTCTGCCTTTCCTTACTCCACTAAAACTTTTGAATGAAAAATATGAAGGTCAGCAAAATTATGACACTAATAAAGAAGGATTCCTTGATGAGACAGAAATACTTAAAATCTACATTTCTATTACTGCTGGGAAAGAAAATACAGCCACAATATTGCACCATGCTACAAATTTTCTCACAGCTGTGTTGTTCTAAATATCACTTATTTTAAATATCACTTATTCTAAATATCACTTGTTATTTTAAATATCACTTATTCTAAATATCACTTGTTATTTTAGAATGTTTTTTAATATAAATAAATTAAAAACCATTTATACCTAAAAATAAGTGAGTACCTTCTGTTTGTAGTGGTTTGTATGGTGCACAAGATGCATGAATAATCATAATGCAGATGGACATTAAACATTTCCATAAATTCTATTTATTTACAGTACAAATAAAAAATATGCTTTACATTCACAAGCGTTGGAACAGTGCGCCGACGCCTCGTCGACTCCGTAGCGGAGGGGAGAAGGAGAGAAGCGACTGTAGCGCCACTTCAGCTGAACTAAAATACGTTCACTACAAAGTTTCCCCCCAGTGACGAAGGGAACGATGCAGATACAATATGAAATAATGAATATATCATTTACAAATATAATAATAAAATGCCATTTATATATATATATGTATATGGTAAATAACTTGAACAAGTTTACATTTCAAGAATCACACAAGTTTACATTTCTGTAATTAATCTCTTTGGAAAATGGACATGTCTGCCCGATTTCATTGTTTTGCTATGTGTCAAAGGAGTAGCAGAGATTTGTTCATCTACTTTCTGTGAGTTGTTTGGAAATTCAATTGACTGTTTTGTGTTTGAAGGTAATTTAGGCGAATTCAAATTTTCTGAAAATCGAAAAGCAGGTTTGAGTCTATCTATTGTTACGGTAGTTGGTTTTCCATTTAAATCTATTACAAAAGTTTTGTCTGTTCGCTTTATTACTGGGTGTGGTCCAGAATATGGAGGTTTGAGAGGAGGGCGAATTTTGTCGATTCTTAGGAATATGTGTGTGCATGTTTTTAAGGATGGATTTACATAAGTTTTGATATTACCATGACCTGTAGAAACGAAGGGGTTAAGTTTTCTCATCATTGCAATTAAATTAGAAACATAAGTGTTGGTAATAGGCTGTTTGAGAGAATCTGTAGAAATAAGATCGGATGGTAATCGTAAAGAAGTGCCGTATACAAGTTGAGAGCTTGTTGCATGTAAATCATGTTTAATAGCTGTACGTAATCCTAATAATACAAATGGTAGGATTTCAGTCCATTTGTTATTTTCATGAGCTGTAAGAGCACTTTTGAGATGTCTGTGTAATCGTTCTACCATTCCATTACTTTGGGGGTGATACGCGGTTGAATGAATTCTGTGGCTACCTAGTATATTTGTAAGTTCTCTAAACAGTGACGATTCAAAGTTTCGTCCTTGATCTGTTGTAATTGTGACAGGTGTACCAAATCTAGAAATCCAACCGTTCAAAAGTGTACGTGCAGTAGTCTCAGCAGACATATCTGATGTAGGAATAACCTCAGGCCATCGGGTAAATCTATCAATGATAGTCAGGCAATATTGATTGCCGTCCGAGAGTGGTAGAGGTCCAATAAAATCCAGATGTATATGAGCAAAACGCGCATCTGGTAGAGCAAATGTACTTAGTGGAGCTTTAGTATGCTTAAAGACCTTAGCTCGCTGACATTTGTCACAACTTTGAACTTTCATTTTAATGTCCTTTCTCATGCCAGGCCAAACGAATCTTTTGGAAATTAAATCAGTGGTAGCTGAGATTCCAGGATGTGAAAGATAATGTAAATTTTCGAAAACTAGATGTCTCAAAGATTTAGGAACAAAAGGACGGGGATGTTGGGTTGATTTATCACAAAATAGGTATATATTTTGAAGTGGAAAATATTGTTTTTCCAATTTGAGTGATGAATTTGATTGAAAAAATTGTTGCAGTTCAGCATCATGAAGTTGCTCTTCAGCAAATTGTTTATAATCGAGAGCAGGGGGTGGTGAGATAGAATTGATCTCTATCCTAGATAATGTATCGGCAATAATGTTCTGTTCGCCATTTACATGACGAATATCTGTCGAAAATTGAGATATATAATCCAAATGTCTGATTTGACGTGGGGAACATTTATCGGGCTTTTGTCGAAAAGCGTATATCAATGGTTTTTGATCTGTGTAAATAGAAAAATTTTTACCTTCAAGCATGTGTTGAAACTTTTTTATTGATGTGTAAATAGCTAATAGCTCACGATCGTATGTTGACCAATTTCGCTGACTTTTACTAAGCTTCACAGACAGAAATGCTATTGGTTCCCAATTGTTATTTGAAAATTGCATAAGAGAGCTGCCTATTGCTACGTCTGATGCATCAGTCCACAGACTCAATTTAGCACCAGGAATCGGATATTTAAGTAATGTTGCTTCAGCAAGTGCTTGTTTTGCTGCTGAAAATGCTGCTTCAGCTTCCTCTGTCCATTTGAGTGGATTTTCAGGTTTTTTAGATCGGCGAGTAGATTTCTTTTTGTTTGTATGGCCCTCTAAAAATTTTACTAGTGGGGCTAAAATGTGAGCAGCCTTGGGAATAAACCTACGGTAAAAATTGTACATTCCGAGAAATCTGCGAAGTTGAGTAATCGTATGTGGTTTGGGAAATTTTTGTATTGCTTCAACTCTGTCAGGTAAAGGTGAAAGACCTTTTTCGGAAACTCGAAAACCTAGAAAATTTAAGGCGGATGCTCCCAAAGTGCATTTGCATGGCTTTAATGATAGACCATAATGATTAAGACGTTGAAATAACGCTCGTAGATGATGAATATGCTCCTCATGAGTTTTGGATGCAATCAATATGTCATCTATGAAGGCATAAACACCATCTAAACCTCTGGTAACTTCATCAATGAACCGTTGAAATGTGCTGGAAGCATTGCACAGGCCAAATTGCATGCGAGTACTTTCGAAGAGTCCGAAAGGGGTACAAATGGCTGTTTTATGGATATCTTCAGGTGCAATGGGAATTTGATGGAAAGCTTTTACTAAATCTATGTGAGAAAATATTTTAGTACCATGGAGTTCACTGGTAAAATCAACTATACTTGGAATAGGATACCTGTCTTTTACAGTTTGGGCGTTTAAAGCGCGATAATCGCCAACAGGACGCCAATCACCACTTTCCTTTTTAGGAACCATATGAAGCGGTGAGGAATAATTGCTCTTCGATGGGCGCATATGGCCTAAATCAAGCATATATTGAATTTCTGTTTTTGCTATTTTTAACCTGTCGGGGGCAAGACGACGTGGTTTAGCAAAGACTGGTGGACCAGAAGTATTAATATGATGAAATACATGATGTTTTATAGGTTCATTTGCACACGGGGGTTTTGTAATATTAGGAAATTCTTGTAACACTTTCAAAAACTCATTATCACCATATACAGTTTTGACAGAAAAAATATCAGTAACATTTAAAATACCATGGCAATTCAATGTTGTGCATGCATCAATTAAGCGACGATTTCTAATATCAGGTTTTAAATTAAAATAATGCAAGAAATCAGCACCAACTATAGCACTAGAAACATTACAAATATAAAAAGGAAAAACAAAATTTCTTCTTAAACCAAAATCAAGTGATAATAATTTTTGACCATATACCTGAATGGGTGTGCCGTTTGCGGCATTAAAAGTTTGAATTGGAGTTTGTCTTTTTTCAATTTTATTTGCAGGAATTAAACTTGCATCAGAGCCAGTGTCTATAAGAAAATTTACCTTTGATTTTCGGTCTCGTATAAACAGGCGACGAGACGTTGATGGCAGGATATACGTCGCCGCTACTCCTGCCCGTTGGCATTTCCCTGAAATGAACATGGCGATGCACATTTTTTTGCTTTTGATTTGAACTGCCGATGATACCAGCAAATGTCCGACGTAGCTGTGGCTGAAGGACTTCGATGACGGGAACGTTGATTATATCTGTTACGAGAATGACTTCTCGAACGTCTTAAGGAATTAACCTCTTTACGTAGTTCTTGCAACACCTCTAGAAGTCGAGATTCTGTAGAACTAGTAACATCAACATTGGAAGAATTCGAAACTGCGCTTACCTCAGATGGAGTAACTTCCAAAATTCGATCGGCCACCTCAGCGGCTTTTTGTGGTGTTAGTGGAGTAATGGATGCTAGAATTGCTTGAACGTTTGCAGGTAATTGCTGTAAAAATAACTCTAACATAAGTGAGTCGGCAATAGTATGCGATTCGGCACGTCGCTGCATCACACGAAGCAATTCACTAGGCTTACGGTCGCCTAACTGTTCTCCAGCTAATAAGCGTCGAATTTCTTGAGTTTTGGTTTCCCCGCATCTGGAAATTATCTGCTCCTTCAACTGGGCATAAGGATCGGTCTTGTCGGGATTGATGATGATATCGCGAACCATGGATGCTGCATCAGGAGGGAGATGAGAAACACAATAGTTATATTTTGTTTTCGATTCAGTGATAGGCTTAGGAGACGCCAAATCGAAAGTAGCTTCACACATGAGAAACCACAAAGCAGGATCAGCATTAATGAAGACTGGAATTTTTACCGCCGAAGTCTCCGCCATTGAGAATCATGCGATGATCGGCTTAACACAAAACGAAAGTCAAAATTCCACAGAATAGGAAATGAAGATAGGCTGGCGTGAAGTTCGGGTCACCATGTAGTGGTTTGTATGGTGCACAAGATGCATGAATAATCATAATGCAGATGGACATTAAACATTTCCATAAATTCTATTTATTTACAGTACAAATAAAAAATATGCTTTACATTCACAAGCGTTGGAACAGTGCGCCGACGCCTCGTCGACTCCGTAGCGGAGGGGAGAAGGAGAGAAGCGACTGTAGCGCCACTTCAGCTGAACTAAAATACGTTCACTACATGTTTAAGAAATCTTTCTGTATTGTGTCCAGAACAGCAACTGGAGTTATGAAACAAATTTCAGAGTGTCATCAGTAATAGCAGTAAACAGAAGAACAAGCAAATGAGCACTTTAGAATGTTGAGACAACGGTTTTATTTCATAAATAAATAAACTTTTTTTTAATTTCCTATATGGCATTTTGACATTTAATGGACTTTTTTAAATGCATTCAGATGGCTCGCAAACAGATCACCCCAGACAGCAAAAGCTCTGGTTATACTATAGTGAAGTCTGTTACTTTAACCTTCTGATTGGTATAACCGCCTTTATTCAGTCATGAGATTTTTTGTCACATGGTATATATTAGCTTACAATTTTAAAATATTTTGCTTTTATACTTTCTTTAATGATGTAAATATCATGATCTTAAGGAATGGAAGCTTATGAAAAACAAAGACTAAAGTAAGTAATTATACAAATTTAGCTTATAAACGCTATTTAAATACTGGTCTTTATGACCAGATCTAAAAAGCTGTGCCAGGATTGAAACTCAAAAGTTAAAACAGGCATTTCAAACACCCTTCTTCATTTCGCATATTAGCAGCACCACACAGCACATTTTTCTCCATTTTATTTGGGACTAAAGTTAGCCTTCATTTGTGTGCTTTTTCACAAGAAAAAGTACACTTAATAGAAAGGAAATGATGTGAAAAAATCGGGGACTTCGAGCATTTGCGACCACCAGCTCTGGTTACCATGATAACAAGGCAATGGGGAAAATGACTCCTGTTCTAAGCAGTAATTCTCAATTCTTTTTACCCCATGCACTCTTTTCACCATTGTTAGAATATTATTCCCTCTTCCTTTCCAAACCCGAAATATATATGTATAAATTTATTTAGATTATTTTCTAATGCTGTTTTATAAATTAAACAATGCAAAATATAAAAAATTATGGTAAACACCAAACTTGAATAAAAGTTTATTTTTTACATGTTTATAAATTAAAATTAAATATTCAACAGCAAAATAAAAGGCCACCTGCATTCCCCTCCTCTAAAACTATGAAATCCATCTCCCTAGTTGAGAATCCCTGTTCTAAAATATCAAACTACACCATTACACACATTCACCTACTTCAAGATTAAATAAATGTAAACATAAGGTTACCATGATAACAAGGCAAGAAAAAGAAACTCTTAAGAAACAAAAGCCTTCTATGCAATATGTCTCCCAATTTCTATTAAACAGCCCTAATGCATTTTGCCATTCATTAGTTACACTGGATCAATTAATGTCCTTCTCACAAAAAAAAGGGGGGGAGAAGGAAACGTTTTAGTGAGTTTTCAGTATTTTGTAGTTAGATACACTAAATTTTCTTCAATATTATTTGGATAACTTAT
>KK120685.1:135079-165397 GCA_000611955.2 Stegodyphus mimosarum | reverse complement strand
TATATTTAATATTTTTATTAAATAAAACACATAACTACTCTATACTGCATGAAATGCACCACAGTAAAGTGCAAGAAGTACATACCATACAAAACCAACATTTAACCCTAAAATTCCATAAATTAGTAAATTCCACACAGATGTAAAATTGCATATAGAAGGGTGGTGTTCTTATTCATTACAACACATGGCAATTTCTGCCAGCTTTTCACGAATCCAGATTGGATGTATAATGGAAGAAAAGAAATCAAGGTAAAAAGTGAGAGAATCGTTTTTTAATTATAATCAAGAAAATAACACTTATTCATGATATTTTGAAAAACTTTAAAATTTCAGAGCTCAACCCATAAAGCTCAGAGGATTAAGCAAATTACAACTGACACACACTACACATATAAACACATTTTTTTTTTTAAATCCCACTGTCTGCAAAATAATGCTCAGTGCTATTAACCCCAAACAGATGACAAGAGCACTTTCCTTTTGATCTCAAATGAGAATGCACTGAATATTTACCATTTTCTGACCTCTTCAATGTCTGCATAAATAAGACATGACATATAGGGTTGGTCAGGAAATCTAGCTGGCGAATTCATGTAGCAAATATCCTCACTTTCCATAATCATCAACCAGCTGAGCCTTTTATGGATAAGCATTCTCATCCATTAACGACTGACTGTGCCATGACCAACTATGCCCCTGAAAAGTTGAACACAGGGCACTAGGGAACTCTGAGATCTCTCTACCATAACAGTAAGGAAGCTTTAGTCAAACCCATGGAGGGGTGTGTAGCTGTCTAACATAATACCAGCCCAAACCATTATACCTTCACCACCATAATGATCCTTTCCCCAGATGAAGGAAGGATAGTACTGTATTCCGGGCTCTCTCCAGATACAGATATACCAAGAATTAGGGTCGAGGCTGCAATGGATCTCGTTTGACCTTTCCAGATCTCCTTGACGTGGATTCAGTGTCCTCAAATAGTTTCCATAAATTGTAGATGACAAAGAGTTATTACATTGAGCTCTGCAGCCACCTGAACTTCTTACTGGACTGCCTTTCTGTCATTCATACATTTGCAGCTAATCATTTTACCTGATACATTATAAAATTTATCCTACTTATTGGAGAAACATGGCAAATGTTGTGAAGGAGTATGAGCACACAAATTATTGAAAATCCCTCATGTGCTTATATTCCCTCCACAACTCTGCAAACATGCATGTATATGCTTACATATTCAACTCTGAATATCTGCATGAGTGTTTACATATGTTGAGATTTTACATTATTTCTAAGGTTTTTATTTTGCCTAAAATTATACATTGAAACTAGACAAAATTATATTATTTATGTTCACAGCATATACGTAGGTTTATTTTGTATAAAATTACATGAAGAAATTTTCAGCAACGTGTGATTAAGCAAAATTTATTTATGGAAACATTAATAAATATAATAAATTAATATTTCTTCCTATTATATGATATACATGTTGCAACAAAAATAAACAAAAATAATTTAATAAAACTATTACTTATAGAACAAAATACTACTTATTTCTGCAATCGTTGTGTTCATCTAATTTGGCAAAATATAATTTCAAATGGCACTCCATAAGCAGGTGTTTCATATTTAAAGTATCTTATAAATTTCAATTTGTTAAATTATGAAATGGAATGAAAATAATAATGTGAATTTTAAGCAGAAAAATAACTCACCTGATCAGGACTTTGCACATTGGTCACATCTGATCTTAAAAGAGGATCACAATTTGCTAAATTTGCATACACTACAATACCAGCTAAAGAAGTTCCAATGCTCAAAAGGCTTGTTATAGGCAAATTCAAAAACAAGGCACTGAAAATTAAATAATTCTTTCAAAAATGTTTAATAACTTTTATAATTCTGACTAAAGATAGCATTATGAACTATTATACAATCAATACTTTATTCTCATCAAAAGAATGTTACTCATCTTTAATTCTGTTTCTAAAAGTGACAATTGCATAAGTAGACCTAAAAGTTTCTGGCCTGATATACTTCAAAAAGGAACAGAGACAATTTTAATAGTTTTCTCAATATCCTTATAATTAAATAAATTTTCCATATCATTTAATGCACAACTCTATGCCTTAGAAACTGTAATCTGAAGGTTTGATCAAAAACTATTCCATAATCACTCTTCTCTCAACATCACTAAATCTCTCTCTATGAAGATAAGACTGTAGTTTGGAAAACAGATAATCATTTGGAGTTATCTCTAGGCTGTGAGAAAGGTGGTAAAGGTCTTCAAAACCCCATTTCTTTATTGCTTCTTAAGCTGAATTCTTGTGGGAAAGATGAATACCATAACTCAGCATTCCATTATTTTTCTCTTTAATTTCATTGAAAAACTTACGAAAAAGGGTTGCATATAATATCCTCCATTTACATTTGCATTTCTTTCTTAATTTTATTAAGAGGATTCCTTAACAATCCCAAAAAATGATTACCATTACCTTTTGTACTAAGTGCTGCACCCTTGCTTATCTTGGTGACACTTTACTCTCCTTTCCGGTGATTCTCCCATTGATACAGGATCATAGTACAGGACCACTGTTTTATCAGTGGTCATGATCCACTGCAAAAAAATTCTCCAGTTTACTGTAGTTGCAATAACTGCTCATAGCAAATAACACATTAATTTTTCTGAATTACTAAAAAGAGTTGGGGCTTCTAATTTGCAGTGACTTTTCTCAGGTGAATGTTTTTCTCATGAATATGCAAAAACAGCTCTTTGAGACAGATCCAATCTTGCTGCTATCTCTTTGATTTTTTAATCTCCTACATATTCCTACAATATTTCCTTCTGGACATGAGCAATATTATCTGATGTCAAAACCTCTAATGGACAACCTTCATGAAAATAATTTTCTATGGATTCTCAGCTCATGCAAGTTGTTTTACCCATTATTTCATTGTACAATTGAAAGAAAATGAATCACTATACACATGATTCAAGAGTCGTTTTATATCTTTTGGATTAAGACCTTTTTTGGCCAAAATTCAGTCAAAGAATACTTCTCAACTTGAAACATTTCAAATCAAACTAGCACATCACCTCAATAATAAACTGACAGAAAAGTCCACAGATGATTTTGCTTATGAGTATTTAAATTTATTCATTTAGATTTGTCACTACATATTTTAAAAAAACATTCACTAACAGACAATTTTTCATAGTGAGGAACACAAGCATCTTAGCCACTGGGCACTTAACCTAAGCCCCACAAGCAAAGAGGCCACATGCTAATTCGTTTACATTTCCTTTTTGTGAATGACTGTTGTAAAGGCTCCAGTAAAGGTTTCTCCAGAAATCCATAATGCTAAGATAATAATGAAGCCAGACACTTTTGGATCTGCCTACATACATAAAGAATATTAAGTACTTCGTGACCATTATTTTAATGCTGTGAAATATTAACTACAGCAATAGAATAATTTTTACAACCCTTTTAATTTCAAAAATAAAATTAGGTTAATTCTCGTGCATTTTAAATTAAAAAAATTAAGAGTAATATTCGTTGTAACTATTGTAAAAATACATCAATACAAAATTTTGAAAATAATCAATGATTAAAAAAAAACTAAATGATTTTTATGTTGGTAATTAAATGTTATTCCTAACTTAATGTAGATTAGAGTCAAGAAAAAAAGGCAGAAATTTATATAACCACAGAACTAGTTCACAAATTCTGTTTCTAAAAATCTTTCTACAAATTTTCTGAGGTCTCTTTAAAAAAGAAAGAAAGAAAGAGAGAAAACGAAAAAATAAGAGGGCAACAACAAAATAAATAAATAAATAAAATAAAATAAACACAGCTTTTAATATTGACCAGACTATTTTGAAACAATACAAGGAATCAGACAGCAATATTGCAAAAAATCACATCTGAATTTAATACGAAGTATTCCAAGTTTAGTAACCTTTTACACTAGCAGCTGTGGTTCTGCTACTAAAAATAGTCTACATATAAAGATCATGCTTAAATCCATGGTTGTAATTGTTAAAATAAAAGGTCAATCAACATAGTATGCAATATTTTGTTGTTTCGGTTTACGTTTCTTATTATCTAACTCTTCAATATTAGAAAGGTTTACAGTAATCATGTATGCTTACATAGATACGACAATTGATAATACCTTTACAGAAATCTTCATTGACCTGTTAATATTTTACCCAAATGCAAAATGCAATTTCTTTTAAATTTGGCTGTTATTGGGATGGGTTTTCCCACAAAACATTGCAATCCCAAAATCATGAGACTAAGGAAAAAACGTTTTTTGGGGAGATTTAATAATAATAATAACGTACTTATTATTATTGGTTTTTGTTAACACTTCCATTAGTACACCATGAAATATTTTAAAATACTGAAACAAAAGATAATATGTGGTTCTAAGCATACTAGTGGTTCCTGATATCAATTAGACTGTCTTGAATTCCTATAAGGACTATTTTAAATTTTTTACTATTACGAAACTAAGGGGGGAGGTCCCTTTGATGATAAAATAATCCTCAATGAAATTTAGAAATTATTCCCAGAATTGATTTCATGAGGTTTTATATCGTGGTATAGTGTAAAAAAGGTCAACCGATGTATACTTAATCATACCGCATGTCATTTTGTATATCTGATGTAAATAAACCTATATGATACCTTCAGAAGATGCATTCAGTTAAAAGATTTCACTTTTTAAAAGTTTTTTTTCTATATTTCTTTGTTGAATATAAAATGGTATAAATTGAAATGTAAAAAATTTATTCTTAAAAAGTACTTTATCATTCAAATAAAAGCCACCAAAAAGTGTGAGTCTCACATTCCTACAGATCTATCCTATCTGTATCATTAGTTTCCTTTTTCAAACAGATAAAATGCAAGAACAAATTATTCTGGGCAGAGCTGCATCACATTAGGTAGCAAGGCTATTCTTCATAAATTATCGTAGTAAGATTAATAAAATCTATTGCAAAATAATAACAAGAAATTTATGTTTCTTTTAGATAGCTTATTTTGTATAATGATAAGCAATGTATTGCTTTAATTTTGAAGGTAAATGCTTGCAGCAGTTCTTTTTTCTCGCTTTCCCTTGTGCGCACATGCGGCATGTCATCCCAGATACAATTCAAGTGAAAGAAAACAATAAATAAATAATAAATTTACCAAAATTATTAAATATTTTTAATACTTTTTCTTTATCATTAGCCACATTTTCTTAGTGATATTTGGGAAGATAAGACACATTTTTGTCACCCTTGAATATACAATTTTCTGTGCTTTTTCTGCAGTTTCATAAAGATAACTGTATGAATGAGCTGCCATTTCTAGTAATATATTGAACCTCTTTTGTAGTATCTAATAGACATCTCAAAACACCAACTTTTGATGAACCATAATTTGGTTGAAAAGAGTATTTATTCTACTACCTTCAATCAATTCTTAACATAAAAGACCAGATTTCTGTCAGCAAGCTACACTGCTATATATTTTTCTTATCTTAACTTGATTGCTTGGCCATTTCAACAAGTTTCTGGCTCAGGAAGGTTATCAATATCCTGAAGAACAATTATACAGGGTTGACACTCAAAAAGGAGAATGAAATTCCCTGACTTTTCTAGTTGTGTTTTAAGAAAATTCCAGTCTATTCACATAGTGCACATTGGCTGTGCTGAGAGGTAAACTGATTATGGTACCACTTGAAAACACAAAAATTTGGAAATTACAAATCACTTATCCCAAAAGCATTGCTATTATAACTATAACAGGAGTTGTTTTCTCCACTGAAGATTGAGATCAGAATCTGTCCAATCTGGATTAAACAATGACCTTTTTTGCAGGCATTTTGCAGTTAAACGAAAGAAAGAAATCTAGTTAATGATATTATAAACTAAATTCAGGTATTTTATATTTATTTAGAAGCATACAGAAATAAAAAATATGTGCATTAAATTTCGTGATGGTATGTCATCATAGAATTAGTTTCAGGAGTATACCAGAGAAAATTGTCTGAAATTTGAAAGTATTATTAACTAATAATAAATAAATTTAGAAGGAAGAAGACACATTAAATGATAGGAATAACATTTAAATACATTTAATTACTTAAAGATTAAAATCTTAATTACAATAATCAATGATATTTTGGTGAATATAATTACATTGAATGGCTAGTCTAGATGACTGATTACTACTTTTTCATTTTACTGCAAAATGACAAATAAGGCATTTATTTAAAAAAAAAAAAAAAAGTGTAAAAGATTTTGTGATAAAATTCTAGTACAGTACGACCCCGCTTAACACTGTTTCTGTTTAACGCTCTTTTATTGAATTGTGGGATTCCCCGAAATTGCATGCAGTGTTAGGCCAAAGAACATCTATGTAAAGAAGGAAAGGTTCCACAGACGTAATGTAAAACAGTTTGCTGCTGGAAAGGCGGAGGGAAAATTCGCCGACAGAACCTGCAGGCGAGAATTTCATCCTCTGCTACAGGAAGAAGAAACGAACTCTGACAAAACGTTTCTTCTTTGACGTTTTGCGATAATTTAAACTCGGATTTTTGTACTTTTTTTGCTCAAAATAACTAATCCATTAATTAATTTACTTGTGCAAAAAAATATTTTCCTTTAAAGTTTTAAGAAATTTAAAATGACATTCATTTTATGAATGAAATAGTGGAATTAGTGAAACAAACTGGTTTAGATGAGGTAAATGTGGAAGATGTCGAAGAAATAGTGAAAAAAACAGCACTTAAGTCTTTCTAATGATGAGCTCAAGGAATTAG
The DNA here is from genome assembly GCA_000611955.2 of Stegodyphus mimosarum. NCBI lineage: Eukaryota > Metazoa > Arthropoda > Arachnida > Araneae > Eresidae > Stegodyphus > Stegodyphus mimosarum. The sequence continues at coordinate 158,569 of KK120685.1, read as the reverse complement.
TGGACCAAGAAGAACACAAAAATATTGAAAGTAGTGATTTTGAAGAACAGCAAAAAGAACTTTCAACAACGTTTCTAAAAACCAATAGTTGTCTTGAACTAAAAAGAATCAGCTATGTAGAGAATCTTTGTTCATTCTAAACATAAAATATTCTTCAAGAGAAAAATGCCTGTAGCACAGTGCGGCTAACGATGCTATTCTACCAAAATAAAACATAAGCAACTATTGCCATTCACACGAACTCAATAGTAAAATAAAGCATGTTGCCAGTAACAAGATTATTGTATAAATGATAACATAAAATTAAAAACTGAGAGCTAAAAGATATCTTTTCCAAAAGCTTTGTGTAATAATTCCCATTGTTTTAAAAAAGTGCGTTTGGGAATATTAGAAAAATCCTGTTCTGGGATACTAGCAATAACATCCCCAGTTACAAAATGTGTAGGAGTCAACACATCTTAATTGGCTATATCAGTGTGATTAGTTTTAGACAAGGGTCGTGAATTTAACACAGCTTCAATTTGAGTTAGTAAAGTAGTTAATTCCTCAAATGTTAACTTTGTCTCTCCTATCATTCTTTTCAAATGAAATTTTATAGACTTGATCCCCGACTCCCATAAATCACCAAAGTGGGGAGAAGCGGGTGGAATCATTTTCCATTCCATAGTATTTTGAGCCAAATAATTTAAAATAAATTCATTGCTGTTACGCGAAAGTAGCAGAGTGTGCAATTCGGACAATTTTCCTTTTGGCCCAACAAAGTTCGTACCACTATCCGAAAATAAGTATCAAGGTATAACACGCCTTGATACAAACCGCCTAAGAGCAACAATGAAACAATCTACAGTTAAGTCGCTAACTGCCTCAATATGGTAAGCTTTGGTAGCTAAACATACAAACAAAGCTATATAACCTCTAGTGGACAAACAAAGCTATATAACCTCTAGTGGTCTTAAAGCAACGACCTTTGTAACATTTCAAAATTACAGGAGCGGCATAATTATTGCCAGTATTAAAAAATTGTCTCTCAAGTGTCACTCTTTGTTTTGACAAGTTTCCCATTAATTGATTATTAGATGACAATTTACATCTGTGACAAACAATACATTTATAAATAAAGGATTGAAAAAGTTTCTTACCATTTACAATCCAATAGTTTTGCTTTAATATGCTCCTCACAAAACTCTTCTTCAACCGTTGATTTCTGATTTTGGAACGTTAATTCTCCCAACTCCCAAAAATGCTTAAGTGTTGCATCAACATTATTATCAGTATGTAAACTAATACGATTAAGACTAATGGGATGTGGCGTATTGCCTTCTGTTTTAATTCTGCCCGATACAACCCAAACGAAAATTGTATTTTGTGCAATTACATTTTTATACCTAAAAATTTGCACTGGCTGAAGCAGAGAAAAGAAATAGTCAACTTCAATTATCATGTCTATTTGTTTGGGCGTACTGAAATTTGGATCTGCAAGATTAATTGCATTCAAATAATCAAGTTCTTTGCTGTTAATCTTTTCTGAAGGCAAATACGAAGTTAATTTTTTAAGAATACATGTTTGTATTAAAACACTATGTTTTTTCAACTCAGATTTCAGAAACAATTTTACATTTACATAACCACAAGTCAAAACTGCTTCAGAATCACCAAATACCTTTACGGAAATGTGGGCATTTCATCTGCGTATAGTTAATAGTCGAATAAATCACTCACTGATGAAAGAAGCTTCACTTCCACTGTCAAAAAGAACGATACATTCATGACCTTGACCAGCAGAAATGTAAATTACTACTGCAGCTGTTGGTAAAAATGAAGTACTTTGACCCTGCAGAGAAAAACTCGAAACATTATTTTGTTCGTCTCAGTTACAGATTTGTTCATCGGGCAGAGATGAATTTGACACCACTACATTATTACTTTTAATAGCTTCATGCAGTAAAGTATGGAGTTTTGCTTTACAAACAGAACACAAAGTTTGCAATAAACAAAATTTTACTTGATGATTTCCAAAGCAATTGAAGCATAATAAATTCTTCCAGATGATATTTTTCCTAGTTGTAATATCTGCACTCTTAAATTTATAACACTTTGATAAAGTATGAGAACCATTATAGTACTGACATTTTAGAACAGAATGTTTATTATTATGTGAAACAACTTTAGAAACAGTGCTTTGATTTTTATGCAATACTCGCTTATCAGTATTATGAGTGTAACATTTCGAGTGAAACACATCTTGAGTTTAAGAATTCCAAAAAACATTCCAAGGTAGGAAATTCTTCATCAACTTTTTGTGACCATAAATGGCACGTTTCTGGATCGACCTTTTCTAACAAAAAATAAATTAGCCAAACATCTCTAGACAAAGAAAGCTCAAGAAATGTTCTGACAAGCAACATGACAATTTGATTTTTTCTATCATAGCGATTCATCAATTTGTCCCAAGCCTCATCGTATGTAGCTTTGGAAATCGAAATTGTTTAATAATTGTAGCTGGTTTATATAAAATGGGCCATTTGAATAAGATTTTGACACTTCTTGCCCTTTAGCTTAACCGCCTCATTGACCAGGCAAACATACAGGTAAATACATATACATGCACCTTGAAATGCATTCAAGTAAGTAAGACAGTGTATTAAAACAAAAAAGTCCATGTATAAAGCAGTAAAGGCATTTTTTAAATATTATCGAGTTTTTTGCATGGTGTGTTTGGGAAATTTAGGATTTAAAAGCCAAACACGTGGTTGGAGGATTAAGTGGCAGAATTTCATGAAGAATATTCAGAATGACTTTTTCACAAATAACAAACACTAACTCCTGTTTCTCTCATTTCTTATATCAAGAAAAAATATTACTAATATATTCAGAAATTAGTATTAAAAGAGGCAATATTTTACAAACAATCACAAAAACCTGAATTTCCTTTAAAAAGTACAATAAAGCAAAATTTAAAAGCAGGACAGAAATAGCAATACTCACTAACATTTGAGATTTTCTTAGATTTTTAACAGTCAATAGACGCTGTACTTGGGCTTGATTTACTCCATATATTGAAGTAAAAAGAAATACACCTCCAATGGCAAGAGTCCAAACTGTATGTCTTATAGTTGGATCGGGATCAAAACTAAAATTAAACATATGCACTGCATAAACAAAATAAATTTTAGTACGGTACAATTAGTTAGTTGAATAAAATTTTAAGTAAAACTGTATGCATACTTAAAGAACTGTATTCTTTCTCCTCTCTTAGCAATCTCCCAAACTTTGGAAAAACCTCCAACATCAATTGTTCCCTTTGCAATTACAGCAAAAATGGCAGAAAACATTAACAATGATTGAAAAAGATCAGTCCAAAGAACTGCTTTGATTCCACCCTGTTGGCATAAATAACATGAGCTTCTGAAAGAAATCACGTGGACATTATTAGATATACAATAAAAAAGCACCACTTAATAGATAAACCTTCCAGAAATGGTATCTTTTGAATGCATTCTGTACGAAACAATTATTTCAAAAGAAAATAAAAATGGCAGAAGAGAGAAAATGAGAATGGATATATTAAGTTAAAACTGAGTAGAAAACTGTTAATGTATGTTAAAAAAAAAGGTGAATAATAATAATAAAATAATAATAACAATAATGTATAATTTAGTTATTAAGTTCTGGCAACAGTGAGTGTTTTTGCCATTAGAAGAACCTGCTTTGTGATCCTGCTGTTTTAAAGACAAATTATCTAAAATCCAAGAAAAAGCCTGAGCAGGTGAAAGCGACTGGATTGTATGGAAATATAGAATAAAATTTATTTTAAACAATCATCCTGGTGCTTTAGAAATTGTAGAAGGAACTTAAGTGAAAGCAGAAGATAAACCAGTAGATGGATACCTCAATACGAGAAATATAATGAGACGAAGCTGTTAAGACGTTTCAAAATGCAAATATTAGTGCTATGATAGTTTTATCAAATTCTATGACGGAAGAAAATCTTCAGAAGATTAAGAGATTTAAGACTGCTAGAGAAATGTAGTTGGAATTACATATATCATATGAAGCATTATCAGAAAATCAGCTGTATAATAATGCATGCAGTTTTTTCAATTCAAGTGGAATAAGAATGAGAATATGGCATCTTATCTTTCCAAATTAAAAAATTTATGGAAATTCAAGAACTGAAAAAAAAATGAAGTTACCTAACATGCTACTCAATTGCAAAATATTACATGTTTTACCCAAACAATACCATTCATTTAAATCAAGTTAGTCTTGGGTGAAGACAAGCGAATAGTTGATGAGTTAACACTACAGCTCTCCTGAAAGAGGACTGAAAAATGAGAAAGGTAATACAAGTGAACACGTGGCATTAGTAATGCCAAAATCTGAAAAACAAAAGCAGTATATAAAAGGAAAATTCAAAAGAAAACCAAGAAAAGAAGATATTTGCAATTACTGCATGCAGAAAGGACACTGGGTAAAAGAGTGCAAACAGTGGACTGCGAATGGAGGACCAGCGAAGAATGCGTCAACAAAAACCAGTCAAGAAAATACAGGCAGTGTAACACTGATGTCCATTCACAAAGAAGCCTGTGCAGCTGACAATGATCAAACATCATCTTGCATTGATAGTGGAGCTACAAGACACGTCATGAACAGTACTACACATTTATTGATTTTGCGAATTTTCATAGCCCCTATAGCATCAAGGCTGCTGGAAAAGAAACTTTAGTTGTTCTCGGAAAAGTCACAGTGTGCGTCAAGAGAACTATTAGTAATAAAACCCAAAAAATCTGCTTAAAAGATGTTTGGAATGTACCTGAAATAAACATAAATTTATTTTCTTTACTTGCTGCTCAAGACAGAAATCAGAATAGTAAATTTATCCCAACAGCTACAGAATGCTAGTTAAAAGTTAATTAACGGTCAAGTAGTGCTGTTTTGAACTCGCAGAGTTTATGGTACATTATACACGGCAGCTATTGAACCAATTATGCCTGAGCAAATTATCGAAGTGCCTGTTGCCGAAGCAGACAATTTCCTATAGCAGTTATATCATCAAAGATGGGGGCATCAAGATAAACGTCATATTAAGAACAAGCTTGAGGAAGAATGAGGCATTAAAATTGCCATTTGAAAGAAATTAGTGTGAACCATGTATTTTTAGCAAAGCACCCTGTTTATCATTTGACATTAGAAAGAAAGTCTGCAAGCCTGGTGAATTAATTTCAGCTGATGTTTGTGTGCCTTTCGATGAATCTTTTCAGAAAAAAAGATACTTTATTGTGTTTAAAGACAGCCATACAAAGTTTGGTACGGTTATTTTATCAAAGAAAAGTCTGAAGTTGCAGATATGTTAAAGCGCATACTTGCACATGCAAAAACCTTGGGATATTCAGTCAAAGAATTTCTCAGCGACAATGGAGGCAAATTTGACAATGACAAAGTGCGTGCAATTTTGCATTCTGAAGGAATAATTCAGAGACTAACAGCATCTTATACTTGAGCAAAATGGCTCAAGTAAACGAGATGCGTGTACAATAGCTGAAATGGCAAGAACATTTAAGTACTCAAATTCTGAAGCTCATTTTCCTGTAGCAGTGCAGGCTGAACTAGTTAAACACTGCCATGCATGTACTAAACAGAACTGGCATATCTCAGTAGAAAGCTTGAGTCTTTTTGAGCTATGAATTAAAAAGAAACCTTGATTAAAACATCTGCGCACAATAGGAGCTGTTTGTCATGCTCATATTCCTATGCAAAGAAGGAGGAAAATAGATAATACAGCTACCAAGGCTTATTTAATTGGATATGATGGAGACGAAAGGTACCGCCTATGTATTAGAGAAGACAACAGTTTGATATGGTCACATGATATTATATTCAACGAAAAGCTCACAGATTGTGGAGAAAGAGTGCAGTTGCTTTTTCAAGATCAAGACAGACTAATTTCTGTCTCTGGGTATCAAGAAGATTCAGAAAAAGATAAGTCAGAGAAGTTTCTTGGTAAAGAAGATTCAGAAAAAGAAAGAATATAGTTAGAAGAAATAGATTAGAAGATTTTTAAGCACAAAAATGTGAAGATATTAATTTGCAAAATAACGCACAGTCAAGATACCTAAGAAATAGAGCTGAATTGAGAAAGCCAGAGCATTTTGAAGATTATATAATAATATTTGATATTTTTGTTGCTGATTCTGAAGAGGCTTTCTTACCAAGACACGATCAACTATAAACAAAGTGTACAGCTATGGATTCTGAGATGACAACACTGATGGAAGATGAAACATGGACTTAAGAAAAATTAATAAAGGATGCTAAAGCTATACCATGCAAGTGGGTTTATAAGATCAACAAGAAGCCTAATGGATCTATTGATAAATTCAAGGCTAGACTCTTTGCTAAAGGACTTGCAAATTGATTTCGATCAAATGTTTAGTCCAGTAACAAAGTTAGTAACTGTTAATTCAATTCTTAGTATTGCAGGCAATGAGAATATGCATCTTTCTCAGCTTGATGTCTGTTCGGCATTCTTATACGGAACACTTGAAGAATCCATACGCATAAAACAACTAAAAGGATACAGTGATAGTTCTGACAAAGTCTGTAAGCTGAAACTTAGTTTATATGGATTAAAACAAGCTTCAAGGTGTTAGAATAAGTATTTCAGAGACTTTGTAGCATGACTTGGCTTCAAGATAAGTGAAGCAGATCCATGCTTATACACGAGAAACAAAAATGGCAAGAAGCTAATCATATGATTATAGGTAGGTAGTGGTTTGATAGCATCAACGGATCTATAAGAATCTAAAAAATTTCTTAGAAAAATGAAGTTGAAATTCCGAATCACAACTAAACCAGCAGTATACTTTCTTGGACTTGAAATTAAGCATCTTGAAGATGAAAGTATAAGAATTAGTCAGCAAGCTTATGTACAGAAAATTCTTCAAAAATTTAGGATGGAAGATTGTAAACCAGTGTTAACTCCTATTCTGAAGGAAAGTTCAACTGAAAAGAAAAAGGAAGATAAACCAAACACAGAAATTTTCCCCTGCAGAGAAGCTGTAGGAGCTTTAATGTATCTTATGTTAGGTACAAGGTCAGATTTAGCTTATTGTGTCGACATTCTATCAAGTCATTTTTAAAGTCCATTCAAAGTGAAACGTTTATTTAGATACATAGCAGGTTCTCTTACTAAAGGTATTTACATATAAAAATAAATACAAACATGAGTACTGGAGTGCTACAGAGATGCAGATTTTGGAGGACGTCAAGAAACAGAGAAATCTACATGGAGTAGTGATATTAGACAGTGGCGGAGCTGTATCATGGATTAGCCAAAGACAGTCGGATGTTGCAACTTCAACAACTGAAGCAGAGATAATTGCAGCTACTGAATGTTCTAGAGAGGTAATTTAGTTAAAGTGATTTAGTGATGTTACTAAGTTACATGAAATTCCAGTAATTCAAGTAGATAACACCACTGTAGGGAGACTATCAAGAAATCCTCAATTTCATCGACATAAAAAAACACATCGATATCAAGCATTTTTCTAGAAAACAAAGAAATTTTTAATCTAGAAAATCTAGAAACAAAGAGAAATTTCTAGAAAACAAATAATTGTACAGCAGATACCTAGAAAGGAGCAAATTGCTGACATAAAGACAAACCCTCTCTTTAAATTGAGACTGTTGATTCTTTGTGATAAGATGGAATTCTTGTGGCTTTCTGTCTTAATTATTATTATTATTGTTTTTTTCTTTAACTAACAAGATAAAAGTTAAAGTACGTTAAAAAAAGTTGAATAATAATAATAATGTATAATTATTAAGTTCTGGCTACAGTGAATGTTGTTGTCATAAGAAGATCGTGCTCTGCAATGCTGTAGTTCTAAAGATGCAGTTTAGCTTTACTTTGTAATTCCAATTAAAATTTGCTATTAGTTTTCTTTTTTTTAGTTCTAGAAACATTTTTTCAAAAATTATGAATTCTTAATTAAAAATAATCCAATTATTTTTTAATCATAATAATTGAAGAAAGAAAAATAAATAAGAAACTGCACAAAATTACTTACAACAGTACAATAAAATGTACAAACAATTCCAATAGATATTACAGAAATCCATTTAGGAAGACCTGTAACAGCACTCAGAGTCAAGGCTGGAGCATATAGTACGATGGACATGTACAGAGCCTTAAAAAGAGAACAGTCAAAATATTTCAAAAATTTCAGTGATGTGTTATACGCTGTATTTTATTTAAATTAATTAAAATTAATGAATTTGGAATTAATTTAATTTAATCTCCCTCCCCCACTTACCAGTTAAACATTAAGGATAATTTTCAATGAATAATATTTTTCAGAATAACATTAAATGTATAATTTTAATTCATACATTATTTTTAAAGATCAAACTGATCTTTAAATATTAAAAGATAGTAGATGTTTACAGCAGCATGATAGAAAATTAACTATGTAAACATAGTCATAAATATTTTATGTACTAAAACAGGGAAAGATATATAGACTTTAGACATCTCATTCCAACTAAATTTCATAAAGTACATATAAGAATATTATAAATGTAGAAGAAAATATATTCTAATTTCAGCAAATACATACCATCTGCAAGATAAATACACAACTTGCTAAAAGACGAGTTTCTCGGTTGAAACGCTTTTCTAAATACTGTGGAGATAAAAAATAAAGCAAAATCATATTATTTTAATCACCTACAAATGATTAAAAAATTGAATATTAATGTTTTAAAAGTATGAAAATAAATCTTACCTCAAAAGCACTAGTTGCTTGCATTTGGAAAAACACAGGAAGAAAAATAAATGCAGCTATAGGAGTACCAATGATATAGGCTACATTGATAATTAAAAATTGTGTACCATACATGTAGTTTTCAGATGCTACACCAAGTAAGGTTATAGCTGACATGAAGCTGGCCATTAAGGAAAATGCAACTGGGGTGATAGGCATATTTTTATCAGCAAGGAAATATTCTTTGTTCGTCTTTTGCCTTCCACCAGTGAATCTGTAGTAAAGACCAATGCCAGCAGAAAATAATAGCATAAAAGCAAATATCATATAGTCAAGAATTGAAAATGAGCCTTTTGTTGAATCCATGATTAGTTTCTCAACAACAGCTTTGATTCTGAAAAATAAAAAATAATAAAAAAATTATTTGTTAAATAATATAACAAAAGAATCTGTTAAACTTCTTCAATATGATTACAACAGCTCTAATACTTTTGGTGAATCTTTGATAAAAATGCTATTAATAAATGACAGAAAAATTCTAAAGATTACTGGGAAAAGGAAGTAATCAGCTTTTTTAAAAATATTTAGTATATCCGTAATTTTGAAATTATACAGTCGCTTAGTAAAATCACTTCCATTCCAAACATGTTTGAATTTATTAAATGTTTGAGTTTAGATGGTGATATGTGTATTGCAGATAGTGATATCAGTTTTAAACACATCTTGTAGAATAATACCTAATCACCAATCTAATAATTCGTGTTTTAAAATTATAATTAAAATTCATGTTAAAATTAATTTGCTTATGCAATTTTGAAATTTATTTTGAAATTTTTTTTTAATATTTTTATAATCATGCATTTGATGAAATTTTTAACAAACAAATATTTTCTATTCATATCACTTGTATTGTTCGACAAGTTTTTCAATTGTTTCTCCACTTTGTAAGACTAGTGGTAGCTTTTTTGATCAACTCTAGATAGTTCAAGAGTTTTTCTTAGAATTAGCAGTGCTTTTAAAGATTTGATTGATGTTGGCATGCCATCACTTTCTTCTAACCTTCACCTTCAAAGTTATCTTTCTCCACCTCTAATGTCAATTTTTACACTTCTTTTGTCTTAATATTGCTGTAAGTTAACACATATTCTCATAACGGGTCTCCATATCTTTTCTTACATATGTATGAAACATTAGCTGCAGCCTGCTGTAGTTTTTTCTACATAAATGGCACATTCTTTTTTAAACAGTTTTTTAACTGTGTTTTAAGAGACTAACCAGTTATATTGAGTATAATATGAATGGCCTCTACAAGAGTTAGTTATTTCCTCCGAAATTACTGCATTATCAAAAGGTTTAATTCTCTTTATTATTTCCTGAGCATTTCTGTAATGACATTTGAAAACTTTTAAAATATCTTTGTCTTGAGGCTGAATATTAGGAGTTGTATTTGCAAGAAGAAATACTAATATTTTTCAAAAAGATAGAAATGTATGTTGTGCAGTTATCTAAATAGTAAAGTTATTTTTTCATTTTCTATTTTGTTGTCTCATTTAGAAATAAAAAAAATCAGCAAAAAACAATATTTACGATACACGAGTTCTTATTGCTATAGCAAGTTAGAGATAAATACTTGACTGCTTTCAAATACTGAGATTTTTGACAACAAATATAGCTAGCTTCTTAATAATTATTTAATATTGCACATTAATAGCACAGTACCCCATTCCTTCAGTTTCTCAAACTATCTGCTGTTTCAACTTTTACATATTAATGTGTATTCTTTTAACATTCTGTAACACAGTCCAGTTTCATATATATGATAAATTTTGCATGGCTTGCAATCATTTAGTAGTCTAGGTAAAATAGCTCTTATCCAGTTAATCAGCCACACAATTTGCTTCTTCCTTTTCGCGATGCATTACCCAACAAGAAATCTTATTTCGCTCTTTCCTACTTGTAAGCCCTACATTAATTGATAAAAATTTATCTCTTATCATTTCAGCACATTAGCTCTAGAAATACAGTTCTGGCTGCACTTACCAAGAACATCAAGACCTTTCAACAATTTATCACTTTCTTTTAGACTTAAATTTTTCTCTTAGGCATTTTTTACATATACAACACTAAAAGCATGTAACAATTTTAAAAATGCTTCTTCCAATCATTTATTCAATTTCAAAACTCGCATTTCTAGCCAGCAGTAAGTTTGCACGTTGGCCATTAATTTGATCTGCCACTTCATGATTACAGGTATGATCAATGCTTTCTTTGCTTTTCCTTCAACACATAGTCTTACCCAGAGATAGTTAATGTATGATAATGATAGGACATATATCATAAATGTTTGAGGAATTGCCACCCCCTATCAGGTGGTATTCAGAAAGGAACACTCACTCCTTTACAATGCTTCTACAGCTCTTTTTTATAAAACTTAAGATATCGAAATTCTGCATCTCTGAGTTCTAGTGATGACAATGAGCTCTAAAAGCAGACTAAATCAACCTTGATTTAATGAAGCCCTACCAACCTGAATGATCAGTAAGCCATGGACAAAACAAGTTAAATAAATGAAACTACAAACAGTTTTGATAACTACAAGTCTGGCACTAAAGATTTTTTTTTTTTTTTTCCTTCATCAAAGTTTGATTAGTGGCAGACATGAGTTTAATAAAGAATGGTTTTTCTATAGATAGTAAGTATTTGTTTTGTAAATTTTGACATAATTAACAGCTCATTTTATTTCAGCTTAATAAGCAGAAGGTATTGTACTTATGTAATAAAAACAAAATAAAATATTTAGCTTCATAAAATAATTACACATACCAGTAACAATTTAATTTAAAATTCAATTCTCTTTCAAATTTTTCTAATTTTACATGTTTATTTTTGATGGTATTTTTTATAACAATATTTAAAGATACAAGAAAGTTCTCATTAGGAAAAAAAAAAATTATAAAATTTTGAAGCATTAAAAATCAATATATTTTTAAGACTTCAAAATTCTTATATACATATTTAATTTCAGAAAAAGGTAAATAAAATAATAAATATAATAGTGATTATAATAAATTATCCCATGATGTACTTATGATATTTCATGTAGTATTTAGAAAACATTCTAGATCTACACATTTATTATCATATCTCAGTATTTTTTAATTAATTATAACATACCATTAGCTGATGTAAAATATTATTTATTTTTTTTATTCAGATTTAAACTAAGTAAATCCTTTTGTAATAGTTATTAATCCTTTTCAGCAGAATAAATATCATACAGAAAATACAAGTTTTTAGCCATTATGTTACTGAGAAAAAAAAAAGTTTTCAAGAAAGACATTTATGCTTTAATTTTTACAGTTCTAAAAGCTTCAGAAAATTTGTTTCCAATTTACAAAACATTTTAATATCCATTACTGTCATTTATAAATTTTGTTTAGATATACCTAACTATCATTTATACCCCCTTAACTGCAATATAACCAAACTCTGTGTAGCACAATATTTTGGAAACATTATGATTTTTCAATTTTTGAAGCAAAATGAAATGAATGCACGTAAAAATGAGTTTCCAAGAAAAATATCCTTGAGAGATGAAATATTTATTAATTACTTAATTTTCCAAATTACAGTTGCTAAAACACAATTGTCTGACCAAATATTCAATGAAATGTATATATATATATTATTTAATTACTGTATATGCACACATGTAAATGAAATTTAAATACAAAATAAGAATAAAAAATTACTGTAAAATATATGCACACTCATTATTGATTGGTTTAACTAATCATGATAGTAAACTGCGATTCTAATTCGGATGAGAGTTTGATTTAAAAAAAAATGGATAAAAATCCCAAATTCTAAAGTACTTTTCAGCCCACCATCAGCTAATCAGTCAAGTTGTTGAACACTGGTAGTTCAACCTGAGTTTGATTCAAGGCAAACTGGCTAGCTGTATGGAAAATTTCATGGCTCTTCCCATGTACAATGTGGACACAAGACAGTTTCCTTAAGTCCTCTATGAAGGCATCCCTGCTCTTAACCAGACAGCCCTTGTGTGCTTTGCAATAATCAAAAAACCAAACCAAAGTACTTTTATAATTAATATGATACTATATTATTTACTACAAACATCGATATATATGTTTTACTTTAGTAATGAAATTCCCTTGAGAATATATTTACAACAAAAATTTTGAAATAAAAGTACATAATACATTTAAATAGCACAATTTTAAAAAGAATTTTTTTCATAATATACTGTTGCTTTGTAAGGCTTTTTTTTAATTTATTTTAAAATTAAAATGGAAAAACTATACCATATACTCAATAATTTATTTAGATAAAGTTCACAACATACCAAAATTATGCATTATAAGAAATGAATGCAATGTCATAGCAGTCATAAAAAGCGATTTTTTCCATACAAAAATAATTTTTTTTTTTTTTTGACATAACAGTCACTTTTTTACCCAAGAGCTGTAATTACTAGGATAAAAATTCCTTCAAAAATGTTTCCATAAGAAAAAAAAGGAATGAAGACAATAATTCATGCTCATTTCTCCGATTCAATATTAAATATTAATTGTCCTCTTCGATACATACAGCTAAATAATAAAAAAAGTTCATATTTTAAATGTAAAATTGTTATATTCATGGTATTCCTAGTAAGAACTAGCCTAGTTGCATCAGTGAAATAAAAGCACACAATTTTCCCATATACCATTTCAGATGTCACAATGAACAAAGGGGGGCAATCTTTTAAATGTATAATGGCATACTTGCCAACATTTTATCCTCTACAGCATTTGTTAACCTAAATTCCGCAAACTCAAATAAAACAGGTCAGCGATATTTTGTGATTCATATATTTTAGTATTTATGATAACTTTTATGAATCTCATGCTCAATTTTTTTTTATTGTTAATATAATACTATAGCCAAAATGTCCGTTTTAACACGATACAAATTCTGTTTAATAATCGGATTTTAACAGAAATTAATTAATTGGGATATATAAATTTAAAATGCAACTTATTAAAAACATAACTTTAAATAACAAAGCATATTTGACGTATTTTAACTCTTTATATATACTTTCAGATTTATAAAAGTGTAAAACAAAAAATATCACAAAGTGTTAAATTATTCATTAAATTTGATTCGGGAAATTTTATTAAATTTTAAATCTATAACATCTACAAAATTGGCGCTGCAGTAATGAACAGTCACCATGTAGATATATTATGAATATTCGGTTACAATTTATACTTCAAAAATTATCACAAAAGTTTAATTTATTAAAACAATTTAAAAACTTACGATATAACATTTCAAGGAAAATTGTGCCAAATAAATACCAGTACATTTACTACAGCCTAGAAATATATTTTTAAGACAGTTCAGTTAAATAGAACGTCTGACTATTACCTGCAGAAAAATATCTTATTCCTTACGACTTCACGGCTGGCATCTCCAAATTTCAAACAATATCTCATGCACCAACACTATATACGTTAAGGGAAGACTAAAATAGCGCAGACTTTATTATAAGTTATCTAAAAATCCACAAATTATCCGTGTACTCATTGCTCACAACATGAAAGATGTTAGTCATAGGAATAATCAGCAAAAAAAAAAACCTTCCGAAACGAAAATAATAGTTACCAGTTTTGGCTTCTACTCGCACAAGTGTAATTATGGTCGGATATCGTTCATTTTCACAATTGTACAAGAAAGATGTGAAAATAAAAATGAATAACACATTTAAACGTTGTACAAGAAAGATGTATAAATAAAAATGAATAACGCATTTAAACGTTGTACAAGAAAGATATGTAAATAAAAATGAATAACGCGAAGTTAAAAGATACACAAATGTCTTACTTTTCACTTAACTCATTTAAAAATAATGCAAATTTTAAATTATCGAAATACTTAATAAATTAATTAGATGAAATCAATGCTTCTTGATATTTCATTTCCTAAGCTTATTGTTAATAGTTGTGTTTAAAATCCTCTATACATATAAATGAGACACTAAAAATCAGTGAAAAGTGAAAATCAGTACCGAAATAAAGCTAGAAAGCGTAAGAAAATAGTATTTTAAACATATAATGCATAAACAATTTTTGCCAAAGTGTGCAATTCTTGGGAAAGTACGCAGAAAATTTCAAATAATTCAAATATTGTATATATCATTGCTAAATATAATAAGCATTTCCCGGCAATGGAAAAATAATCTGATAGAGGATGAAAAAGACTTCCTACATAAAATTTCGCTGTAGAAACAACAGCAAAAATGGAGATTTAGTATAAAGAATTAATTCTTAAAGTAAAATTGAAAGAATTACAATGCGAATTATAAATATATGTGAAATAAAACCATTGGATGTACCAAAGAAACAAAAGCAGCTTGCTTGCTTTTTTACCTTGCGAGTCAGTCCGTAAGCAATGTTTTTTTAAAAATCAGTACATTGTTCTATTTGGTGACAAAATTGTTTAGGAAGGTATGTGGTTGTAATAAGTTAACCTCAGACTGCTTCAGATTCTTCCTACTGTTAACGTTTCTGAGATAAAGCTTCTGCTAGCCGCATTATAACGATATCAATATGCAGAATATATGTATCAATAATTTTGCAATAACACGAAATAAAGGTAAATTTTATCAAAAATTTATCTTTAACTATTTTAAAAATTAGAGAAAACTTACTCGGTTTATCGGAATACAAGCCTCATAAGGACTGCATGATAAAAGCAAATTGTTTACACTTTTATGTTTTTTTTTTTTTAAATTTAACTTGGATACATTGTTCATTTGATGTACAGTAATATTTTGCTTTGATGAATAAGATATAAGCATTACGAACATAAATACTATAGTCACGCCTGACTAAGGCAGGGGCATACGGGGCAGTTGCCCCGAACCCTCAACATTAGAGTGAGGACCCCAAATAGAATAGAAAGTTTATTTTACGCTTCCTGCTTTATTGAACGTTTTTTAAACAAAATATCAGTACAGTGTAAAATCCATCAGTTTTATGTTAGCTTCTTCAGTAATCTATCGTAGAAACCATGGGCGTAGTCAGCTCAAAATACGGGGTGGGGGATGCCCGCTACGACCAATATAGCTATACTACCTATTACAACAGCTTCAATTATACAGGTAATTACTACGTGACGAATATATTATCTTAATAACAGTTATCTTATTATAAATAATAATTATACTATAAGTTTTATTAATAATAGAATTATGTAACAAAATTATGGATATATTGCATTTAATTATCGGATTTATAGTTATTACCCTACAAATATATTAGTGCATAACTAATATTTTTGTTTTTCCCCTTAACGACTTTAACCCTTATTAAAGCAGTTTTAAAATAAATAAAAAAAAAGCTGCTATTTAAAGGAAATGTTTTTGCAAGCCTTGTGCACAGGCAATCTAAAATACAGTTACAGTAATTATACAAATTAAAAAAATTAAAAATCTGAAAGATTTCAGATTTTACATTACGTCCAAAGGCGCGTTTTTTTAACGTTTCGTGTGCTACCTTCTTTTATTAAATATCATGTACTACGTACTCAAACCATAAAATTCAGTTCAAAATCAATATCGCAAAATCATTTTAAAATTAACATATCTTTAGAATTTCCGTAAGTCTCGTGCGCTGGAGATAAAAATGTTTTTTTTTTTCCGTACAGTGTTGCCATTGCTCACTTTGAAATCATTTAGTTTGTTAATCAGAAATTCGTTGAAATGTTACAAAACATAAAATCGATAATAAAGCAAATTTCAAATTCAAAATTAGGGCTTCCAGATGCCCATATTCGCAGTAGGATTACGTCATTCAAAATTCGATGGCTCTAGGTTTTATCACAATGCGAGAAACATGCATACATTTATGCAGATTTTTCATTTTTTAAAATTTAATGCAGAGCGATAACATTTAGTGGCAACAATTTGAAAAGTGAAACGGGCATTAAGAGTGAATCGACGCAAAATCGCAAAACGAAAGTAATAGTCCTTCGGGACTAAATCCCTTTGGACTAAAAAAATAATCTGAAAGGTTTCAGATTTTAATTACTTCCAAAGGGGCGTTTATTTAACATTTTGTGTGCTACCTTTATTTATTAAATACCATGTTCTTCGCACTTAAACCATAAAATTGATTTCAAGAGCAATATCGCAAACTAATTTTAAATTGAGCATATCTTTAGAAATTTCGGTACACACTCTCATGCGCTGGAGATAAAAATGTTTTTCTGTACAACGTTGGTATTGCTGGCTTTGAAATCTTTGAGTTTGTTAATGAAAAATTCGTTAAAGTTTTAGAGAATATTGTTACGAATTTCACATTTATTTGCTTATTTATTTATAATTGTAATTAAAATTCCTTTTTATTTTCCCGTGCAACGCAGACGATTTTTGAAGAGAAAGCTACGTCAAAAAAGAAAAAAAAAACCAACAAAGAAACATAAGGACTAAATTGAAAAGTGATACGCCGTTTTTTGGGAAACAACGCAAAACGCCCAAACGAAAGTAATAGTCCTTCGAGACTAAATCCCTTTGGACTAAAAACGTTATAAAGGAAATAATAATAACAAAAATATATAATGCTGGTACAAGTATTTCTAGCATTTTACTTTCATTTCTGAAGTACACGCTCACATATGCAAAGAAATATTAAAATAATTTTGAAATTCATCTTACTTTGGTTTCATATTACAACTATAAACATAAATAAATATATAAAATCTATATTTCTATTATGTATAATTACATAACAAAGATATTGAGTTAAATATATAAAAGCTGTAAATGCATCGTTTATTTTAGACATGAAATTAAATTGCAAATAAAAATTTTAAAAAAAGGCAAACATTTTTCATTTTGATTCGGCAATTAAAATACTCCCAAATTCCATTTTTCGTGGCTGTAAGCTGGCAAATATATCAATTACTTTGTCAATTGACATTTCTTTGGTATAATGAATATGCATTAATGCCAAAGAACTTCTACCTCTTCCGTCATAGTAGCTCTATTAAACTAATTTTTTTCAAAGCGCTTGGGGAACGTTCGCATTCACAAGATGTTATCAGCAGTGTAGCTGTTATGTGCAAAAGCACATCAATATTTGGTGAAAAGTTTTTATTCGAAGCTTTTAAACTCAAAGTTGGTGTGTCTGGGAGCTTTGTTTTGGGAATACACGTAAAATGCCGCTGCCAACGTTCCATCTCTTCATTTAGAAGTTCCGGAGAGGGTAAATTATCTTTCTATGGGACTTTGAACTCATTTAGAGCAGTTTCGTTTACATGATCAACGCAAACTGATCGTAGTATGCAAAACAGGGATGATGCAGTCTTTTCTAAATTTGAAAATTGAGATTTTAAATGGAAAATGAGATGGTCAAGTAAAGGAATTCCTAAAATAGTTTTGTAGTAACTAAACACAGAATCACAATGAGCATTAGTTCGATGGACTTGCTTTCGAACGATGCGTGGCATTTTAAGCTCCACATCTAATTTTTTTACACATTTGCCCAGCATGATCAAAAATACTTTCAAAACTCTTTTCTACATTTTCACGCTCAGCAATATAAAACTCTATTATTTTTTGGACTATGTTATAGGCTTCCACAATATCAATAGCTCGTCCCTGAAGTTTAACTGTTATTCCTTTTAAATGAGATAGTTAATGATACACTGTTATAAAAGTTACAATGAAAGGAGACGAAACTATAGAATTTAGCAGAACCATAGCATTTCGCTTACATTGCGGGCTCCACTGATTATGCACATAAGCATCTGGTTTGGTTGAGTACACAATGTGCTCTAGGTCTTCAATAATATCGAAAAAGCTTTGATAAAAATGCTGGTACGCCTTATGCCGCATGGCCCATCTTGTCAAGGGGGGTACATAGTGGGGGGGTCAAATGGGCCTTGGCCTCTCCTAAAATGTAGGAAACCAAAAATTTTTAGATTTTAAAAAGGAATTTTTAAAAGAAATAATCAAAAAAATATTTACGACCTCAGAGCTTTGCATGAGAGAGAGAGAGAGAGATGTTCAAATTCTGCGATGATTTTGGCAATGAAGACCGTTTCCTAAAGTAAAAAAACAATTTTTTCCCAAAATTCTGCATAAAGGTAAGTTATAAATAAAATCTTTCAGAATCGTTCTATTCGTTCTGAAACGAAGTTTTAAAATGACGTTCTTTCTTCTAAAACGACTTCTTCTTCAGGCTCAATTGCACCTTTGCAGCTTATAATTCTTTCATTTATGCAAATCCAATAAACTAAATTTTCCCTATTTCTGTTCCGAGTTTGATACTGATAACCTTTATCAAGGGCTAAAAGTTTTTTTTCCTTTTAGTTTCAATAATTTCTAAAACATCCATACTGATTGTAGCATAAAATAGCAGCTAATATTGTAGCAGAATTAGAAATATAATGAAACTAAAGATTTCGAGAGGAGCCTAATCTAACGAAGAAACTGCCCAGTTGTTTTTAATGACTCATCGAGACACCTCCTGAGGAGTTGTGGGAGGGGGACTGTACCAACACCTTGACTGTATCCTCTGATTTCGCGGGAACAGGAAGAATTTTGAAAGCCGCAGAAAGAGGAATCGTTGAAACAGATCTAGTTCGCTTTTAGATGCTTGATCCCGAAGTGAAAAGGCTTTTCTTCTTTTGTAACATTAGGCTTGATAGCTAGAGGGAAATGGGACCGGATAAGGAGGGCTATTCAAAGCTGTAAGAGAACAAATGTTTACTACTTGAAAGTGTCACATAACCTTCGGAGTACTTTGCCGCGGCTTGTTTGCTGGGAGGGGTGACTTTTCCTAATTTTACTTCTAAATGAAAAATCGTAGGTTTTCCGATCAACCTTTGTTAATCATATGAATTTTTTGGGAAGCTGGAAAGCAATATTTTAAACTTAAAGCCGATCTACTAAAAATTATTAGCATTTTTAAGCATAAGTGGTGGTAAGCATAAGGCTACCACTTGGGAACTGGTGGCTACCCGCCTGAGAACACAAGAAAAATCGGTTGCGTCAAAGCTATGCTTCGGTTCTAAATTCTTTGAGTTATTTGGCAGATGATCAAGAGCAAACTACTTCCACTATAAATGAAGCTAAAGCTCTTTATAAAAAATTACTAAATATTGAAAATGCACTAAATACAGTTGTGTGGGATACTATTTTTACAATGATTAAATCAAACAAGTAAAGTTCTCCAGAATTCTATGGCACAATTTCATATAGTATCACCCTTATTTGAATCTTTAATAGATTTTGTGTAGTCTGTTCAAAATGAATTTGAGAAATATGAAGTCGTAGTGGTAGAAATTTTGCCAGAAAACAGCATGTATGAGGTAAAAAGAAAAAAAGTTACACCTCAAAAGTAGGTTGTTACTAACGACAACTAACAGCTTGTCAAATGATGGAAATGCACCTGAAGTAAATCTTGAGGTACATGATCAATATATTATTAACTGTCACTACGTGCTATAGGATACATTAATGTTAAACTTAATCAATCGTAAAAAATTCTATATGAAAAATTACGAAATAAATTTTCATGTTTGATAAACACAAAGTCAAACTTTAATAAAAAACTGAAGCGGAGGAATTGTTAAGGCATTATCCTTCTGATTTAGATGATGAATTCCCTGATGAACTGCAACATTTGCATTCCTTAGTAGATAAGCAGGCAACTGCATTAGATATGATGAAAATGTTAAAAAAAATAATTTATCACTTTCATTTTCTAATGTTGACACAGCACTCGAATTTTTTTTAAGATTACCAATTTCAGACTACACTGGGGAAAGATCTTTTTCATTGCTGAATAGACTAAAATCTCCCATAAATAATGTATTTTTCAAGGAAAATTGTCTCAACTTTCTATGCTATGCTTAAATTCTCATATAACAAAAAATATTGATTACGACGATGTAATTGATAGTTTCGCAGAAAGTAAAATTAGACAAAAAAAAACCACTGAAAAGAGAATAGGAAACATCTATTATAATACAACTTAAGTGTCAATTTATAAAAAATAGTAAGTGTTATATTTTTTACATAATACTGATTTATCATACAAAATTGTCTCATAACAATATTGTATGTAGTTGCAAAATTAAAGTTATATTATTGTACTATTTATAATCTCTCTCTGTTAGATTGAATTTCTAATTATATACATTTTCCAGGCGGACTTATGAAGAAATTGCTATTTTTAATGTGAGATCAGTTTAAGGTCCATATAACAGAGTCAGCAAAAGTCAACTACTGAACTGAAGACACATCTTGCTGTGATTCCTGGTGGATTCACTTTTCAACTGCAGCCTCTGGATGTTTCAGTCAATAAACTGTTCAAAGGATTTATGCATGAAGAGTGCATAAAATGGATTGAAGCGCCAACTCATGACGTCACATCGATGGAAAGGATGAAACGACATCAATTTCTAGTGTTTGCGAGTGAGTGAAAAGTCTGGCAGAAAGTTAAAAGTGAGACCAGTTAAAGTCTTTTAAAAAATGTGAAGTTAGCAATACCCTGCATGGAAATGAAGATGATACTGTGTATAAGGAAAATGCTAACCAAAGTGAAAATAACTGTAGAGAATTTTAGCAGCAGTGAGGACGAATTTCTGGAATTCTGCAATAAAAAATGCTGATATATTTGTTAATTTTTTAATGTAACAGCTGCAGTTACGTTAAAATGTAACTGTTGTTATTAAAATAGATACTTTTATCCTTTTCTACTTCATTCAAGTATTTTTCGTAAATTCTAACCTGATAAACCACAATGCATCTCACAGGCATGAAAACGTGGATTGTATTTATGCATTGCACCATATGTTCATATATATGTTACCGGCAAAGCATGATACGCTGGTATTCTGAAGAATATCTTAGGCAGTTTTTAAGCAAAGTATAAAATATGAGAATTATTTATACTTTACCTAGGTATTGTATATAATAGTTAGGCACTTTATAGAATGACAAATGCTTTTTAGGCAAAGTATGATAAAAGATCATGCTAAAGCTATTACTTAGACATTCATTCCACAAAAATACATATGTTATTTCGAAAAAATAAAGAAATAGTATAATTAAAAATTTTTTATTCAAAATACATAAAAAAATTAACGTTGTGCGAAGCAAAGTTTTTACTTTCCTTATCAAGCAAGACAAAATGTTCATATAAAAAATAAGAAATTAATCTATTTGTTCCAAACATGCTAGACTTTAAAGCACATTTTGATTTCACGTTATTACGTTTTTCACGCAAAGACAAATCCTTGGCCACTTCCATACTTAGCAATCTTCCACTGACTTAGCAATTGCAACTCTCCAGAGAGGTATTCGAAGTATTTCGAAGTCAGGAATATCTTCAATTCTCAGCAAGTTCTTCGAGTATCTGTAATATCGTATATAGTTGTTTCAACACTCCATCGGGCGCAATATGTTTCGGAACACGTTCGGGAGCACTGAGCCAAAGAGGCACTTCTTGATTCACTAAATCTTTTTATGCCTATAAAGTGTTTTCTTACAAAAATCAAACGCTATCCATTATTATTAAATTTTCACAAGTTAAAAAAATAATTAAGAGACAGTAAAGCAATTTTTATATTCTTAAATGGAAACCTATATTAAACGAAACTATTTATATTAAACTATTTACATTAACTATTTATATTAAACGAAACTATTTATGTTAAACGAAAGTTTGTAAAACAACTTTTATAAAGTTGTTAGGAGATATCTTTCCTTCTACTTCTCTCTTATAGCACAGAGGACCCATAAAAACAGCATATGAGAGGTTGGTTGCTTTGCACTCGTATCAGCTTGATATTAAGAGTCTCCAAATGTTTCTAGCATGTTTCACATTTACGTGCATACGGGTTCGTTATATATTGAATGCACAAGTCGTAAAAGGTTAACAAAAATTTATTCTTCCCACAAGAAATAAATTAAAATGCTGAAATATTTCTTCACAGATCTTCGCACAGTATCACAATATCTCAAACGATTAGCAAAAATTCAGTTCAAAACAGATAAAATAATTCTATCTCACAGCGAAATCGCTACAATCAATACAGCATTAAGTAAACAAACAGCAGTTCGCTTTTTACAGCTACAAGTATAACAGCAACAACAACAACTAACTCACTGAGATGAGGTGTTTCACCTCGGCTTTTATAAGCTTTTTATTAATTATCAGTAGAACAATCACGATTTTTTTAGATTTTTCTGGATGGCAACAGTAATTACGAGATATTTATTTATTAAGCATTAAATGCACGCGCTCTTTTATTTTTAGCTCTTTTATTTTTATTGCTATTTTTTTTTCGACGTAGCTTTCTCTTCAAAAATCGTCTGCGTTGCTAAGGCAACATGAAGCAAATTTAATAACAATTCTAAATAAATAGCCAAATAAATGTGAAATTCGTAACATTGCCCCCTTCCCAAGGACTGCACGTCCCGGGCAGTACAATCCTTGGACAGGAAGCCAAACTTACAGCTAAGGCCTCAGTGCTATAATAAACATTACTTTATAATAACAAAATAAACAATAATTCCAATAAGTTACTTTCAGCAAATTAAATTCTATCCAACGCTAAATACAATTCAAATACTATCAAATACTAAGTACAAATACTATCAAATACAAATGCTATTAAATACAAATACTTATCAAATACTAAT
>KK120685.1:101058-133073 GCA_000611955.2 Stegodyphus mimosarum | reverse complement strand
TCTTCTTGACTTGCTTTAACGGCTCTCATCTCTTCCTTAACGGATTCTTGACCCAATTTCAACTCTTGAACCGTTTTCATCTGATCTTTAACAGATTCCTGAACAGCCTTCATTTCTTCCTTAACAGATTTCTCCATCTTTTCTTGAACAGAATTCATTTCTTCCTTAACAGATTTCTCCATCTTTTCTTGAACAGAATTCATTTCATCTTTAACAGATTCTTGAACAGCTTTCATCTCCTCTTTAACTAATTCTTGGCCAGCTTTCATCTCCTCTTTCACGGAATCTTGGCCAGCTTTAATTTCTTCTTTAAATGCAGCAAAGGCTGCCATGAATCGCCTTAATTGTTCTTCCATTGCTCTAGTTAATGGCATTCAAAAATCCCACTTCTGACACCAAAAATTCTTACGTGCGTACGGGTTCGTTATATATTGAATGCACAAGTCGTAAAAGGTTAACAAAAATTTATTCTTCTCACAAGAAATAA
Organism: Stegodyphus mimosarum; assembly: GCA_000611955.2. Lineage (NCBI taxonomy): Eukaryota > Metazoa > Arthropoda > Arachnida > Araneae > Eresidae > Stegodyphus > Stegodyphus mimosarum. Next base: position 132,586 of record KK120685.1, on the reverse strand, counting down.
ATTAAAATGCTGAAATATTTCTTCACAGATCTTCGCACAGTATCACAATATCTCAAACGATTAGCAAAAATTCAGTTCAAAACAGATAAAATAATTCTATCTCACAGCGAAATCGCTACAATCAATACAGCATTAAGTAAACAAACAGCAGTTCGCTTTTTACAGCTACAAGTATAACAGCAACAACAACAACTAACTCACTGAGATGAGGTGTTTCACGGCGGCTTTTATAAGCTTTTTTTTAATTATCAGTAGAACAATCACGATTTTTCTTGATTTTTCTGGATAGCAACAGTAATTACGAGATATTTATTTATTAAGCATTAAATGCACGCGCTCTTTTATTTTTATTGCTATTTTTTTTTTCGACGTAGCTTTCTCTTCAAAAATCGTCTGCGTTGCTAAGGCAACATGAAATAAATTTAATTACAATTCTAAATAAATAGCCAAATAAATGTGAAATTCGTAACAGTATTAAGAGCCTCCAAATGTTTCTAGCATGTTTCACATTTGAGTCCTTTTGGAGGTATCTGTAGCTCATAGTAAGTTTCAGGTTGTTGTTCTTGGTTGGGAGCTTATCACATTAATTTTTGTTACAAGTGTACTGGCATCTCAATAGACGTCGTTGAGCAAGTTGTACAAACACAATTTCATTGGACGGTTATTTTGTGAACAAACTTCTACATTACGAGACATATTATACGAACCACACATTTTATCTACTATGTCTAATCCTAACTTGGTTTCATAGCAGAAACTGATTATTTCTGGTTTATGTTTTTCGCTGTAGAAAGATTAATACCTCAGTCATCATTCAATGATGATACAAGAAGGACATTTTCTCTTTTTTTCTTGGAATGGTGGACACCAAAATATTATCATCATTACTAGCCAAAATTACTGCAGTGTTGTGGTCTGGCTTTATCAGAAATAAAAGTTAGTATTTTTTCCAATGTCGTCTTCTTCGCTTCTCTCTTGTTCTGTCTCTGATCCCTCTTCACGTTCCTCTTCCATCCTCTGAATCAATATATAACTTTCGACATCAAAATCTTCATCTCTGACATCCTCATCTTCATCTGATGCCTCCAATAAACGATGAATTTCTTCAAGGTCTTGAGGATTTCTCAAATCAAGCAAATTTTTTGCGAGATTTTAAAGTTTGAATCAAACAAATATTTATAATGTTGTTACTGAAATGTCTTTGTAAATTTTGTAATAAGCAATATTTTAAATTATTAAAACATTTTACAATTCATGACATGATCAGGGGCAATGTGCTTGAAAAGACAGAGTCCAAACACATGCTGAATTTTGTAGATAATGATGAAATATTTTGTTATACGAAATTGATAACCAAAAAATGTGATACAGTATTAAAAAATCACGGAAAACTTGATTTTCAAATTTCAACCTAATAGGAGTCAATGAGCCTATTACATCATTTCGTCCCCTATAAATGAAACAATGTATTCACTGATTGACTTCACCCCTCCCAATGGCACTAGAAGAGGGGAAGCTAACTGGATGGAGAAAAAGGGACGTTTAAAGGAGGCAGGGAAAACAAAAGGGCTCGGCATAAGCCTAGCAGATCAAATGTGCCCAACGGAATGTTAAAATTCTTTCAGAAGTTTGAAGTCGGTTGAAACTATCCTATGTAACATTGATTACAACTACCAATATATTGTACGAATTATTATTACCCTAGTAAAGCACCGTATATAACATGGAGGTACATTTCCTACTCTGCCGGTTTGTCATTGGGCATTAGGCAATATGTGAAATGTTTAATCGTTTTATAGATTGCCGCCAGTTTTCGGCATTCTATAAAATGCCTAGGTATTCTGTAGAATGCTAGATTTCACACTTTGCCCGGATATATATATGAATATATATATACGAAATAGTAAAAAAAAACTGAGAATTCATTACGGAAAATATTTTTATACGACGAAGAAAATAGAGGGAAAAAGTTACAGCCGGGAGCAATTTGATATTTTTTGCGAACTTTTTTTTTACGCAAAGAATGTCACCAACAAGCAATTTTTCCAAGATGGCTATCACCGAAAACGTGTTTTTCGTAAAATTATGTTACAAAAACCAAAATACTCACCTCGTTTACTTTTCATCGTCAGCGTCGGATGACTGCCGCATATGCAGTATTTTAATACAATTCATGTAGTCCCAGAAGGTATCCTTCTCCTCCTGATCCCGGTACCGACTTCGCCACATAAAGTACTCAAAGTAACAATAAAAACCAAACACCCACTACATACATCCATACACACTTCCCTATAAAAATTCAATCAACCAGTCATCGTTTTATTCGAACAGAAATTCAACTCATTCATAAACAGACTCGCTCTAGCTTCATACGTGCATAAACAGGAAAAAAATAATAAAAGAAGAATTGAAATTTAAGAATTAAAAAAATTAAAATACCAACTGACCTCCTCTTGCCTTTTTCGAACCATGTACCCTTCCTTGCAGATTTCTTAAAATAATGAGTATTTGCATCTTTCTTACATCTCAATCTCAGCCATCCGATAGATCCTTACTCTCTACCCAGATGCATATCTTTTATACAAACTAGAGATTCATAACGAGAACTAATTAAACTTTCATTCATACACCAATCAATAATAAATTTTTTCATTCTCGCTCTAAGTTATGGAGGTAAAAAGAATATTTATCTTATCAGACACAATTCTTTTGTGGAAGTGACGTGACATCGATTAATTAAGAACAAGCCACAGACAGCTAACGAAAACCAGCAAATAATTAATGGTGGTTAAAATACAAATTATTAAAAGTACGTGATACGAAGTATATGATCTATGTACCATGTATCACGCACACCTCGACAGCTAAAGTATAAAGATACAGTCAGATTAAACTTGAGAAATGCATTGGCGACGTAATAAAAAAGGCTGTCATAACGTTGAGGAAGGAGAGCAGTTTCAGGGATACCAGAATAGCTGTAACAGCTTTGATATTTGGCAAAAATCTAAGAGGCACCGATATTTTTCTACACTAGCTACTTGTTAACTACTCCAGCTAAAGAACAGATACAGGTGGAATCCAAGTCAACACCTCCGTAGTACCATAGTTGACTGAGGCGTTGCTGAAACTAGCTAACTGTTAAGCTGCTGCCCCGATTTTGAGGGAGAACACCACTGGAGGCGATCAGAGGGTCTCCCACCTCTCTCCTTGTACCATCGAACTCTCGAGAGAACTTTCGGCTCACCATGTATTTTGAGTGCTCCCATGCCGCACGAACCCTATACCCTTACAAAACTAGCTTTCTACCCTAGTTATTAGTATTTACTGTCTTTGTTTTGAATTATATAAATTTTACTTATGAGTCATTCAATTGAAGAGCGGCGCAGGTGAAATTTATTTAGAATTTTGAACTTTGGAGATTCAGTTGGGTAGCTACTGGAGTTCCAGGTCTCTCGCCGGGCCTTGAGTCATCAGTCGGATTCACTTTTGTCTTGGTCCTTTTAGGCCACACTCCTTTTTTTCTTTTGCTTTGCCTCCGATTTCTCGTCAGAGATTTTCTCCACGTCCAGTGCTCATTATGCCGTATACCTTAGGGCATAACTTCAAGAACGTGCAACGTTTCATCTTGCAATAGCCGGGTAATAATAAAGAGCCTAAGCAGGCTATTGGTCGTTGTGGGGCAGTTGGCACTAAAAAGAGGGTGTTGTGATTACACAAGAAGGACATCTTCAATGAAATTTTGCTCAGTTCGTATCCTACCCATTTCTGTCAAGATTTGAATTTGTGATTTCATCTACTGATAGTGTAAGATAGCAAGTCCACATATACTCTACTAATTACCAAAAGCGAGACACTGACGGACATGGAAATAATTATTTTGCTAGTGGAAAAAATTGGACGGATAGTTGAAAATTGGGTTTTTTAAAACAGAATTTCAACAGTAAATCCCATGCAGATAGTGTAACAAAATTAAGAAGCAAAAATCTCAAATCAAAATCGGTAACAGGATTCGTGCGTTATTAAATGAGACCCCGGATGAACACCAAAAAAAAAATCTGATGTGAGCACCACATGACTTCCTTGTATGGCCTATTGTACTTCCTTGTACTTTTTGCTGCATTTCATTTACAATTATTTCGTCAAATTATTTTAACTTAATATACCGATCCTGAAGCCAAGTTGAAAATGACATCAAAAACTGCAAATTTTGAAATTAAATAGCCGATCAATTTTTGTCCTACGGGAGATAATTTCTGGCATTTCTTTTTCATAACGAGTATAAAAATTTCCCAGATATAAATATTGGAACTGAGAGATCACAGAGAACTGAGAAAACTGAGATTCGCTATTTGTGCAAGTTTTTTTTCTTTAATATGACACTTCCAGTTTTCGTCGTATAAAACACTAGTGTATCTTTGCAGCACTTCATTTAAACTTGCTTTTCGGAATTTTTTTAACTCAATTAACAAATTCCTCAAAGCAAGTTAAAAATATCAAAAATTGCAAATTTCGAAATTAAATAATTCTATAACTGGAAGTAGATGATAACGAGCAAAGATTGTGAAAATAAAGGCCGGATAAGGACTGTTAAGCAGAGTGAGGGGAGAGGTATAACTATATACGTTTGGCACTGCATTGCAATGAAAAAAGCGAGGTTACACGAATCCCATATACAAAATTTTAATGTCTTGTGATTGATAATTTTTAAGATACGCGAGATACAAACATGCATAAGTACAGGCGTTGTTAAAATATCCTTTTTGAATCCATTTTAACTCCACTTTAGAATCTGTTTCGGAAAAAAGAGTTTTTTATTCTGCCCGTATGTATAATGAAAGGCTTCGGAAATTGTCACAATGGATATTGTTGCAACATTTTATGGTAGAGGACACTATTGCGCCGACAGAAATTACTCTCTGTGTTTATATTATGCAGCTGTTGGTTCGCGGTTGCGACGCTGCTGTATTACTGTGATATACCTTGTTGGAGTTTTCATTAGAGTGTAAACGAAAGGTAGTCATCAATTTTTGTGTACCGAATCAAGACACAATAACCACCCATGTAAACTAATCGAAATCAGAGTAGATTTCGTATAGCAATTCAAGTGTTGTATTCGCCTTTCGAAATTCGTATTATAGGTGTCGTAACATGTGGTGACATCGGCCTGGAAGAGTCATATGGTGAGGTGAGTAAATAGTTTTGTTTAAAATTTATTTGAATAGAACATTTCGTAATTGTTGAAGTAGACTGATGGCGTTGTAGAGAGGTTCGATTAAATCTCTCTACCATGCCTTCCGAATGGGATGTAAAGGCGTCGTTTGGGCTTTCTCAATATCGAGTAGCTTACACAGTTCTTTGATAACAGCCGAGGTAAAATTCCTTCCCTGATCTGAATGTAACTGAAGAGGCACTTCGAACCTGGAAATCCAGTGCTGTATCGTCACCTCTGCTACTGTGACAGCTTCTTGATCAGGAATAGGATATGCTTCAGGCCACTTGGTGAAGTAATCAATGACAACGAGGATGTATTTGATGCCATCGGCAATTTGTGGCACAGGTCCCAAGATGTCAAAGGCAATACGATCAAAATTCACGTACATTGTAACGTTGCAGCTTGCCTCGGCTGCTGCATTATGGGTTTTTTCGGTCTTTTCCGACTTGCACAGTCACCGCAAGATCGGCACCACTTTTGCGCGTTTTTCTAGTAGAAGCATTGACGAACTCTTTGAAATGCCTTCATCATTCCAAAGTAGCCTTCTGTAGGACTGCTATGTAGTTTTTTAAAGATATCCGGAATCCGGGATCTTGGAAGTATCAGCTGCCATCGGAAAGCCTTTCCATCGTCCGATTCAAATTTCCGGTACAAGGCGCCGTTTCGAATATGGAGTGACTCCCAAAGTGCATAATATTGTTTTGTTGTAGGACTATAGATCGAAATGTCCTGCCAGATAAGTTTTCTGTTTGAGGTCTCTATTAAATCAATTATGGGTTTAATGTCGCCATCTTCCAGCTGGATTTTATTGATTCACTCCATAGGTCCTGGTCAGCCAATGTTGATGTAATTTGTCTTGCGACTGGATTAAGCAGCTCGTATTTCGCTTCGACCATGGAACAATATCGGCAATTTTCTGGGCAAGGTCTTCTAGATAGGAAGTCGGCGTTTCCATGTGATGATCCCTTCCGATGACAGATAGCGATGTCATATTCTTGCAGTCTGTATCCATCTAGCAATTTGACCTTCAGGATTCTTGAAATTTAAAAGTCAGGTCAACGAAGCATGATAAGTGCGGAATAGAAATTTTCTGCGGTAGACATAATGATGGAAATGACCTAAGGCCTTTAACTATTGCGAGCAATTCGTTCCTGGTGACACAGTAATTTCTCTTCGGTTTTGATAGGCACTTGCTCCAGTTATAAGGTTTCTCCTTCAATCTCTTAATGTTCTTACTGAGCATAAGTTGTGAAACACTATGTGGAGGACAGTGAGCAAATCTAGGCTATGTCCTTTAGTGTTGAAGAACTACAAAGTCAGAAGGAGGGTTTAAAGTGACCCTTTAATTCAAATAATTACAACTCTCCAATTTGAGAGTAAGCCACTACTTGGGCTGAACTAAACTAATATGAAATAAAGTGTGTGAACAATTCAAATACCTAAACTTAACTTTAAGTAGGACGGCGAGGGAAACCTAACTCTCAGTGAAATGCAATAATGCGAATTTCACTAGCAAGCACTAGTAATTGCAATTGCCTATGAAGGCGAACTTTCAGTAGACAGAGGAAATCCTTGCGCTTACAGTCTTACGGCGATAAATCCAAGACTCTGATTTTCCTCCTCGTTAACTCCTGCCTTTTAAACTGCTGTCAGATATATGCGATTTGCATAAATATCTCGTTCGCGCTAAATTCGGGCAGCAACTGAAACTTTGAGATATCGATAGGAAAGTTCAAACTAAAAATAATTTGTTTAATTAAAATAATGAATGCTACATAGTTGCTCCCATAATTTAGTAGTCTGAAACTAACTAGCCTAAAATCGGCTTTTAGTGAAGATGCTAAATTCTAAATCTAAATTTTCCTTCCTATTCGCCATCCTTTACAATTGAAAGTTTTAAATTTAGTTTAACTCTCTGTTTGTGTCTTAGATATTTTAACATAAAATATCTTTGTCTTCTTCACATCAAAAAGATCCATCAGGAATTTGGAGCCAGTCTGGTTCCTTCCAATCTGGAAGGAAATAAATTTTAATTTCATGTTATAAGTACATTTCACCTGAAAAGTACAACATTCCCTTCCTCTGATGCTTTCCGTAATGACTTTTATTCGCGCTTTAGGTATTCGCGTTTTTTAATTTCTATTAGCGCTTTTCGCCAAACGCATTCATTTTACACTCATTCATTTTTAAAACTTCCCCCTTTTTCTCTGGCCAAATGTGGTGTTTGTGAAAAACACGCAGTTTTACTTTGTCAAGTGTTCACAACTACCACCTGACTTCAATTCTATTGGGGTTAATTCTTCGACTTTCAAGACCTCGGACCTCCCCTAAAACAAATCTGAAATGCCCTGAGGTTCTAACATAAAATGAACTTTAAACTTTTGTGTGAAACCAGAGAACACTACATACAACATTCAAGCATTTTCAATTGCATTTCATACATATAATTCATTCTTTCAATCTTCAATTCAAATTTTCTTTAAATGCTCATTGCGTTAAATAACACTTATATATTCACTTTCTAATTTAGCGCGCTTTACGCTTTTACATTACATTTTAATTTTAACTTGCGTATCCTTTACGCTTTTCCAAAATATTCGATATTCACAAAACCAGTGCTTAAGGCTTACATAAAATCATTCATTACATAGAAAACAGTTTTACATTAAATACATTCATTATTTATACATAGAAATACAATACAACAGTTTTGCTATACAACTTACGTACTAGTTGCTTTTAATTAACACAATTCAATTTCCTATTTACAGAAAGTCTTTTGACTGAAATCGGTGAATCACATGTTCTGGATTACAAAGAACATTTCCCGAATAGTCTCAAAGTTTCTCAACTGAAAACTCGAATTTCTTCCGCTGCATGTTTAACTTGTTCCTTCAAGCGTGTCCTTTACGCTTTCGGCAACCCGATAACCGGCCTTTGACTCGTAACTTCCCTTTTAAATCTGCAACTTGCACTTAAATCAGAAACATAACTGTGTGAATTTAAAAAGAAAATAAGGAATCTACTTATCTTTCTGCTAGTTTGTTAGGCGTTTTTTTGCCCATTCCTGAAAGGTTGGATATACTGTAGCTTGGGCAATTCGTTGTCTGCTACTCCTAGATTGAAACTCTGGGGTCGCCTTTCGTTTGGTCGATCTCCTTTCCTCCAGAAATACCTTGTTGGGACGAATGGTGGGTGGCGCTTTCCGTTTTTGCTGAAGTCCCCGCTCCCTCTCCAGACTGGCTCGTTCCTGCTCCTGCACTCGTAGGCTCCTTCGTTGTGGATTGGCACCTTCGGTGGCTCGCTTCTCGAGGTTCGGTTCCCTCCGTAGTGGTGGAGCTTTCGTAGTATTTTCATTCGGAGGTTTCTTCTTCAATCACTTTGGTCGCTGAGACTGCTGCTTAGGGTTTTTCCGTTTTTTTTTCTGGGGTGGTCTTTTCTTCGGCTGCGGCTTCCTCTCTTCTGGTAACCTCCTTTTCAAACTGGGTTCTTTTGTTGTAGAGGGACCTGGTTGGGGCTCTTGAATTTTAGAAAAATTCTGTGAGGCTAGACCCTGTAAAAAGTCTTTCAAGATATTATTATTAGCCCTTCGATAATAATGTGTTGCGGCATGGTCGAAATTTGCCACAGTCTCTTCTCCCTTCTCATTCTTTAAATATGCACGACATTCAATTATTTTGGTGATCTCAAAAGGCCCATGCCATCTTGGGCAAAATTTTGTGACCGAATCTTTTGCTGCGCATGAAAGTGCATGCGCCTGTTTCAACACCTCCTCCCCCACTTTATATTCTACGGTTCTTCTTTTTTGTCATAATATTGCTTCTGTTTCTTTTGCGCTTCCCGGGAGCACTTTTCTGCCTCTTTTATCATTTTTTCTATTTCACCAATTTGAAATTCCGGCGCTCTATCTTTCACATAAAATAATTTATCTAAGGGGGTCATTATCTCCCTGCCCAAAAACAATTCGGCGGGGGATTTCTTCGTTGTCTCGTGCTTAGCCGTTCTGAGGGCGAATGCAAATTCTTCGACGCAGTCATCCCAGTTAGAATGGTGCTTTTGCACATAATTTCTAATCAATTTTACAATATTCTTATTTACCCGTTCCGCTATATTTGATTGTGGGCGGTAGGGTACCATTTTCATATGCTTAATGCCCAACTTGTCACACATCATTTTAAATGTACTGCTTACAAACTGGGGACCATTATCGCTAATCACCCTCGCTGGACATCCATATCTTAAAATATATTTGTTCAAAAACGAATCTGCAACGACTTTTGCTGAAGCCCGCTTAAGTGGTATCAACTCAACCCATTTACTGAAATGATCCACAATGACTAATAAAAATCGTGCCTTATTTACATGACTCCTGGGGTAGGGGCCTAAGAGGTCAATACCAATTATTTCATTGGGGAACCTAGACTCAATACTAGTTAATAACCCGGCCGGGCGGAAATTTACGTCATTATTTATCTGACACGTGTGACAAGTCTGGCAGTAATTTTTAACTATCTTTTGTAATTGCGGAAAATATACCGCCTCGCGTACGCGTTGTATTGTTTTTCTAATTCCAAAATGGCCCGAGACAGGCGAATCGTGGAGCTCTTGCAAGATACTTAAAATTAATTTGGCCGGGATGACTGGTCTGTATTCACTATTTTGATTCGTAACTTTAGTATAAAATAAGAGACCATCAATGATTTCATAGTTCTGTGCTCTGCTTCGTATTGCATTAATGTCTATATGCTGGAAGTTATCTGGGTCTTTTAAATAATTATAAATATTTCCGAATTCGGGATCCCTAGCAATTTCTTCTATTACAGTCTCTTGAGAGTCAATGACCTTTGCCTGAAGCATCGCAATTTTTATTTTCTCGCCGTTCTCGTCTAATTTTATTCTGGATAAAGCGTCTGCCACTACATTCTCTTTTCCCGCTGTGTGTTTGATAATGAGATTAAATTCCTGTAACTTTAGGGTCCACCGAATTAAGCGTGGCGAACGATTCTTTCCTGAAAATAATCTGGTAACTGCCGCGTGATCTGAATATACTGTTACGGGAGAACTCCCAAAATATACACAAAATTTTTGAACAGCTGCGAGAACTGCTAAAGTTTCACGCTCCGTTGCCGAATAATTTCTTTGCGTATCATTCAATGTACGACTAAAAAAGGCAATCGCTTTTCTATTCTGTGTTAATACTGCTCCGATTGCAGAATTTGATGCGTCTACATAAATTTCTAGACCCTTGCCTTTCTCCGGGAACTTAAGAACTGGTGCATTAATTACAGATTCTTTTAACTTGTCAAACGCGGCGTTTGCTTCTGAAGACCACGCAAAACGAACTCTTTTCCTTCTCAACTTTAACAATGGTTCAGCAATTTCTGTAAAATTTTTAATAAAAATTCTATAATATGAGCACATACCCAAGAAAGTCGCTAACTTTTTGGCTGTATTCGGAATTGGATAATTTTTTACTGCTATAACTTTAGACTTATCTGTTTCAATCCCCCTTTCAGAAATTTTGTACCCTAAATATTTGAGTTCTTTTGCCGCGAATTTACATTTCTTAATGTTCATTTTAAGTCCTGCATCTTTCAAAAAAGTAAAGACTTCTCGAAGGTCTTTAATATGTTCTTCCAGCGACTCTGAAGTAACAGTTATATCGTCAAGATAAATAAATGTACTTTTTCCTATTACCGGCCTTAAAATTTTGTCCATGCACCTCTGAAACGTGGCCGGGGCTCCCGACAATCCAAAAGGCATACGCAAAAAGCCATATGTACCGTATTTTGTTATGAATGCTGTTTTGTGAACATCTTCCGGCTTTATGCTTATCTGAAAATATCCTGATGTCAAATCTAGCGTGGTTATGTATTTTGTTGATTTAATACTTCTAAGAATTTCATCAATTACCGGAAGTGGGTAAGTTGGATATTTTGTTATACTATTAAGCTTTCTATAGTCAATAGTGAACCTGAATCTTAATGGATCAGTTAACGGCAAATCATTATTTTTCTTACACAAAACGACAGGACTCGCACATGCGCTCGAAATAGGAGTTATTATTTTATTTTTTAACATTGCATCAATATGGTATTTTATTATTTGTTCTTTTACCTTATCATACTTGTAAGGACGCTGCCTTATCGGCTCGTCGGTTGTTAGTTTAATTTCGTGTGCTACGATCTGTGTGAATCCAGGTATATCATCAAATAAATCAGCGAAATAACTTACCAATTCCCGAAACTTGTCCTGTTCTTCGGGCGTTAGATGGCTTAAATCCACTTCAGGGGGAGGTGTTGATTTCTTTTTCACTAGGTCCATGGTTACTTGCAAGCTGGAGTTTTCAAAATCGATTTTCGCATCCACAGATGAAAAGAAATCGGTTCCTAAAATAACTGATGCTTGGAGGTTCTTCACTACAAGAAACATGATTTTTTTTTTGTTCTTCGCCGATTTTGATGTACATCTCGATTTTTCCCATGCATTGACACGTTTTTCCTTGGGCTGCTACCACCTTCATTCCTTCCACGCTAAGCACACGATATCTACGAAAGTGCTTCTTAAAAAAATCTTCTGCTAAACAATTTCCTTGAGCGCCGGTATCTAAAAGAGCTGTAGCGGGTACATTGTTAATTAGTAACTGTAGTCTCGGTAATTCAATATTTCTCACCATGACCGTATTGAGATGTACTTCAGAGGGATTTTTCTTCTCCTCGGAACATTGCACCCCCTTCCCCGCAATATTCTTTAGGAGTTTAAATGCTTTGCGGTTGTTTTCTTCTGTTGCAGGCTTCTGTGAGGGGTGAATGATTTTCTTCCGTAGTTGGGATTATTTTGTTGGCGCTGTACTTGGCGCGGTTGACAGCTGGCATTTTGACTGGTACCAGTAGTTCTCGGCCATCGTCTGTTTCTTCCTTCGGCATTCTGGTTCCCCTGCGTCCGCTGCTCATACGGTTGCCTTCCTTGATTTTCGGCCGCTCGCCGGCTCTCGAATTGCACGGCGAGGTCAAACAGCTTGTCCAGCGTCACGGGATTTCTTAGCTCCATGAAATCTTGTATAGATGGTAACAATCTGGGAAGAATTATCTGGATAATCTCCGGGTCCGGCCTCGTACCATACAATACTTTAAAGACCTGTATTTTTCTCAAAATAAATTCCGATAGTTCGTCCACCCGCTGTTGATACTTGCTAAACAATTCAGCTTCGAGTTTGGCACGATCTTTAACAACAGGAAACGCTCTCAAAATTGCTATTTTGAAATTTTCGTAAGTGTAAGTCGGCGTTCCTGGTTCTCCCAGCAGACATTTTCCGATGCACTTATACCAGTTCGATGCTTGGCCACTCAATGCTCCTGTAGCTAATATAACCTTCTGATATTCCGGAACTGGATACAGCAAAAAATGCCCTTCTAACTTTTCCAGGAATGTGTTCACAGGTCCTCTGGCATCAAAAACTACTGCCGGCTTCATGGCTGCTCTGATGGTTTCCACTATGAATCCAAATCCATCAGGCATTGCAGCTGTATTTTGGGATGTGCTTGGCATATTCAAACTTCCTTCCATCATTTTTTCTGTTCGGGCGCCAATATAAGGTTTCTCCTTAAATCTCTTAATCTTCTTACTGAGCATAAAATGTGAAACCCTATGTGGAGGACAGTGAGCAAATCTAGGCTATGTCCTTTAGTGTTGAAGAACTACAAAGTCAGAAGGAGGGTTTAAAGTGACCCTTTAATTCAAATAATTACAACTCTCCAACTTGAGAGTAAGCCACTACTTGGGCTGAACTAAACTAATATGAAATAAAGTGTGTGAACAATTCAAATACCTAAACTTAACTTTAAGTAGGACGGCGAAGGAAGCCTAACTCTCAGTGAAATGCAATAATGCGAATTTCATTAGCAAGCACTAGTAATTGCAATTGCCTATGAAGGCGAACTTTCAGTAGACAGAGGAAATCCTTGCGCGTACAGCCTTACGGCGATAAATCCAAGACTCTGATTTTCCTCCTCGTTAACTCCTGCCTTTTAAACTGCTATCAGATATATGCGATTTGCATAAATATCTCGCTCGCGCTAAATTCGGGCAGCAACTGAAACTTTGAGATATCGATAGGAAAGTTCAAACTAAAAATAATTTGGTTAATTAAAATAATGAATGCTACACAGTAGGCTATGACACGTTCTTGGCTGTTAATTTCTTGGGACAAAACAGCACCGACACTCTTATTTTCACATTCGTGTCAAGAATAAATGGTGTTTCGAGCAGAAAATACGTCAGGATTGAAGTCGATGTTAAAGTTTCCTTCAAGTTGTTAAATGAATCCTCACATTCCTTTGTCCACGAAAACTTTTGTTTGCTTTCTGTGATTTTGTGATGTAGTCTTTCGACGGAAGAAAAGTACAACACAAATCTCCTATAGCAGGTGCAAACCCCATGAAGTTTCTAAGCTGATGAACACTTTCTGGGCGTCTCTAGTCTTTAAATGCTGAAACATTTTCTGGATCTGTAGCCGCACCTTCGACTGAGGTGGCATGTCCGAGGTAAGTAATTTCCTATTTGAACAATTTACATTAATGGGACTGAACTTTAGATTCGCTTCTTTTAGTTTCTGAAGCACATTTCTGAGACTCTAGATGTTCTCCAAAACTCTTTCCGATGATGATGATGCCATCCAGGTATACCAGACAGGATTCGTAGGAAAGACTCTTCAAAACAGTTTCCATGAGGCGTTCGAATGTTGCCGGCGCATTACATAGTCCAAACGGCATGACCTTCAACTGCCAAAGTCCTTGTCCGGGAGTAAATGCTGTCTTTTCTCGGTCATCAGGATGTATCCCTACTTGTCAATATCCACTCTTCAGATCTAGCGTCGAAAACCACTTCCAGAGTGTCCAGAATATAGTCAATTCTGGGAAGAGGGTAGCTGTCCTTCTTTGTAACCTCGTTCAACCGGCGATAGGCAACGCAAAATCTGGTTGAACCGTCTTTCTTCTTCAACAGGACGATGGAAGATGCCCAGGGAATTCCTGAAGGCTTGATGACATTGCTTTCTTGCATGTCTTTTAAAAGTGATTGTACCTCTTCCTGTTTAGCAATCGGCAGAAGTCTTGGATTTTGCTTGATTGGTGGATGATCACCGATATCGATTCTATGTTGAGTCAAACTGGTTCCACCCACGTCAGAAGACGAGCGGGATAAAACAACTTGAAATTCTTTAATGATACGTTCGGGAGCATTCCTCTCTTCATCGTTTAATTGCGCATTTTGCAATATCTCCGACAAAATGCTCTCTGAAGCTCAGGCGTTTCTGGGATGTTACTCTTTTTTTCAACGCTGATTACTGGAGTACATGGTGCAACCACTTCACCTTTTTTAATAACTCTCGCCTTGTTAGTTACATTGGCAACGCTCTAAGAGATAAAGGTTCTAGATAGGTCAAAGAGTGCTGAAGCTAGTGTGCTCCTTTTGGGCTGTTACAATTATTGGGATATTCTATGATGCCGTAGTGAAAATTTCTATTTTCGGTTATAGATCCAGGAAGTAAAAATTCTGTTCTTGCTGGGATTGTGATATCGTCTTGAGTTATGATTTTGTGGACAGATTTAAGTCCATTATCATTATTTCCGAATAAGGCTATGTTCTGAGACGTAGAATGCATTTCGTTATTTTAACGTATTCCCTGCTTCTTGCTAGGAGCGGTCTTAACATCCGTACCCTAGGGTTTTCTGCAATTTCTTTGAGTGCGCCCTTCCGCTCCGCAGCTCCAGCACTTTGGAGTCGGTTTCTTATCACTAATAATTCGTCTCAAGGCATTGAGTTGTCTGGTTATATCTTCTAGACGAACAGTGACTTGATCTCCCGGCTCTTGGACTTGATTGGATGGCGGTGTCTACAGCGCTACAGTTCTAGAGCGCTTTTTGAATCCTTAACATCCGCCATTCGTAGAGCTTTCTGTATTTCAGGATCCTGGATACGGTCGGTAATGTATTACAGGGACAGGATTTCCTTTGTTTCTGTCGAGCACTCCGAAAAGACGAGGTGGACAGCCTTTCAACATCTCTGGCGAGCTCTTGGAGTGTTTCCTAGGCTTCTGTTGACGGGATTTTAATTTGAAGTCTGCTGTAGTCTTTTAAATACTTCTCCCCAAAGCACAGCTCCAACGCTCCGGGCAGAGCTTCGAAATCTAGCTTTTTGTTTTCGGGAAGAGTCTGAAGGATATCGCTGCGTCTGCTCTCAGAGAAGCGGCGAGATGACAGGCCTTAGCTTGGGGATCTCATCCGTTTGCTTCTGTCTCTATAGAAAACCGTATCTTATATACTTGCCAAGAGCTCTTCCCTTCATATGTGGATAACTTCAGGGAGGAACGAGAAGGCACGGATAAAAATTTAAATTTACCAGAATTGCTTTCTGCTGTCACTATGCATTTTTAAGGTGTCAACCCCTTTAGCTACGGCAGCAGAAACCCTCTCTTCAATTTGTTGTTCGATTAGGTGTTAGACGGCAAGCGTTCTTTCGCCTCTTTGTTCTTTTACAGAAGAAACTCTTTCTTCAATACATCCAACTCTGTTTTCAACTGTGTCAATTCTGTCTTCCATAACTTCGCATATGTTTTCTATTATGCAGGTGATTTCTCTTTTCATTTGCTCTTCGCCCACTTTCATTTCTTCTTTAAGAGTCCATCTTTTCTTGAAGGGCTTTCATTTCTTCTTTTACAGAATTTTCACCAGCTTCCATCTTTTCTTTAACGGATTTTTGACCAGCTCTCATCTCTTCATTAACTGAGTTGACGGCTCCTTCCATCTTTTCTTCCAGTCTTCAAACTGTCTCATTTGTTCCATCGCTTTTGCGATTGGGATTCAAATCCCACTCTTCTGACACCAAAAATTGTTGCGTGCGTGCGGGTTCATAATGAATTGAATGCGCAAGTAGATAAAACGTTAATAAAATATATTCTTATCCCAAGAAATAAAACAAAATGCTGTAATTTCCTGGAAATATTCGTACAATATCGCAATATCTCACAGTAGTTATATATTAAACTACTAGAATATAAACAGAACTCAAATTCAAATTACAGAGAAACTAATTCGATCTCACAGCGAATTCACTACAATCAATAACAACACTAAGTAAACAGCAACAGTTCGCTTATAACATCTGAGCTGAGATGGTTTAATCCGGCTTTTACAAGTTTTTAATCAAGCTCGAGAATATTCTAGTAAAATCTATTTTCTCGATTTTTTAGATAGCAACAGCAGTTACGAGATATCTATTTATTAAATGTTAAATGCACGCGCTCATGTATTTTTAATTTTCCGGCGTAGCTTTCTAAGGTAGAAAGCGCAAGTAACCGCGCTGTGGAAGTAACGTCAGAGAAGAGGGGCGTGGTCTCCGCCATCTTGGATCACTTGACAATCGAAGTGACATAGATGGATGGGATGACGTAGACAGAATGAAACCATCAAAATTTCGGTTTTATTCCACGGCAACGATTTTATGTTTCCAAAGTTTTATTTTGCCTTGCAACAACAATATTTGTTTATGTTTATGGCAACGAGCTCTTGAAACACGTGTTTGGAATGACATCAGTTTTATTTTATTATTTAATACGGGATTATTTTTTATTATTTAATCATTTTAATTATTAATCATCAGTTTTAATGAATTAGTGCGTCATTATTTTTAATTATTACCTTTAACGATTTTTTTATCGAATTTAATATCATTTTCACTGAATTTTAAAAATAACCTTACGGATGGAATTCGGTCTCGCCATCTCTTGCACGGGAGACTTGAGCTTTAACCACAAGGCGATTCTTTCGTCCCTCCGAACTTGTTATTTCACCTTATAAACCCTCTTTGCCCTTTGAGCTTGTACAGAGGAAACTGCTATGATTTCACTAGGTTGAAGGATAGCGCATGCGCGAACCTCACTTTTAGCTTTCTAAGCCATTACTTTATTCCTTGCTGCTCTAAATATAAGATTTTCACGCAGTTTAAATTTTTTCTTTATTATTAGGATAACTGCTATGATGTCACTAGGTTGAAGGATAGCGCATGCGCGAACCTCACTTTTAGCTTTCTAAGCCATTACTTTATTCCTTGCTGCTCTAAATATAAGATTTTCCCGCAGTTTAAATTTTTTCTTTATTATTAGGATATTTTTCATTGTTTTCCTTTTTTTTCTTCTCGTTCTTACAAAATTAAATTTACATGTTTTGCTTCTGCAAATCTAAACTTTATAGTCGCAAATTAATGTTTCCACAATTTTAAATCCCTATAAGAAAGCTTATTTTGCATTTCCTTTTCACTTTTTATTTTGCAGAAGTTCTTTTTTTTTTTTCGAAATTTATTCATTTTCATATTTTTACTTTAAAAACTTTTTTTACATTTAACTTTTTCCGGTTTTTACAAAAGCAATATTTATTTTTACAAGCTTATTTTTTTTCCTTATTGCTTTTTATTTTAAAGAAGTTGTTACTACATTTTTCATTTTGCTTTTTCCTTTTTTTCTTCTCGTTTTTACTAAATTAAATTTATTTGTTTTGCTTTTGCTAACGTAAATTTTACTGTCGCAAATTAATGTTTCCACAATTTTATATCCATAGAAGAAAATTTATTTTTGCATTTTCTTTTCACTTTTTATTTTGCAATTTTTTCCCCATATTTAATGCTTTTCTTATATTTACTTTAAAAAAATTTTACTTTTAACTTTTTTGGTTTTTACAAAAGCAATATTTATTTTTCAAGTTTAATTTTTTCCCTTTTTATTTTAAAGAAGTTGTTACTACATTTTATATTTTGTTTTCAAAAAAGTAATATTTATTTTCATATTTTTTCCCACTTCTCTGTTTTCACAAATGCAGTTTTCCCCCTTATGTATTTTACTTCCAAAAGTAAATTTAAATTTTTTCTTTTTCGTTTTTGTAAATGTAAATTTTTCCTATTCTTTAAAATTTTTTCTTGTTATGTTTTAATTTTGCTCTTAAATTCTTTCCTTCATTTTAAACACTTATTGATATTACATCTCCATTTTCTTATGGAGGCCTTTATGGATAACATTTCCTGAAACTTTAAACAGTATTCTTCTATGCAGTTTAATTTAATATTACATTTCTTACTTTTCATACTACTAAATAGGAGATACTCGGAACTTTCCTTCTAATCTATTTTACTAATTACTAATGACTGTACTAACTTTACGAAATACTACGCAAAGCATTACGAATTCTCTTTTACACGTCTTACTTTTATTCAAAGGATTCACCAAACTGTGTCTGACAAATATAAATTTTACACTTTGCATTTCCACGTTTTTCCTCAGATTAAACTTTTTTCCTGCTTTTAAAATATATTCATGTTGGATTTCTGATTCCTTTTCCCTAAAAATAAATACAGACTTACACAGTTTCTGTACTGTAGATACTGTACTGTTACAGACAGTTTCTTTACTGCAAGACCTACTGACTTTGAAGAAATCCTATAAGGAGTCATAAATTTTCATGTCATAAAGTTCGTTCAAACCAATACTTGAGTTCTTTCTACCGAGTTTAGTTCAGTTACGTACCAAAAATTATATCATTTCTTATTATTTTACTCTACAGAGATTTACATGAATATGCTCAAAACACTCCTTTTTTATTCAGCAGAAAGGATTCCTTTATATTACGTATTCCATATTAAGGTTTTTAAACACTTTACAAAAGTATCTTGGATTTTACTGTGCACATCCTACCTAAAAGAACTAAACATTTTCTAAACCTTGATTTTCTTATTGTATAAACATCACTTGGATTCTTAACATGATGTCACCCATCTACCACAGAACCTCATCAACGCTAATATATATATTCGAACTTACCACAGCCTTGACTTTCTCAACAAGATACTCGAAATAGTATTATTTTTAACTATAATTACACGTAGAATTAGTATTCAGGCATGGAAATGAAACTTTGTCGCCTTTTTTCCCCCAACTTCAAATATAAAAATATTCCTAACTTAGAATATTTTTTTCAACCAGTAAATATGATCAATATTATTATTTTTTGCTGAGTCTCATAGCTTTTTAAGATATACATTTTAACTTAATTAAAAGATACCCATATTTCACATTGACAATAATTTATTTAGCACTGAACTCTTAAAGCTTTTTTTTTTTTTTGAAAATTTTAAATTCCTTGTGCACCACATAGTATTACACAAGGCTTACAAAGGTAAGTAAAAGAAAACAAATACAATAACAACACAAAATAATAATAATAAAAAAAAAACTTACAAATTCACAGATGACACGTAAGAGATAAATTTACAGAAGAAAAAGAAGGCCATTTTATCTTGGACAAATACATGAAGAGGGGGAGGAAATGTAATATTCACAGATTTTAACCTAGAAATAAGTTCTTTTCGTCCTTCCTTGAGCTTTGAACAATAGAACAACAAATGTTCGACATTTTGTTCACCCCCGAAGCTGCATGAAGCTGATTATCTAGCACAAGTCTGTACTAGATAAGCTGCAGATTATCTAGCACAAGTCTGTACTAGATAATCTGAATCTCTTCAGATAAGAATTGAATTTACCATGTCCAGTTAGAAATTGAGTAATTTCAAAATTACAGAGAAAGTGTTTATTATTCAATCTGTGAGGAATGGAAGGAAAATATAGTTTAGTTAAGGAGGCATTAGTAGAATTCCTGTATAGTTCATTCCACTTGAGTATTGTATCATCCCTACTTTTGTTCTTGAAAAATGACTTGGGCAGTATCATTGGAGTAATTACTTGAAGATTTGTTGCTTGTTTTGCCAACCAATCAGCCCTTTCATTTCCTAAATTGCCATGGCCACGTACATGAGAAAAAATAACATCAACACCTTTTTTATTAAGGTCTTTAAGAAGGGCATGAGAAATGACAATTAATTTGTTACATGAGAAGATATTCCCAAGTGAATATTCTTAAAGCTCTTTGAGAACGAAATTTAATTTATCATACCTGGCATATAAACTCCAACGTAGTTATGCTACATTACACGAAATATTGAGTGGAGTTCCAAATACTGATCCAGCATAGTAATTAAAAGATTTAACGCAGTCACTTTAAAACAGAAATTTCAAATTGACATTAATTGTTTTAACACTGAGCTCTTGCAGCTTTTTGAGAACACTTAAGTTCTCAAGGATAGCAAATAAAGTTATGCATAAGCATCATACACAAAATGTAATATTGATATGAATTCCAAATAATAATCCAATTTAACTTAAAAGTTTTAGCACATTCTAAGTTAGGACGCACTTCAAAACTGACATTGTTAAATACTGAATTCTCAAACATCGTTTATTCGATAGAAACTCCATATAATGATTTATCACAATCAGCAACTTTAAAAATTTCAGATTTTGGTACGACTTAATATAAGAAAGACTACACTTTTAAAAAAAAAAGCATTATTTTAATTAAACATTTGAGCCACGCAATTCTGCTCACATATAACATTTTTATTTACCATGAGCATCACACATAATAATTAAATAAAATACATTTCACAAAGTACGAAACACATTTCTGTTTTAACCAGTTGTATTCTTAAGGAAAAAAGGATAAAGAAAAGATACAGTACTGTTAGTGTTCCTCATTTCCCCCGCGCATTGAAAAAATATATACTCTTTAAAATCAGTTAAAAAAGATTCAAGTACAAGTATTCAAACAGGAATACTTCACAAATTAGATAAAAGATGGGAACACAATGAACTTAAGTGATAAATACAGAAAAGCATGTAAACGACCAAGAACATTTGCTAGTTTCATAAACAGGGCATGGAAAATAATGAAGTATTTACATAGATTACATAGACATAGATTTTAAGAAACCATTTCGTGTTAATTTACCTTTTCCTCCTGGGATTTATCTACGTATTTACTTAATTTTTCCATTTTGTTTATAATTATAATACCGAAAGAATATAATAGAACACGACGTTGGTCCTTGCCAATGTCTGAAAGAAGTCATAAAGCTAGAGAATTTAAGTAACATTTTATCAGTACGCAGAACTTCTTACTGCGTTTTTGATGAAAATTGACCGAATTTAGTAGATCATTACTAACCTAGGAGCCTTTAACTATTTATATCCGAATCAAACACACTCCGAAATTATCATCAAGATATTCCATACAGATATATTTGTCTACTTTTCATGCTATTACATTTCCAATGAAATTTGATTCATTGCCAGATAGTTGAATGTTTGTTATTTTTTTCGCATCCGAATGCATTCCGTGTCTCATTATGCTCATTACATATAATTTAACAAAATTACAAACAAGTCAGAAGTTAAGTTAATATTTCCTGAAATACTACTGTACATTTCCTTTCGGAAAGTTTGCATAAGTATCTTCATTTGAACCCTTTAATGTTTCACTTTCTGCATCCCAAGTAAATTTTGAGCATAAAATTTTCAGTTTTGAGACGAAGGTTATTTGCGAATGACTGTGATGTTATCATGTTTTCATAAACCGTTTTTGTGAAGTACCTTATCTATAACCGTTTGAACATTTTTGAATATTACCATTTTTTACATTATTGCCACTGCAAATCATTTAATTTTGAAATGCTTTCCTGTTTATCTTTTACAACGCTTTGTAAAGACTTGAGAACAAATTTTTACTGAATACTTATATTGTTTCATTTAATAATTTTGTTACACTTTGGAAGATTTAACTTCAACAACACTACCACGCTAGACGAGAAATTAAGAAAAGAAATGGGATTTTTGTCTTAGTATAATATAAGGATAGATTAATTTTTTCTGACACTGATTTATTCCATGTAGATAACGGAGACTTTTAACCCAGCTCACACAGACATTGAATATTTTTTCTCAGTCACCACGATCACTGACTTGCATTGTCATAGATTTTGTTGTGACGTCTATTTCTTTCTTAAAAAGAAGTTTATACACTATTTTCTTTAAAACATGTCTAAAAAATATCTCATCTTCATAAGAAACATCAACCCTTTGATTTAAATTTCTACGAAAATAAGAACCCTTATTTTGTAAACATGTTTCTCTCTGACTCAAAGCTTCTTCTTTATCATATTCGAAATAAACAATTAACCGTACATACCTAATAGAGTGTATTGATGAACCAGGGTTATCTTATAACTTATTGTATTGCATATCAAGTGAATATGTGTTCACTGTTCACTGTAGAAAAATGGTGTAACTCCAATGTGCCTGGGTACAAACCCCTACCCCATGTAGAACAGTTAAGTAATTGCGAATAATGTCAAGTGCATAACTTGAGTACCACATCATAATATATGCCATTTCTTACTATGAATAAGATGGACTAATTGTGTCTAATATGTTATAGCGTGTCGACAATCAGAAAAAACGAGAACAACCTGCAAAGACACTTACTACTAATTATATGAACAGATACAAGAAGTAAATATGTGAAGAAAGTCATGTTTCCCCCCTAAATGCTCATTTTTCAGGTAGAATTTTACTAATGCACACATGTATTTATTGCATTTTTAATAAAATCTTAAAGGCTGAAATGAGCGTTTCATTACCAAATTTGTACTTTCCGACTTCAGTTTACTGAAGCGAAAACATTCATAACTTATTACGAAGAAATTAGTACAGAAAATTTTCCTATCTTACTGATATTATTACCAAAATATTTATATATTTGTTTCTTTACAAACATGTACATGAATACCTACGTTTAATTATTTAATTTATATTTTTCTATATCAGAAGCGAAATTTCGAACGGAAAATTTTAAATAATGTCATGTTCCACAAAATTTATGTATTTGTGATGTTGTTGCCTTTTTGTTAACTTTTGAGAGTACGCTCACGGTAGTCTTTTACACATTTCGAAACTGTTTTCTCTTTGCTATTGGAAACTATTTTATCTTTGCTGATGGTATATGCCAATAAATTCTCGATACGTTTTTGGTTATTTCCAGCCTATGAGTTATTTAAATACTTCAAAATATATTTGTAGATCGTTTATGTTGACACGGATAGATTTCTTGGATGTTTTTGAAAAATGTGTTTATTTTGTTCACGCGAATGAAACTGATATTTTCTTAAAATTTTTCTTTCAGAGTATTAATCAATTATGACAGAATGGGGATTTGTTCTCATTATTCAACATACCTATTAGCTTAAGAATTCCAAATCTTTCAAGTAATCGTAATTTTTCCTATCAGTAATAAAAAGACGAATGGAATAAATGCAGCATATGTAGGCATAAGGTAAAAATTTGGAAGTAAAAGAAATTCTTCAGATCTAAGAAATTAAGTAGAATGTGAAAATATTCTTTCTATTAGAAATTTATTTTTGGAATGACATGGCATATAAAACGTAAATTTACTAAAAAAGTGGTTTAGTGAACATCAAGTACTCTCCGAAATCTGGAAGGTAATTAATAAAAAATTGATTATAAGGCAGTTTTCTATAAAAAGTGGTTCTAGCGGAGGAAACATGCCGGCAATTTCCTGAAGCCTTAAGCTGGCATTTGACCTTCGCTCTTACGTAGAATTTACAATTGTACTATAAACGTTTGTAAGAGCGAGGGTCAGATACTCACTAAAGTTTCAGGACACAACTAGCATGTTTCCTCCGCCAGAATACCAGAACCCTCAACCGACGAAAAAAGCAGGCTAATTCAACACCAGAGGAAAGAAAAGAAAGGAGGGGCCGGAAGTGAATACCAGCTGCCCAAGAAGACTGAAAGTTCAAAATTTGAGACGTCCCACTTGGGAAGAATTCTGCGATAAAAGAGTGGAAGAGTTCAGAAACCAAAAAGATAAGTGAAATTTTTCCTTCTTTCCTGTTTTGTATTGAAAGTTCGAGTAATGTCATGTTGCTTAAAGTTGCTAAGTACTGTTTAAAGCAAAAATCTGAATTCCCAAGTTTGCGAGAATGCAGTTGTAACTATCTTTTAAACAGAAAAGATTTTTGAATTCGCAGGTTGGTGAGAATTTATTTTGTAAATACCTTTTTGAGAATTCTCAAGTTGAAAAAACTAATTTGTGAATATGTTTAGTTGAAAGACTTCAAATGCGTTAACTTAAAGAAAGATTGCAGAAAAACTGTAAATTTTGTAAGCTACTATAACGAATGATGTAAAATGAATTTTAAAATATTGCATGTTAAAATGTTCCATTTAATGTAGAAATGCTAATGTCAGCTTTAAAACTATCGTAAAAGTACAAATGTACAAATTGTACAAATGTAAGTTTTGCTCAAGCATGACTGTAAAATACTTTGTATAATAGATGAATTGAAAGAAAGTATAGATTGAATGTGTTTAAAGTTAGGCTCTCCAGACTTAACTTAAGGATTTAAATTAAGTTCTATTTTAGTACATTAGAACTAGTTTTGTGTTTAAGGAGTCCTCTAAGGTCTTCAGTTTCAAGCTTTAACAAATAAGTAGCTGTTGTACAGGTGGTAGAGTAGTGCGCTGATACACAATATTAACACGCTCAAATTCACTCAGAACAATTTCTGGAGAAAGTGGGGGAAAGAAGATTTAAAGTTTGGTGTGAATGAAAGTGTTTGAGGGTCAAAAATAATTTCAATAAAGAGTGTTGGTAACGAAAGGGGGAATTGTTTATGAAAGAATACCACTAACATTATTTCCTTCCAGATAATTTGGGAAGGACCAAGACGGTTGTTTTACTGAAAATCAACATGAAGCAGATGTCCGTAAAAATTTAAATTGTGAATGTATTTTTTCTTAGTTTTAGTCTAGCTTTAAATATTGTTGTAAAGTTGGCTCTAAACAGGAACAGTTTTAATGATGAATTCAAGCGCTATTGCTACAAGTTTAAAACTTTGATGAAAAAGAGTTTCGTAGAGTTTACACTCTTAAACTAGGTTGTTTTGAGACTTTATTCTTCGAGTAGTTAAATTCTGGTGCTGAAAAAATGTAAGGTTATCCTAATTTTATTAACAGTTATTTTAAGTTATGCTTCTTTCCTATTAATTCTAGTTTCAGCTTACAAATTCCTACCAGAATGTAAATTTAGAAACCCAGTGAGTGCAAATGAGTAAGAGTACTATTTAAACCGATGTTTCGCCGACTTCGAGAGAGAGAATCTGATTTCCTGACTAGCGCGCGTTTGCCTTTTGGCAGCGTCTCTCTTAGATATTACTACGCTCGGCCATACTTGAGGCCCTTGCTTGGCTTCGCCGATGTAATTAATATTTAGGGGTCAACTACTTAAAATCCTGATAGTTTCGGCTATATCTTACGTTAGCTTTAGTTAAGCTTAGTTAGTTTAATTTCATAATTATTTAAGCCCAAGTGGAGGCTTTGCTGTATACTCCGAGTTAGGAGTTGATTGTAATCATTCTGAGAAATTAATTACTTATGTGTTTGTTCACACATTTAAGCGATTATTCGCTTGTTAGTGTTTGTGGGGTTCAAAAGATTGAACATTAAATTAAATAAGTGAAACCCCACATGATATTACGAAAATGGAAAACCAATTCCATGAAACTTCGTGAGCTGTGGAAGAATGCTAAGTTCGACATCGACGAGGAGAAGAGCTCGCTCAAGTAAGGAACTTAATTCACCATCCAAGGTGTCGGGTCTAGTTTGGGAACCAGAAGCGGATAGTATATCTTTCAATGTGAAAGAACTATCAAAGGTTGTCAAGAACGGAACTGCTTTAAAAATGTTTATTCTTCGAGTAGCTAGTCGTATTTATGATCCAATGGGATTTCTAGGACCTTTTTTTATAAAGTCGAAGTGCATTCTGCAAGAGCTATGGAGTCAAGATATGGGACTGGGACGACAAACTTCCATCGTCACTGGATCACAAGTGGCAGTTGTGGTTCAGGGAAGTCGAACACTTAGAAGATTTCTTGATTCCTAGATGTAGTTTTTCGAATTTGAATTGTAAATTTATTTCATTTGAAATTCATTCCTTTTCAGATTCGTCTCTTTTAGCCCATGGAACAGTGTTGTATTTAAGAGCTATAGCTGAAGCTGGGAGGATACGTATTAGTTTTATTTGTTCTAAAAGTCGTGTAACTCCTTTGAAAGGTCTTACATTATCAAAACTCGAATTAATGGCAGCCTTATTATCGGCAAGATTAGTCCATCAAGTAAGTAGATGTCTTAAATTTAATACTTATAATTATTTTTTGACCTACTCAAAGATTATGCTATTTTTTATTAAGTGATGATCTAGTAAGTACGAACTTTCGTAAAAAATAGAAGAAATTCAATCTTTGTCAGATACCAATAATTGGGGTTAGAAGATAAAAGATAATCCTTCAGATATCCTTCCCAGGGAAATTTCCACAGAAAATAAAGCTACGACTCAGCTTTGGTGGCACAGTCTACCCATGGCTAAGCCAACCACCTGAATACTGGCCCACTGAAAGGGAGAACTTAAAATATAATCTGAAAGGGAAAATCTACAGATGTAGCTATGATTTCGCCGCAGCCATCTCTGGGAAATTAAAGGGCACACGAACTAAAGAGAGAGAAAGACTTCCTTCAACACTCTACATGCATTGTTCTTTTCGCTTTCTAAACCTGTCAGTTTCTGATAAATGTTCTATTAATTATATTCGTAAGGATAGAAAAATATTATTCTTTTAAGAACACTCCGAAAAATTTAATTTTGCAAAAAAATATATTAACAGCCCATTTTCAAAATAAAATAAACTTTGAAAGCATTTTATTCCATTTCTTAGGAAAAGACACATGGGTCTGTTACGATTATATTACTAAAACCTTCGTTTCATGCACTAAAAACAATAGAGATTTAGCGTACTAAGAAAACATCCTTTTGAGGCTTATACATACTGAGTTCATCGAAGTGTTCTGCTTTTGTCATTGCATTATTTTCAGCTCAAAAATATTTTCAAATATATCGCCATTAGATAGGTTTTTACAGTCGAAATCGATTGATTTGTCTGCAGAAATTCAGTTAAAGATGTGTCAACCAAACTGCAAAAATTTCGTGATAATTCAGAAAAATAGGTGACAATTATAAAAAAAAAATTATGATGTTGAAATTTCTGTTCCGAGATTGACATGCAGTCAAATCCTATCATTTTAATATGCCTGAAACCACGGATTCCTACTTTCGAATATCAATTTTTAATCATTTCTTGGATGGTGTGCTCTTGCACATTTTACCAACCATAAACAATATTAATCTCTTTTCACATTTTAATTTTCCTAAATAATTCCGTCTCCAATCTAAGTATGAAGGAAAATTCGAATTAATTTTAAATATATTTTCTTACACTAATGTTTTAAATGTCGATTATACACTTTTGTAAAGAAAAGAGCATCAAGAATAAAATAGTTATCTGTTATAAAAGCTTCAGAGGCCTGCAATGAAAAGATTTTTCTTTACAAACTTCTAAAAATCTTGATAACATTTCCTGTTGTTACCTAGCGCAGTGCCGAAAAATCATTTTCTGCTCTAAATACATAAAAATTATTTACGAAATAGTATATGTAAAATGTCCTTATGTTATTTTTGTGGTACGTATATATAAATACGCATGTGAAAAAAGTTTTATAAACATTTAAAAAAAGATGATTG
Organism: Stegodyphus mimosarum; assembly: GCA_000611955.2. Lineage (NCBI taxonomy): Eukaryota > Metazoa > Arthropoda > Arachnida > Araneae > Eresidae > Stegodyphus > Stegodyphus mimosarum. The sequence continues at coordinate 104,785 of KK120685.1, read as the reverse complement.
AACAATATGATATATGATTTGTTGTAAATTAAAAGCTGCTTTTAGGAATATCCCTTTGACCTGATAAAATAATGTAAGTATTTTTATGTTGTTGACTGGTATTTTATTAAACTTTCATCATTAATAAAGTAAACGAAACTGAATGAATACCATCTGCTATATATAAATAACCTGATATCAGGGCAAATGTATGATTTTTAGATTAAATTCTGTGTATAAATGGCAAAATTATAAATAAGAGAAATTGTGCAGCTGTAGTTCTGACATTGTGAGCTGTAGTGATTGTGATTGCACCTCCCTAAATTAAATTATAGGTAAACTCCAGTGTGTACTAGAACCACATTCGTTTGCGAACAGTTGAAGGAACTTAACAAATAAGTTCTGTCAATATATCTTGTAAAATGATGCCAAACAAGTGGCAGTTGAAGCACTTAGGTACAATGTATAGTCCAGTAAATTAATTGTGCACTATGCTAGCCGGAACATTAATGGAGAATTTTTCTTATCAGTCATATGATCTCATGCCATGTGGATTAGCATGTACTCAAAGGGGATAAATGTGGGTATTAAACATACCTAAACATACAAACCTAGTCTCATCTATAAATAAGACATACGAAAAAAAAAACAGGATTAGCTGCTAGCTGTAGGTTCAGTGGTCAAAGTTAACGCGCGGCACAATAATCGATCGATTTTTGTTTTTCTGATTTGTGATCTGAATTTTGTTCAAATGATACGAATGAATTTATTCTTCACTTAAACTTTTACAACGGTTGATTAGCTCGGGATAATTTGAAACCAAAATAATCCTTTGAGCTCAGGGCCGGTGCTAGGCAGTTCTGCGGCCCGGGGTCCCTTAAATTCTAAAATTATTGCCACTTTTAAGTTCTGTTGTCTGATGCCTCCCACAAATTAAAAAAAAATATTACCTAAATTATTTCTGCTGTCTAGTTTCTTCCATAAGTTTTAAATATATTGATATCCTTAAACTTTTCTGTTCGATACTTGTCTAAATTCGAGGAATTTTGCTGCCCTTAAATTCTGTCGCCTGGTGCAGCCCCAATGGTTGCACAGAGTCTGGCACCGATTTTGTTTGTGTCTCAATAGGAAAAGCGAATCCTTCGCTAGTAAAGTAAAAAGCGAATCCTTCGCTAGTAAAGTAAAAAGCGAATCCTTCGCTGATTAATGCCACTACCGAGATTGGATCTCGTTATCTTAGATGTGGGTTGGCAGCCAGTTTATCATCCATTGAGCTACTGGAGATAACGAAAATTTTCTAATGTTTAGATGTTCAGTTTTCTAATGTTGTGCTTGTGGGATCTGATAGCTCCAGAAGAATTAATTAGACTTTAGCCAGAGTGATGGAACTATTAACAGGACGAGATGGTAAACAGCGAATAGGTCGACTGAAATTGGCAAACGCAGAAATTATCCGTCCCCTTCTGCGGTTATATCCGCTAGAGATTACATCGTCAGATTTAACACTTGAGGACAAAGCTGGATGCTCAGGGCTCAGATTACGCTCTAAAAGCAAAGGACGAGATTCATTACTCAATCGTGATGATTGAAAATCACATTCTTCAGACTTAGTAGTGATAGAATTGTTTCAAGTCCTGAAATAATACATACTCGAAGTGGACGACAGGTAAATTCTCCCAAAAGACTGAATTTATGAGAACATTTATGAACCTTTACGAACATTGACTAAAATGTCTATGTTAGATTACAATTTTTAAAAAGTAGTTCAGTTTTCTCTTGTAATAGCTAGATGTGCAAGACAAAAGGTAGAAGGATGTTGTATATCGATATTAATTAGTATCGTTTTAGAATTCAGTTTTTATTTTGTATGTCTTCATAATAACGAGACGTTCGTTTTTGTGAGTAACTTGTGTAAGGCTTCTTAATTAGTAAAAGAGTCTTAGTACGAAATAAAATATTTAGCTTATGAACAGTTGTTCCTTTTCTTGAGGAGTTACAACAATAACCGAAATCACGAGCGTATTACATACCAACTGTTAATTGCTTTCAATGAGCCAGCATGCGTTGCTTTGAATGGGCTGGTGATCCAACCATGGAAATCCTATCGACGCTAATATTTCGTAACTTTTTGAGTTGAAGAATAAAATGCATATCTGTTACATCAATGTAACATTTTTACATCAATGAAATATTATTACATCAATGAAATATTATTACATCAATGAAATTGGGAAATTTCTACGAAAGACGGGAAAAGGAAATTAGAAGTTGTCGTCCAGTTAGAGATAGCAAGACTGTTTGGGAAAGCATATGGACAAGCAGCAAAAGTAGGAATGGCAGTGAAATTTTTGCTAAAGCAGGAGTTTGGCCAGTTAACAGAGATGAATTTCTCATTTTGTTGCAGCAGTGCTGTTTGAAACAAATGATGTTCCTATTGTAGAAGCTACTGAAGCAAGCCTAACTGCTTCTACAAGTGGAATGTCACATGATATGCAGGCTCAAGGGAGAAAAATCTATTGTAACCACCAGTGGAATAGAATGGAACCGCTTCAGCTGGTGCATCAACATTGTTGTCAAAAGTTAAAGTTTCTTTGGGTGAAATCTCTTCGATTCCATCTAAATTCGCAGTTGAAAAAGGCTCAGATAAAGCACAAAAAACAATACTGATAACAAGTACCCCATACAAGGAATTAATGGAAGAGGCTGAAAAAAAACAAAAGGAAGAAAAAGCACTATAAAAAAACTACTCCAAACTTCTGGACCGGAGAAGACAGTAAAGGCTAAACTTTCTTTGTCTTCAGTAAACAGGCCTATAAATTCCAACGAGGATTCATGGTTTTGTATTCTCTGTTGTGCTGATTTCAAGGAAGACATTGATCAATGTCTACCGTGACTTTACACGATACGCATTAATCAATATCTAGCGTGTAAAGTGTAGGTTCATGAGAAATGTGCTGGTGTCAGAAAGGGGATGAAAATGCATTATTGCGAAAAATGTAACTGAAACCATCAAGAACGAGTAATTGATGCAGTAATTCGTGTAAGATTTATAGCCTAATATTAATAGTAAGTTTAATAATTATTTTATGCTATTTGAAAGTTTTCAATTTATGGTTATTGTTCTTTACTTGTATTAAGATGACACTGTTTTAAAGAATAGAAAATATCTACCGACCCGTTCATAGAAACTCCCCGGCTCAATGAAGGCGACCTGTTTCCTTCATTGGGCCAGTGGCACCTATTTTTATTATTCTAATATTTACTGAACATTTCAGAATTCTAATGTCTATTCCTAGATATGGGTAGTATGGAAAGTAATCTTTACATTAATGTGTACAAAACTGTACAATTGCAAAATTTTACGATTTTTAGGTTCATTTTGTAAAAGTGGCTCATCGATAGCAACCTTCCCCTACATTTTAAGAAATACCAGTAAGAAAGGCAGTGGCAATAGTTTATAAGAGAAACAGAGAGTAGATAAAAAAGAGAAGCAGACAGCAACACATACAGCAGCAATAGTCTAAGCCAGAATAGCAGAGGGCGAATGCAACATACCTAAGATGAAATCCCAGTTTAGAAGGAATCAATTTGAGTTTAGGATAAATTCCTATTGGTTGTTAAAGTTTTGATTCCCAAATTTGAAATTATTCATTAGCTGAAGTATTATATGTGTTTGTCCGTCATTAACTTACTCAAGAATCATATGACGCAGATTATTTTGAAATAAAGCAATAACTTATATATATAT
>KK120685.1:42330-98607 GCA_000611955.2 Stegodyphus mimosarum | reverse complement strand
GTGTTAAGACAGGTAAAAAAATCATTGCTTATTTTTAATGAGTTTAACAGTTTTAATGAGTTATTATTAATGCGTTTAATGAGCATTCTTCTTCGAGGTTCTACGTACAGTACATTTAGTTCAAAGTTGACTTTTTGTTAATGATTAATTTAAAATATTGTATCAATATTTATTAAAATTCATTTGCAGATTACACTTGGAACTGTATTGTTACTAATTTTGTATTTAGTTAGGTATTTTTAGTAGAATTATAATTAAAATTGTTTCATTTCCCCATGCAATGCAGCGCGAGACGAATTTTAAGAGAAAGCTATGCCGTAAAAATATAGGAGTATGTGCAGTTCACATTGAATAAATAAATATCTCGGTAATTTATATTTAATTAAATAAATGTAATTGATTACTATGTTGGCTGTAATCGTAATTCTACTCTTTTGCTTTCCAGAAATCTCGAGAAGCAGAAATTACTAAAATCTAGTGCGGCCGAAAGCTATAAAAAGCCAGAGAGAGAACATCTTAGTTCAGCACATCTTTACTCTGACTACACCAGCTGAAATTAAAGAAAATATTGAAAAAATCAACAAGAGAAAAGCTCCTGGTATTGACAACATTTCAAATAAAGCTATAAAAAATCTACTGAATAATGTGCTATGTAAAATTATTAGCATCCTCAATGCCTGCCTGACTCTTTCTTACTTTCCGTAAGAATGGACAGAAGCTAAAATCATTCTCATTCCGAAACCGGATAAAGACCATACCAAGCCCGACGGATTTAGGCCCATTAGTTTATTACCGGAACTTGGCAAAGTGTATGAACGAATCTTACTTAACAGAATGAAGCATTAACTTTATCTACTACCTCCCGGAACAATTCGGTTTCCGAGAAAACCTCTTCACCACAAAACAGCAGGATGTTAGACCAGTTATCAGGATGTTCTCAGGATGCAAGACCCACTGGTCTATTTTCTGATGTGACAGCTGAAATACGTGTAGAAATCACACAGGAAAAGGGGAAAAAGAGCCCTTTATTAATTCTTTTAAAATTCACAATGCTTCGACTTGACGCTAGCTCACTACACCTCACTCGGGCGTTAACTCAAATAACAAGAACTAAACTAAAAATTCGAAGATGGTAACAACTAGTAGAATTACTCTACAGGGCTCAGATAATCATGTTTCCTAAAACCGCGTTGAATATCTAGTGGCAGCAAAGTAATAGCTGTTACGCCACGTTAACCAGCAATAAATACAGAACAGAATGGTCACGCTACAAAATACCGCGCTTGCCCAAACTCTCTAATTTTCTATTCTGGAACTCAGTATTTAAATCTTTTCTCCTCAAAGTAGAATCTGCATTATTTCACGCGCGCTACCAAAATTTAACTATTCTGGCACTGAAAATTAGGGAAAATGAAGGCATTTAGGAAAGTAAGAATAAAATTAAATTTAACGCGTTTGTTAAAATAAATATAAATCCCTACAAGCATTACGGAATTCGCAGGTGCTGCCCTGCATTTCAAACTCAACGTTGCTATGCACATGCTAGATGTGGCAAAAGGATTTGACCGCGTCTGGCATGGAGGCCTTATTTCTAAACTTATCAACCTGGGTTTCTCAAGAAAAATTATTATGGTTCTTTACTCCTTTATTTCTGACCGTACATTCAAAGCTTCTCTGGGTGATGCTCTCTCTGAACAAATAAATGTTAAAGCTGGTGTCCCACAAGGCTCCGATATTGGACCTGTAATCTACTTATTTTATGTCTCTGAGTTTCCAAAATTTGATTATTAGAAGAATTCTAAGTTGGCATGCTACACAGAGGATAAAACTTTGGCTGCAACGTTTGCTCACATCACTTTTGCTATTCAAAACTTCAGTAACATATTCCCTCCATTGAAGACTGGTGCAAGCCCTGGGAAGTGCGTATAATTATGCAGAAATTCCAGCTCTTGCAAAAACAAGAAAATGGAATGCACCACTTAAGACGCATTTATTACTCTTCAATGAACCTATACCGGTTTTTAAGGTGGCCAAATACTTAGGCTTGATACTCAGTCATAAGCTTACATGGACGCCTCACGTTTTAAATGTCAAAAATAAGGCCATGAAGATCCTTAAATGCCTCTATCCCATCATAGACAAATACTCAAATTTATATTCTGAATTTAGCAAAAAAGACACTGATTTACTTAGCTAGATCCGACCTATTACGACTTATGCTTCTCCGTCGTGGGCAACAGCCACTAATTTGGAGCTGCATAAACTACAAGTTGTGCAAAATAGATTCTTGCATATCATCACCAATTCTCATTTTTACTTACGGAATAATCTCCTCCGCCAAGACTTAAGGAGTGAACCTATAAAAGATTTTCTCTGCAAAATTAACAAACAATTCTTCAGTAACGCAGAGGATTACAAGCACTTAAGTTACTTTAATACATTTCACGACAACGTTTTAAGCGAAGTAAAATATCTCAGCCCATATGCTACTTTACTGGTGAGTACGAATGAGAATTTTCCCGCTTAAATTCCAATGCACTGTGTCAATTTCGCATTCAAAAATTTTTATTTAGACTCAAAATTAAGCAGCAACTTGCTGAGCTCCGACCTGGGTGGGTGACCCCACCAGATGAATCTCTCACCATGTAAATTGTACCATGCGGATTATTGCTGAACTGTTGCGCTGTAAATATGTGTATATGAACTTTTCTACTATCGTCATTATGCTTTATTCATGTGCAAAGTTTCATTTTAATTGTATTTCTGCATAGTTATATTTATGTAGGACTGCCTCTCTCATTCCTAGCAGCATTGCGAGCGCATGACCATTCAAGTGACCCACGTGATTACTAATTTTGTAAATTGCACGTTTACTACTGAACTCCGTGCTGTATATATGTATATTTTGTGCTTTTTATTTCATGTTTCCACTTTTTGTTACTCCTACGAAGTACTATGAACTTGTATTTAAACTCATTTAGAACCGTAAGTCCATTCCTACACTTTATTTTACTTCACTACTGAGCGGCCGCCCTCAAGTTGTAGAGACATTAGGTATTTTTTTAAAGTAGGAAAGAGGAAAAATGAGCAATGTCCTCGCCGGGACTCGAACCACAGACTTTTCGAATACGCACTGAGCGTGCTAACCACTGCCCCACGAAGGCATGCTAAGAAAGCAGGAGAAATACCTTATATGCTCCCCCTTTTAAAGGACGACTGGGGGTCAGGGGACCCAGTCGCCAAATTCTGGTGGTGAAGAATCATTATTCACCACCTTTCAGTTCGGGCGCCACTGTAGACACATTAGGGTATTTAGAAGCAGGACAGATGAAAAATAAGCAATGCTCTCGCCGGGTCTCGAACCACGGAACAGTGTATAGCTACTGCTGTAAGTTGTTCGCTTAAAATATGATAAAGGTAGGGCCTAATCTCAATCCTGGGACACCCAGTCTAAAATAGATCAGTTGATTGAAGATGTGCTTATCAGAGAAAAATGTATAATTTTAGTGATGCCTGAAATGCAGTTAATTCACGTGTTAATAATTCAACCCAGACAAGATCGAAGACGTTTCGCTGAATCATGGCCAAAAGATTTTTTTCTTTGCCATATATTAGAGATATCCTGTGATATTTAATATATTTGATGATTCTCTAATAACTGCTTACAAAATCCTAAATTTCTATGAGATTTAAAACTTTCTCCTCGTCTCATCTATAAAGACAAGACAGTATTATATACTCAAAGATCTTACTCAAAGGTAAGAACAAAACTATAGAAATAATTTTTATTTGCAGGTTTGTCCGGTTTCATTTGTGGAGTAACCGCGGTTGTTTTTCAAACTAGGAAAGCATCAGTCTTGAATGCTAAGTTGATGACCTTATGATCTTTCTAGGGAAAATATTCAACCTTGACTGCTAAATTGAAGTAATAAATCTTGGCCTGAAACTGAAATTGTTTGATAAATTATTTTTTCAGCATTATATTTGTAATTCAGCCCAGTGTTTCTTCATACTTTAAGTTTTTTAAGTAATTAATAACTGCCAACGAGGGACTAAAACAATTTTGTTCTGATGGAAATTTTTTTTATTTCGAATCAAGCAGTGGAGATATAAACTACATATTCGGTATACGTGGGCAGCATACTGCTCTGACGGTAAAATATAGGCGCTCAGCCATGTGGAACTGAGGCGCATGCAATGGGGAATTCCGAAAGTAGATGCGAATAAGAAGAAGATGGCTTTGAGGGAATGTTGGAGAGATCACAGAGCTTTGTAATTTTGCAAGGTTGCATCTTGTTTTGACATTAGATTTACATCTTTTTTTGATTTTTCGTAATTTTTCTGGATTAATTTTGTTTATTTCACTTGTATTATTATTTTTTTTAATTTTCTGCGCATTCAAATACCTTTTACACTACAGACTTATCGTATGGCTTTCAGTTTTGCACATTATATGTGGAATACATTTTCATTTTACTAGTTTTATATTTTTAAACTATCTTATCCGATCTTATTGTTTTCTATTTTGCGAATTAAAATTCAAAGTCACATTTAACTTCTGATGCTTGCGCGTTTGGAATTTATTAGCAAAAATAGGTAACAGATAAAATTTCTTAAGCATTAATTTATTAGGTAAGATCTGTTTTCAGACTTCCCAAACTTCATTTTTTTCATGAATACTGTTATGTTTATGTATGCTGTATCTATTTAAAAAATTAACAGTAAAAACCATATTTATGTATATTTTTAGAAGAACCTTACTCAAAAAGAGTGACATAAGCTTGTTTAAATATTTGGACAGTTAAAATGCATAGCTAATATTTAAATGAAAATATGAAATAACAGCACATTTTGTATTTAGTTAGTTGGCCGTTTTTGTTAAAATTACACTTTTCATGCTCTTTGGTATGAATTCTTTTTTTAGCCCAAAAGGGACTAATGTGGGAGAGGACTATACTAATATTCGGAAGAATATTAGTCTCGAAGCGGCATTTTGCGTCGAATCAATATAAATGGCGTATCACTTTTATATTTTATAGTATATATTAAATGTATACTTAACTAAAACAATTTTGCACATATCTGACAGACTGAGGACATATGCGCTACAAGTAGTATAGTAGCTACAAGTAGTACATTTCTCGCACAGAAACCGTGTTTTCCTGTCCTTGTTTTTAAGGCAATGAGAGCATTTTCTGTAAATAGTTTTCATCTTTTTGGATGGTAGTTCCATGTTGAAACCTTCTGAAATTAATTTTTCTTTTAGTGTCAAAGGAAGCAGGATTTGCTGCCGCCATTGATGTGTGTAATCTTCCACTAACTTCAATCCTAATGATTGAGAAAAGAACGTCTGTTTCTAAACTGGATTGGTGGTTCTTTTGTACAAAGTAAGATTATTCATGCATTAATTGCTGCAATAAATGGAAGCAAGAAAAAAACCATCATAAGCCACCGTTTCGATACTGTAGCTGCTGTTGCTTACAACATCTACTGCTTCTTTGGTTAGATTATAAAATGAAATAATCTCCGGCTTTTTTAGTACTCCAGTAGTTTCGTCAGTTTCGTTGTGCATAGTTGATAGGAGGAAAACATTTCTGTTTTTCCTTGGTGCATAAGGAACAATCGTTGTTTCTTTCTGGAAACAAAAAATTGAAGAATATGTTTCCCATTTCTTCGTTAGAAAATCCGGCGGAATTTTTCTCTTATTCTTTCTCATAGTTCCAATTATAGTTATTTTCTTCTTTACTAGATCCGGAGATAGTTGGTATCCCATACACCAATTATTTGCAGTCAAATTACGTCCGGTACAATGTGTCCGGTGTACAATGGTTCCATCAAAACGCTTTACAGTAGCGCTTCCATTGTTGTCAAACTGAAACGGCCCCTTCGGCTGCTGGCCAGCATTTATTTCCATGTATCACTTTGGAATCAACCAGTGCAACTATTTTATGCATATCTGGCAGGTTTTTTAGGCATGTCTTGCCTAAATGAACATCATCACTTGAATGGTTCTAATTTTTCATCAGTTATTACTAGCGACATTAGCCACATCTCTTCTACTTGGACGATCCTGGATATCATCAAACCGAAGACATCTTATTAGAAAAGGAATTGCTTGCAGGACATTGTTTTGTGGAAAATATTCATTACAGTTCTATCTGTTGCCTACAGATATTTTACACTGACGTGAGAGAATTTGTGGACACCACATTTATACAAAAGTACTTTGATTTCACATTCATTCGTTTTCTTTGCATCTCGCTCACGTAAAAACCGCTCCTGAACAGAATCAATGTAAATATTTGTTCATTGAACTATCATTTCTATCTTGTCTTTGTCGATGAGCAGAGGTCAGGAATCCAACCCTGTTGACGCATCTTTTGAACAACCTGTATTTCCTGGAATCTTTTTAGAACTAGTCTTAACATTCATTTTCCTTCCATATCAGGCCATTTTTACCAACATAATTTTCATCATTTTATTCATTTTCTACTTCTCTATCTAATTCAGTGTTTATATCGCTATCTATACATGAATTCTGATTGCTGTTGTATTTATTCTTCATCTAGTAATTCTTCCTCCTCTTCGCTACACGATTCATCATCTGTTAAAATGGTTTCTAACTTATTTCTCAACCTTGCCATTTCTTTATCATTCGAATCATTTGAAATAATGTTAATTATTTAGATCTATTAATTTACTTTTTCTTAATGACCCACCAACTGAACTCGCACTTAGTGTAATTTCTCTTGTATTATCATGCCTTGTTCCCATTAGGTTCTTCACCAGCTCACCAAACCCTTTTCAGTCTTTCCCAAGTCGCATTTCCTTGCATGATTCGAAGTACGTATTTTGTTCGATATTGGGTAGGGTCCATGATCTAGTCACCCTGGTGTTGCACCAATACACTCGTAAATTTCTTTATCATAACTTTGATGCCGCGTCATGCTGACTAACTCACAGGATGAGGATGGAAATCTGAAGGATGTAGGAAGACGCGCAGTTGTCACATACCTCGAAGTTACTATTCCCAGAAAAGTATTCCACGAATCACTCCACGGACTCTCCAGCTTCAAGAATGTGACCTCTTATTCAACTACAAAAGATTTTGTCCATTTCCAGAAAAAGGGATTGGAGATAAGGAACAAAGAATATGTCCCTGGGTATGAGATACCCGGCGCGCGTGCTTGCGGGGTGATAAGAATGTTAAATAGTGGAGCTATGATACTTAACAAACGGTTTTCAAATGAAAATAGCTGCTAGATCCCTTTTTTTTAATCATAGAGAATATATCGTTATGGAAACTAATAAAAATGCAAAAACACTTGGTGTAAGATGGCAGCAATAAAAAGGAAAATCTCACTTTAATGTTTGTTGTGATTCAGAGCTTCAACAAAACGCTCAGTTTTGTTTGAGATTGGCCCCTTATTTGATCCTTGAGAATTTTACATCCAGTTACCACGCAAGTTAAAAAATTCATGCAAAAATTATTCCAGAGGAAATCTAATCGGAATGAGGAACTGTGACGTGAAGAAAAGGAAAAATTAGAAATTTTTTCTAGATATTTGTGAGAACTTTAAAATACCGTGCTTTCTGTTAATGGACTTTATAACTGTCATTTTAAAGAACTATCAGGGGAAATTTTTCCTTAGCTCAAATAAATTTCAAATTGTACCGAGTAGCCTTGCTGTGTCAAATAGGCCTTGATGAATTTAAAATTGAATTCAAGAAAGAACGGTCATATATCAGTTATTTTACTTCAAATAATTGACAAAAGTATTTATTATTAACTGGATTGGATGGGTTAAAATGTACTTTACTTGCTTTATTTCAAAAGAACAGAATCTTGTTATGAAACTGTCTCCGACGGTTGAAATTATTTAGTTATTGATTAAAATACGCATAAAAAATATATTCAGCTTACAAAAATGTATAATGCCTTTCAAACATTCAGATAGCAAAGTATAGACCATTCTTTAAGTGTTCAGAAGAAATTAATAGATGATTGTGCAAGATAATATTGCAGGAAAAGAGAAATACTATTTATTAAAGAGAAATTGTGTGGAAATAAGAAAGTGAAATTAGCAATTATAGAGCATATAAAAATTTATTAAAATCGTGTACATGGAGATAGTGGAAATTTTAGGTAGTGATGATCTAATTTTAGGTAATCATTCGAATACATGTGCTTTTTTTAAAGACATATCACTTGTAATGGCAAATTATCTTATTTGTACGGTATTTACTATTATTACTGATAAAAGTTAGATTAGAATTACCTAATGTGCTTTGATGTTACAATTTTGCTTGTGAAATGGTAAGTCTAATTATCTATTGCACTGAAGTACATAGATGTTGAAGAAAGCTGCCAAGAAAGATATTTTCAATTTTCTGATGCCAGTGTCTATCCAACACCTGTACAAGAATTTCTTCTGCATTAAGAGCTTAGAAAATTTAAGTTGCATAAACACAAGTGAGAATGAAAAGCTATGCTATTTTATTAATAAAGCTGACGCATTAAAAGCCATCTAAACAGGCTCGTGAAATGAATAATATGTATTGCATATGTATAACTATCTTCATTCGATAAAAGGCCTCGCTAGATTATTTTTAAAAATCATCTGAAGTAGTTAATGCCATTTCCGGGAGTTTATATATGTTTAAAGCGATCAGCAAATAAAGCTGTCACATCTCTTTCACAACGCTAAAATTCACATTTCAATCAGTAAATATATACAGTAAACCGTTGTCAAACACGGATTTGCTGAACCTCCATTTCGCATATACGCGCTGTCTTAATTATTTCCATTTAATTTATTTTATTCACATGCGGTTCAACGTTCGTTCATCAACATTGAATGCTTGCTGGCATCAGTTCTGGCCAGTAGTTATCAGCAATTTTAAAAGAATTCTATCGACTGAAAACGAAGCCACAAAAAATTCCTGCAAATTGCAATGGTAACTGGCAACGAAAGATTTTCAGGTATGGTTTACTGTATTTACAAGAAGCAAGAGCTGGATTAACAGTCAAACAAAGTAAGGATATGATTAAAGATGAAGAAAAGAATGCACTGCAAAAATTTCCTCTTGTCGGTTTTACTATGAAATACGAGTATATGGTGCAGCTAAATCAAGATTGGGAAAGAAGGAATGGGAAGAAAAGGGGCAAAAATGGTATGAGAAAAATCTCTTAAGTGCTTAGAGTTTTTAAAAGTTTTGTCAAGAGCGATATAATTGAACACAAGTGTATAAATATTAAAAACCAAAAATTGAATAGCTGTAAGTTTTCTCTCCATTACCTTCGGCACAAAAAATTAGTTTGCAAGTAATACGTTCTTCTGTGGCATTGAAACGTCGACCTCTTAACTTGTAATCCTTTTTCTTCCCTTCGTGATAAATATTCACAGAACGTGACAAAAGCGATAAATGAGGCAGCATGAAATATAGGCTTCGAATGTATCTTACAGTCTGAGTTGTTCATCCAATCTGCGTATCGGCAAAAGTTCACTTATCACAACACTTTTAATATCATACTTCCCTGATTACGAAAATTATTGCCTTTTACAGCACCATGCATGTAACTAACATCTGCGGAGGATGCTTCTAAAATTTAAATAGTTTGGATTTAAAAAATTTAACTGTTATTGAAACTTGGTAGGAAAATAACACCTAGAAATATGTTTGCCTGGCTAAACAATGCTTAATTAAAAAAAATATTTTTAACCACGTACATGGCTATTTATTAATAATTTTAAATTCAATATGTTAAATGTTTATGCCTCAATTAAAACACTTCTTGATATCAGTTATAAAGAGTCTTGATAACTTGATCTAAACAGCATTTGAATTAAATCTAACCAAGGTACTTCAAGTCGAATAGAACGATAAATTGTAAATATATGGTCTTTCTTTTAAGTATTATTCTAATTTTCGCCTGAAATTAGCGAGATAGATGAGTCAATTCTAACTTCTTTTCCCGTTTTTAAAAGCTTGTTTCCTATTTTGTTGCTTTAATTTTTGATACAAGTACTTTGTTAAGAATTTATACAATGTTGTTTACTTCTTGTCTTATAACAAAATTAGTTAAGCTTCTGTTGTTTTCTAGAAGAATAAATAAAAATCTTCTTGGCTCTTGTTAAAATGGCGGTGCTGGCCGAACTGTTTCTGGGCTGCAAGCAACGAAGTTATTAGTAGCTAAAAACTTTTGCCAACGCTAACGTCAATACTTTAATGAGTCTAAAAAAAACTCTACCCTTCGCAAACAGATAGAAATAACTTGTTGCTGTTAAAGCACTGAATCCCCTGTTTCATAAAATAACTATATTTCATGAATTAACTAGCTATTTTATAGAATAATGATTGTCTAATCGTTATAAAGTATTAGTAAAGACCCTTCGCTAATGTATTAGAAAGTGATTGATCATTACTAAAGATGGCACGCGAAAGCTACTTTATTGTCAGCAGGACTAAGTAACCTAATAATTTTTACAAATTATAAAAATATAACTATTACTATTGATGTTGTATAGCTGTTATTTTTATTACTGTTTAATTAATCTAGCAACAATTTTATTATTATTTATTCTGTTTTACTTTATTGTTTATCCGTTAATCTATCCGTAATATGAAATGTATTTATCGAGAGACTAACGATTCATCATCAGTTACTTTATAAAACAAAGGATTTGTTTTAATGCCAAATTTTTTTTACTTTAACAATCTATCTTTAATTAATTTAAAGAATAACTAGTTATTTTTTAGAACAATTAGTAAAGTAGGAAATTATTAATCCATTGTTGTTGTTGTTGTTGTGACTTATCTCCCTTGTCTGACAGTAGCATCAGTACAAGCCCACGAAATTTATTTTAAAAATTGTTCTTCTTACAATTTCTCTAAAGAACTGATTTTAGCATAAATCATTCAAGCAGATATTGCAAGAATAAAAATTCTTGGAAATGCTTCTTTCGAAGCGCTGTTGAGGGTAACTTGTAAATGTGATATCGAATTTAAAAGGTAACGACAGGCATTAGGATGATAAAGACATGTCTTTTCCTTCTTTCTATGTACATAATACCCTTTTACAACATCTGGATCTAATGCATTTAGATGCTGGGTGAAGTTTACGCATGCAGAAAACTTTTATTTTCTGATGAATATGGAGACTATTGCTCTGCTGTTACCTGAATAAAGCTAGGTATTCACTTCTTTCCTCTCATTATCTCTCAGGGAACTAATCATTCTGAGTTCAAGCCAACATCACATGAGTAATTTGAATTGCCTTTAATCCGCTTCGAATTTTCTTCTCTTCCGTAGGGATCTTTCGCAGATTTTACCAACGTAGCATTTAAGCGTCACTTTTATCGACGATACTAAATTAAAATCTTTAGAATTTTTAGATAAAAAAAAAGTCTACAAACTGAAATTGAGAAATTTTTTAAAAGTATATTGTTTATAACCATTAAAACAGGAACGCAGCAGTGAATGCAACGGGGGCGTCTTACAGAATAACGAGCAGTATATCCAAATGTGCTTTCAAAAGACAGACTTGTGTTTCTTTAAAGTGATACTTCGGGGTATTTTAAACTGAGATTAATTTTAATTAATATATAATGTGGAATAATATTTTACTTCATAATTAAATGGGATATATGTTTTTTTTTCTGACCTTTCAGCAACGTACTTTACAACAGAATTTTGATATAGCGTCTTTTTTAGTCAGTTCTAGGGGAGTGAGTGTAGTAAAAGTCGACTTCTTTAAAACTTTTAAAAAGACCGTTTTACTGCGAAGCGAATGATGAAAGTTTAAAATAGAAATGAGGGAGTGCGTCTAAACACCTAGAAAGGGCTAACTGAGTACATGCATGCAAAGCTGCTAAAAGAAAGGAAAATACAGAGATATTTTCAGCGTGCATATGTTTGTTTGCTTAAGCTGATAAATGGCTTGACAAAATAGATCAAAGACGGCTTACTCAGCACTGACTAAGCTCGGGACATAGAAAAAAGTGACTGAAAGTAAGTGAAACTAAGCGAAAATTAAATAATAAAAAGAGGATTTACTAACTGCATCTAAAGTAATATAACTTTAATGCTTTAATCATTAAAATTACATTTTCCCTTTTTCTCCATCTTTTGTCCGCCCAGTAACTTGAAGATTAAGGGAATTCTAAGCAGTTTCGAAAGAAGAAAATGTACAGTTCTTCTTCAAGTGATTTTGCGATGTTAGTATTTATCTCCTTGATTTTTATGGATATGATACAATTGGTAACAACGGACCAGTGAATAATAAGCTGTAAGATAAATCTATATGTGTGCGAAAATATTATGCAGAAAGAATAACAGAGGAAGAAATCACAAGTAAAAGAAAACTGCTGTTAGGAAAGAAAAGTTTACATTAATTGCACTGAAAAAGTAACTAATAGCTGCGTTGTAACATTCTTATCACAAATTCTTGGCCTTTAATGGCAAAGTGGATGACATCAGTAAATATTGGAAGCTTGTCTTGTCAGAGCCCTAGCTAGGGTTCTCAGCGCACGGGGAAAACTGAAGATTTTGCGCCTCTTTCTATGTTCCAAGAATGAAAACTATTTCATTCTAAAATTTTGTAATATCAATTTGGCTCTTCCTGGATGCTGCAGCCGGGGACAAATGTCCCCTATTGCCCCACCCTAGCTACGCCACTGCGTTTTGCATGCGATTACTTGACTGGCCAATGAGTCCTTCCATTTGGCTTTCATACTTTTTACCGTATGTCAGGTGCTTGTAAGTATAGAACATTATACTAGAAGACATCTCCCAAATGGGATAGCTTAAGCATTCCCATTAAATCAAGAGGGTTAAAAGGAAGATAACTTAGTTTCCTTTAACGAAAAATCTGACCTAACTTGTCCCCGAAGCATAAAGTGTTTGTTTATTACTTTACTAGTTTACTGTTTTCTCTAATTAATTTTACGAGTTTACTTCATGTGCTTAAACAGGATAGCAAGAAATGCTGGACTTTTCTATCTTAGTAACTGGTAAAATTCTGTATGATGTGGTATTACTGCCGTGTTTCTTAATTCTTTTTAAGAGCTATGTTGCTATAAAAAATTTTGATCGAAAAGATATTTTATGACTTTATTTCCGCGTATATTTTCCGTAAATCTTACATTTAACTTTGATATTCTACAAGAGTGTTGCGCATCAGCGTAACAGAGTGATCAATTTAAGAATTATCTATTTAATAATTTATTTAGTCTTTTTTGTAATATGCACTAGGTGTTATTTTACAACATAAGAGTGAAAAATAACCATACTTATGGATGATTTTTTTTCAGTAATTTAGAGAGCTCAATCCTTTTTCTACATACATAAAGGGCGTAATCAGCTCTGAAAATGATTGGTTGAAACGGAAAGATTAAAAATATATTCTCTTTCCTTTTTTTTGGGGGGGGGGAGCAGAATATTATTATATTACATATTATTTAAACTAAGAAGTTATGATTACTTATATCAATAAAACAAAGAAAAAAGTGTATGTAAAGAAGCCAATGGTTTACACCCTCATTGACTCAAGTTATAGAATACGCAAATATTTTACGAAAACACGTACAATCAAATCGCATTATAATGAACTGAGTTTACAACGAAGGAATTTTTTTTACACGTAATGGTATTTTATACTGCTAAAGCAAATTTCCTGATGCAATCGGAGATCCTGAACTTCACAAGGATGTTTTCGATTGAAGCTTTTTTTTTTAATTTTCATAATTTTATACAGAATTTCGGCAAGTTTTGGCTGAAAACTGCCAAACCTTATGATTCAAAAATTCAGAGAGTCATAGAAATCAAAGGTTGAATAATTTTAAAAACGCAAAGTTTAATATGCACATTATTTACAAGTAATCACTTACAGATTTGCATCGATTATAAAAGATCGAAGTACTCATGCCAATCGAAAAATCTAATATTTTAATAGGAACTTTATTGTTCCTATTCAACTAGTGTGCCAAACTATGCACGAATCTACCTTATCTACCTATACATAGAGCTTCCGGTGGAGAGTCTACCGAAATTCAAAAAAGGCATGTCACGTTTCACACGAAACGCTAGCGCCATCTATCAATTAATCAAATAATTTCCACACCTTAAGAATCTGCCATGTTTAGAATCTTAACATTCCTTCCGTATTTAGAATAACGGGAAACCTTTTCAAATTACTGTTCATTTTATCTTCACCCCATCTACAGAAATTCTGCTTATTGTTTTTGTTGCAAAATTTTTAACAGTTTCAGCAACGTAAATTTGAGTATTTCTGAATTTAATGACTGGAAGAACGTAAATGAGCACTTAAAACTTCATGTAAAATATAAAACGCATTTCCGGAATCTACGTCTTTCGTCCAATTTCTTCAGAGCGTTTAAGAAAGAAGGAACCTGTTTATTCCGAATTTCAAAATTTATTAAAAAAAGAGACTAAGCATGGGGGGCTATGTTATTGAAATAATTATCTATGCCATTCAGTTGTTATCCAAACAAAACCTAGCCTTCCTTGGTTCCAATAACAAGTTATTCGAAAGAAATTATAATTTTTTAAAATGTATGGAAATGATCACAAAATTTGACCTTATCATGTCTGTATATTCAGAAGTCAATAAATTTCTTTCCATCAGTTAGCTATAAAGTTGCACATATTTTGCAGAAATTTAACTTTCGAGTCGTTTATTCTCCCATCAATAAAATTCCGAGTTCCATACTCAAGGACCCCGTTCCGGATATGAATTCCTGGGGGATTTATAGGATTCCTTGCCAATGTGGTTTAATTTACATTGGCCAAACTAAAAGAGCCTTAAAATTTCGCGTCAAAGAACATGAGGCATATGTTAGAAAAAAGGAAACTCAGAAGTCTTCTGTTGCTCAACATTGTTGGTCCGAAAATCACATTTTCAATTTTTCTGCTGCCAAAATTATTCAAAAAACATCTTCCATTGGAGAACTGGATTTTCTAGAGGCATTTCACATTCAAAAAAATCTTTCTGTTCTAGTTAACGATCCTAATTCCAATCCAATTTTGCCTTCGGCCTTTAAAGAAATTATGTTTTAGCTCTGGTTTCACCAACAGATGGCGCCACGTGCTTATTCTTGTCCAGGCTTTCTTATCTTATCTAATCATTATTTTCGATATTCTTCATTTACGGTTTCGCAGCTGAGGATGATGGTTCGGTAAAAACCATCGAAACTAGTCCTGTGAAAATATTGAGAATATTACGCTGATTTTTGTTGTTTTGACTTCTGAATTAGTTTCGTTCGGCGGGTTATTGTGCCTTAATGTCTGTATATATTAATAAAATTCAAACTAAAAAAATATACTTCATTACCTTGGAGATAAAATTCAAAATAAAATTCAAAATGAAACAATTAGCTTATTAGGGATAATATAAAGCAAATTATTTTAAATAAGGTCAAACAAGGAAAGTATTTTTCTATTTTACTTGATTGTTCCCTGATGCCAGGCATGGAGAACAGATATCAATTTGTATGAGGTACCTTAATTTAGAAAATACAGAATGAGTACTTAAGAAAGGTTTTTAGTATTTTGTGTTACAACAGATAAAATCGGGGAAGGGCATTCAAATTAAAAACCTTAGAGGAAAATGGTTCAGATTTTAATAATTTACGCGGCCAAGACTAAGACAATGGTTCAAGCATGAGAGGTAAACAGTTTTTGAGTAATTATGCTCAAATCGTTGCTTTGCAGATTAAAAAAGTTAACCTAAGTTTAACATAATATGTAACTGCACTTATCTTTTTTTTATGTAGAATAATAATAACAACAAGCAATTACAAAAAAGATAAATGTTGCATAAATTACTATGATTGCAACAATAGACACAAAATAAGGATTAAGCAATTTGTCAATGCGTCTACCCTTACATTCGCATCGGCATCACGTATTTTCACGTTCAAATAAGACAAAACAGAACACCAGAGACAAACTCCTGCCTTCGTTATAACTTTCGGTCAAATTAGAGAGTATGCTAAGAGGAAGAGGCACTCAGACATGACAAGATCGAGGCTGCCTTAAGGCGGTTTGTTGTCAAATATCTGCCTATTCTTTCAACACAAGCAAATTTAGCGGTCTATTATCACATAAAAAAATGCAGTGAAGTACTGAAAAAGTCTGTTGCTACATGGAATACATTCTCAGAATTTTGCTGAATTAAAAAAATTGCATAATTTATTATATTATTAATAAATATTTGCCGAATATCACTTTTGTTTTTTTAGCGTTTTTTCGATTAGTATCAATGTTGAAACGTAGAGGGCGCCACAACTCCATTTGGGTGTGTAGCACTTCATCGTGCGATTCTAACCTCCATGGTGCAAACGACAGGCGCCGCAGTCAGGATCTAGATCAGGCGCACAGATCACGTGTTCTGCTTATGTCACATCTTGTCTCTCGCCTCAAAGGCTGTTTTGACGGGTGCCGTTGGAGTGAGAGGTTTGTTACGTAACGCTCCCGGTATGAGTCTCATTCCTGTAAGCATAATAAAGTATATTTTTATATGAAATGCTTTTTCATTCACTAATGGAGTCAGATCACCTTTAATGTAACCACGTTGAACATCAACCACACTTCAATGGTAACTTTAGGACGTGAAATGGTCTATTGTAACGAAAACTTCTGTTTTTGATTTTTCCCCCTGGCGCGTGTTCTACCTGCAAAATGGCTGAATCTGAAACTTCTGCTGTGGTGATTCCACTTTTTATTCAAGTTGATCCATCCCTTTGGTTCCATATGTTAGAATCATCTTTTGAATTAGCTACTCCTAAACCGATTACACAGGATTAGATAAAATATAACTACATCGTAGCTTACCTACCAGCTAATATTGCCACTGTGGTTCGTGATATCATCACTCAGCAGAATAAAGTCAACCCATATGAGGACCTGAAGTCAAAAATTATCGAAAGATGCTCGGAATCAAAGACTCAAGAAATTCGTCGGTTGCTAGCAGGGGAAAGTCTGGGTGATCGAAAACCTAGCGAGCTTCTTCGGAATATGAAACGCCGAGCAGAAAATCATAATATAGACGATTCACTTTTATTTGAGCTCTTTAATCAAGCGATGCCTATTCCTGTTCAAATTATATTAGCTTCCATCTCTCCTATTACATGGGATAAAGCTACGGAAGTAGCTGATCGAATTTTAGGAATCAACAACACGAATGTATCCTCCATCGTCTCTAACAACGAATCTTCAGAAAATGGCAGCTCTTCCTTTTCGGCTCAACTTTGTGAAGAAATCAAAGCTCTTCGGAAAGAAGTGTCCGAACTTCGACGTTGCATGAGTTTATCTCGTACAAACTTTTCTGGCCGCAATCGTTCGAAATCTCGTGATAAAACTTTGTGCTGTATCATCGCAAATTCAAGGGAAATACAAAAAAGTGTATTTCGCCCTGTTCCTACAAGGGAAACTTGAAAAAGGAAGAGTAGAGACGACCGACTCTTCCCCCCCCCTCACACATCGCGTCGCCTTTTCATTAGTGACCGATCGACAGGTAGGTGTTTTTAATAAGTTCAAGGAGTGATGCCAGTTTAATTGTTGCCAATAAATGTGAACTGAAGGCACAGTACTTCGAACTTTTCGTGATGCTAATGGATTATCCATTAATGTCTATGGTAGAAAAACAGTAACTGTTAATTTTGGTTTAAGACGAAATTTTACTTTCTCTTTTATATTTGTAATGTTAGATGCTCCATCATAGTGCAGATTTTTTTATATTACTTCAATTTATCTCCTGATTTACGTAACAAATATTTTATTGTTTTAACAACCAATTTTGCAGAACCTGCCAAATTAAATACTTGTAATATTTTCTTTGTAAAATCTTCCTGTGTTGATAATGTATTTGGTAAATTATTGTTGCAATATCATGATATTACTAAATTACCGGATCCTAATCAACATGTGAAACACAATACTGTGCATTATATATAAGTACTAAAGGTACTCCAGCTGCTTCTAAACCTATACGGTTAGCTCCTGACCGCCTCAAAATTGCAAAAGCTGAATTCCAGCGCATGATTGAACTGGGTCATATGAGATCATCCAAAAGCCCCTATTCATTGCTTTTTCACATGGTGCATAAGAAAAGGTCTGTCGAATGGAGACCTGCTGGCGACTATCGATCTCTTAATGCACAGACTGTCAAAGAGAAATATCCTATTCCTTGCATAGCTGATTTTACTTCAGAACTGTATGGTAAACAAATGTTTAATTACATTGACCTCGTAAAAGCGTATCACTAAATTCCCATAAATCCAGATGATGTACATAAAACAGTTATTTGTACTCCCTTTGGACTGTTTGAAAGCTTAAGAATGCAGTTTGTTCTTTGTAATGCTTCCTCAACCTTTCAACTGTTTATCACTAGAGACTTGCCCTTTGTTTATGCATTTATTGATGATTTACTTGTAGCTACGAATAACGAACAAGAACATTTACAACACTTAAACTATCTATTTTCTAAACTTCAGGAATATGGTTTATGTATAAATGTAGAGAGGTGCAAATTTGGTCAATCTGCCATAGATTTCCTAGGATTTAAGTTATCGGGTGATGGAATGGAACATCTTCCTGATCATGTAAAATTCATCCTAGATTTTCTTCAGCCTCAGACCCTCACACAATGAGGTTTATTTAATTTTTATAGACGCTGTGTTCCTAGAGATGCTCACATTCTAGCACCCTTAGTCAAATTCCTTTGAAGGCCATACTAATAAAAAAGGACACCCTCGTTCCAAAGCTTCTGTTGAGCAAATATAATGGCACGACGAAGCAACACTCTCCTTCAAAGCGTCTAAGGAAGCTATCGCTAAAGCAACTTTGTTACGGCATCCCATGTCCGGTGCACAATTGAGTCTGTGGGTCGATGCCTCTGATGTAGCAATCGACGGCTCGCTCATGCAACTTGTTAATCAACAATGGGAACCTATAGCCTTCTATTCAGCTAAACTAAGCAAATCTCAAAGGAATTGGTCCACTTATGATCGTGAACTCTATGCTATGTATTCTTCCGTTAAAACATTTAGGCACATGCTTGAAGGGAGAAATTTTGTCATTTATACTGATCAAAAGCTCCTTAAATTTGCATTCCAGCAACATCCTGACAAATGCAGTCCACGCCAGTTACGCCATTTGGATTTTATCTCCCAGTTTACCACTCATATCGAATATACTAAAGGCTCTGAAAACATTGTCGCTGATGCATTGTCCCGAATTGAGGTAGACGATATTTCATCTACTATTATCGATTTTAAAAACTGCTCAATCAAGCGACGAAGAAATTCAATAACTTTTAGCATCAAATACCTCTTCTTTCAAATTAGAGAAACATTATTCCCTCTCGAGGATATTCATCTGTATTATGACATGTCACAGAAACATCCCCGTCCTTTTGTTCCTCACTCTATGAGATTAACAGTTTTTAAAACCTTGCATTTTTTCTTCCATCTAGGTATCTCAGCCTCCATCGATTTAATAGCTAAACGTTTTATATGGCCAGGCATGAGAAAAGAAATAAAATCTTTTGTGCGCAGCTGTGATCAATGTCAACGAGCTAAAATCACCAAACATACCAAATTTATCGGCACATTTGCTGAACCTGATGCTCGTTTTGCATACATACATATAGATTTTATAGGTCCTCTATCTCCCTTTGACGGAAAACAGTTTTGCATGACTATTATAGACCGGTTCACAAGACGGCCGGAAGTTATTCCAACAACTGACATGACTGCGGAAACAGCAGCTCGTGCCTTAATACATGGCTGGATATCTAGATTTGGATACCCAGTTACAATTATATCTGACCAGGGTAGCAATTTTGAATCTAATCTTTTTTGAGAACTTACTCGCACACTTGCGTGCAGCAGAATTCGAACTTCTGCATATCACCCGCAGTCAAATGGAATTATCGAACGCTTCCATCGGCATCTCAGAACAGCTCTTAAAGCCCATAATGCAGTAAAATGTATTGAAACTCTTCCACTTGTCCACTTAGGCATACACTCAGCCATTAAGAACGATGTCAAAGCAACTTCTGCTCAACTTGTTTATGGCACAACATTAAGATTACTTTCCGAACTAGTAAACAGTGATGCTATAAACCAGAACTTAAATTCCGAATATGTAAACAGTTTACTTCAGGCAATGAGATCTTTAAACCCTATTTCCACTGCCCTACAGGGTAGTCCTAAATTTTCATCAACCCCTCATTAAAAACTTCACTTCTTGTTCTCATATATTTTTAAGATCTGACAAAGTTAACCCTCCATTGAAACCACCTTATACTGGACCTCATTTAGTCGTTGACAGAAATAATAAGAATTTTATTATTGATGTAAACGGAAAACGTACTACAGTCTCAACTGATCGCGTAAAACCTGCTTACCAACGGTCAGATGACATTACTCATATCTCGTCTTTACCTATTCCAGTGCCAACTCCATCCCCACGATGCTTTAATCGAACATTTACCACTAAAAGTGGGCGTAAAGTCCGATTTCCAAAGCATTTAGTCACGGACTACATTACTTGAGTAGAAACTTGTAATATATATATTGAATGTTTTATATTACGCATTTGTTCCAACTTCATGTATAACCATGAACATATATTTTATTATACTATACTTCATATTCTATATTTCACTATTATAGCATTATCTCGTCATTTTTGTATATATTGTAAATATGCATTATAAATTGTAATCGTGACTTCGTCACTGGGGCATACTCTGTAGCATTTCATCGGGCGAACGACAGGCGCCGCAGTCAGCCAGAGGCGCAGATCACATGTTCCGGTTACGTCACATCTTGTCTCTCGCCTCAAGGCCTCTTTTGGCTGGTGCCTTTGGAGTGAAAGGGTTGTTACGTAACGCTTCTGGTACGAGTCTCATTCCTGTGTGCATAATAAGTGTATTTTTATATGAAATGCTTTTTCATTCAATAATGGAGTTAGATCACCTTTAATGTAACTATCTTGAGCATCAGCCACGCATCAGGTGGATAGTCAATTTTCATTTTGGGGGAACGTTTAAGTTTTCTGCATTAAAATGGTTAATTTTTTTTACCTCAGGAAGCGAAGTAACATTTACAGATTCACTATGACACAATTCATTCATCAAAATGTTATTTCTACAGCACAAGATGTGCATATACCTCGTTCATATTCAAATATTTTGCAAACCTAAAGGTTTCAGTAACGTCATTACACACGCCTGTGTGCCGCCTGCAGAGTTGAACAGGTTTTGGATGTAGATACTCTCCTGCCTCAAGCAATTTAGCAGTAAAACACGTTGAAAGTTTTCAATAGCCAATCGAGCCAACAAAACGTTGAACGCTTTCAAAAGCCCTTAATAGCCATTTGTAGAGGAGCTTAGGGACCATAAGGTGTCAGGACTGAGTGTTCGGCGCATATTCTTGGCGAACATCTTCGTGAAAACTTTAAGTCCTGATCTTGAACAGGGAGCTGAATGCAGCTATGTTCTGTGGTAGAAAACTGTGGTTAAGTGGTAGAAGAACTGCACTTCAGAAGGATTTAAAATCCTCTTTTATTAAACCACAATTATATACAGCCACTTCCCTACTCGGTAGGGATACAGAAAAAAATGACCGCACTTATGTCTAAACTGAACAGTCAAATTATTTAAATTAAAATTTTAAACTAAAACTAAATAGAAATTAAATCGTCGTTGCTCGCAGAGCTATAAACGCGAGGTTGGCCTCTATGCTAAAAGGTGCGTAGCAAGATTTAACTAATACTAACGCACTTAGAATACTTCAATAAGAAATAGCGTAACAGCGCTACGGCTTAGAATTTAAATACTAGCTAGTCAGGCGAACGTCGAACAGAGTAACAGTGGTCTGAGACTAAAAGCTCTCGCACACTGAGAGGTTCCTATCTACCGTTTAAATAGAACTTGGCTCCACTTCAAATTATCATAAAGCTGAAACGCGCGCATATTCCAACGGGAAGTTGAAATAAGAACAGATAGAAAAAGGCAAATTAAAATAAAACTTTATTAGTTTAAACTAAAACCTTACATACTTCCCGCCAGAATTGGCAAAAGTTGAACTACTGCGGTCCAAACGGACCATGTTGAAACTTGCAATTTTAGAAAATACTCAAAATTTAACTCTTCTAAATTTAGGCCAATCTTTACAGCAAAATAGAATTTCTTGGCCATTTACAGACGAAAACTTGATTTTTTTATATACATCTTCATCTGTTTTGAGTAATAATTAGGTTTCGTTTTAGTCCTTCCAGCAAAATCTGGAAGGATACTAAAATTTTAGTATAACATAATAACAACAAGTTCTAGGTAACAGACTTCTTTTCTTACCCGTGTAAATTCGGAGACACATTATCATTCAAGCAAAATTAAATTCTCCCCCAATGCTCTCCATCGTTGTTGGATAAAAAGCGAACCGCATTAGCGGTTTTTTTTTTTTTTTTTTTTTTGTTTTTTTGTTCGGGGAGTGTTCAACTCTACCACCTACGATCGACTAACATTAGTTAGAACTTGACATATCAAGACCTCAAAAGACGCCCTATAACCAGCTAAACCTGAGGTTCTAACTAACTTTATGTCTATCACTTTAAGTGTATTTGGTGGAGAGCCTACTAATACTTGCATTCTATTAATTCTATCTCGCCTTTTCATGCATACAATTCGTAGTTTGTACAAAGAATGCTTCATTCAAAATTAACTTTGCACCTAACGCGCATTGATGCTCTAAATCCATTTTTGTTACATTTTATGAAACTTTTAACAAATGCATACAAATCACAGGTTACAATAAGTACGTTAAATTTCTAAGTTTGCAGCAAGTGCTTCACATTCTATTTTTCAAAGTTCTTTTCTGAAACATCGCATTGCACTGAAATAATAGTCTGTAGACTAAATCGTGTTTTTCCTTCTACCGACTTTTCATTCTAGAATTTTACAGGTCTTTCGACAAAGCATAATACAAAAACATTTAGTTAACATTATCGCAGCAATTCATTGCTTTTGCAAGGCGAATATATTCACAATGCTTAAGAATCTACTTTACAAACATTAAGTAATTTTAAATCTTTGCAGAATTACAATTTTAAATAAAAGCATCTTTCAAGATAAGTAATCATTTATCGCCCACTTGGCGTAAAAATCAACCTCGCTTGAGGTAAAAAGAGACCCTGCAACTTGCAGTAACACTCGAAAATTAACTAAACGTTGGAATAAGAAATACTACTTATCTTGTTGTAGTCAGCCATTCTTTTGTTAGCCCAATCCTTGAAAGTTGGATAGATTGTAGCTTGGGCCAGTCTCCTTGACTTTGGTTGTTGACCATTGCCCTCTTGTTGTTCCTCCCTCTTTCTTTTATGTGTCCTTCTTTCCATCCTGGGATACTTGCGCTGGGGAGGACGGTGATCCGCTCGACGTTTGTTCGGCTGGGTCCTCTGTTCCTGGGCCCTCGCTCGTCGCTCCTCCGTGCTCCTGCTGCATTCCGGACGTTGATCCTCAGGCTGCAACCTGGGCTGCTTGCTTCTCAGGCTCCTTTCCGATGTTTCAGCAGTCCTCTTGGCTACTTTGGGTTGTCCTTGTGCATTGTGCTTTGTTCTTTTGTTAATTGTTGAACTTGTACTATCGGAATTCTTTCTTTCGAATCCACCTCCTCTGGTGATTTTCCGTTTCTTGTTTCTCTCTACTTTGTTGAGGAGGGCTTTCTGTTTCTGGCTTTTCGTTGCCATTGTTGCTGGTTCCTGTTGTTGCCGCTGAGGTACATCTTCCGTGGAAGTGCGTCTCCCCAGATCCTGGAAAAAATCTTTAAATATTTCCATTTTATTACGGTCATAATACGGCTTAATTTGGTCCACATTAGCAGTAATTTTCTCGCCGTTGTTCCTCTTTAATACTACCACTGTTTGGGTAATTTTCTCGATAAGGAAATGGCCTTCAAAACGCGGAAAACATTTCCCCACCTTTTATTTTGGGGCATTTGATAAAGCGTGTTTTATTTTCAAAACTTCATCTCAGACTTTATCTCTCTTCTCTTTTGATCATAGTAATATTTTTGTTTCCTCTGGGCTATTTCCGAATTTCCTTTGGCTTCCCGTATCAACTTTTGAATATCATTCATTTTAAATTCTTCTGCCTTTTCCTGGACCAAGAAAAGTTTGTTTAACGGTGTCAAAATCTTTCTTCCAAGAAACAGTTCAGCGGGTGTTTTTTGTGTTGTATCGTGTTTGGCAGCTCTAAGGCCAAATGCAAATTCATTTATATGGCTATCCCAGGTAGGGTGGTAATTCTTAATGTAACTTCGAATGATTTTCACTACGTTTCTATTAATCCGTTCCGCTATGTTTGACTGCGGACGATACGGGGCCATCTTTAGGTGACGTATGCCCAGTTTTGCACACATTTCCTCAAAAATATTACTAACCAATTGGGGACCATTGTCGCAAATAACTTTTAGGGGCGTCCCGTATTTTAAAATATACTTATTTACAATTGAATCTACTACAATTTTTGCAGATGCGCGTTTTCACGCAGTCAACTCTAACCATTTGCTAAAATGGTCTAATATAACTAAAAGATATCGGCTTTTGTTAGCTTTACTTCTAGGATAAGGTCCCAATAAATCGATGCCTATTATTTGATTTGGGATTTCTGGTTTAACACTATTTAGGAAGCCGGCCGGGCGGAAATTAACATAATTATTAAATTGACATGTTGGGCATGACTGGACATACGCCCTAGTAAACTTTTGCAATTCGGGGAAGAAAACTGTCTCGCGAACTCTTTGGACAGTTTTTCGTATGCCCAAATGGCCGAATCGTGCAACTCCTCTAATACATTCAATCTAATGCTAGCTGGGATAACAGGTCTAAACTCATGGTTTTCATTAGTCGTTTTCGTATCAAATAAAAGTCCGTCAATTATTTCGTAATTTGCGGCCCTATTTCTTATCGGCACAATATCCGGATGACTGAAATTCTCAGGGTCGGCCAAATAATTGTATATATTTTTGAACTCCGGATCTTTTCCGAGTTAGGCTACTACTGTTTCACGAGAATCTAATACTTTGGATGTCAGCATGGCTATTCTAACCGTATTAACATTTTCATCCAAATTAATTCTGCTTAAGGTATCTGCCACAACATTTTCCTTTCCCGGCGTGTGTTTAATTACTAAATTATGTTCTTGTAATTTAAGTGCCCACCTTATTAATCTGGGTGATAAATTTTTCCCAGAGTAGAGTCTGGTGACCGCAGCGCAGTCCGTATATACAGTTACTGGAGAACTTCCAAAGAACACACGAAATTTATGCACTGCTGATAACACTGCGAGAATTTCTCTTTCTGTGGCCGAATAGTTTCTCTGGGTTTCATTAATTGTTTGACTGAAAAAGGCCACGGGTTGCCCATTTTGAGAAAGCACTGCCCCAATCGCAAAATCTGAAGCGTCCGCTGAAATTTCTAATCATTTATCCCCCTCCCGAAATTTTAAGACGGGAGCTTGAGTCAATGCGTCTTTCAGGTTTTCAAACGCCAAGTTGGCTTCTGCTGACCACGAAAACCTTGCTTTCTTTCTTTTGAATATTAGCAGCCGCTCAGCTATTTTGGCAAAGTCTTTAATGAAGGACTGATAGTATGAACACATACCAAGAAACGACGCTAACTTCTTCACTGTTTTAGGAACAGGATAATTTTGAATAGCTATTATCTTTGACTGATCCGTTTCGATTCCATTCTGAGAAATTTTAAACCCTAAATAACGTAACTCTTTTGCGGCAAATTTACATTTGGACGCATTTATCTTCAAGCCAGCTTCATTTAACAATAAAAACACTTTTCTTAAATCTTTTAAGTGTTCTTTAAACTACTACTCGTAATTATAATATCGTCTAAATATATGAACGTACTTTTACCAAGGACCGGTCTTAAGACGATTTCCATACATTGTTGGAAATTTGCCGGCGCGCTGGATAAACCAAAAGGCATCCTAAGAAATGCGTACGTGCCAGACTTAGTTATGAAGGCGGTTTTGGGGACGTCTTCGGGTTTTACCCCAATTTGAAAATACTGCTCGTAAGATCTAATGTGGTCATATGATTTGTAGAGGTAATATTTCGAATTATCTCTTCGATTATCGGCAAAGGATATGCAGGGTATTTTGTGACGGAATTGAGCTTGCGATAATCTATAGCAAAACGCCACCGCTTCGGGTGCGTAATCGGATAATCATTATTTTTCTTGCATAAAACTACTGGGCTAGCATACCTACTAGAAATCGGTGTAATTATCTTGTTTTTCAACATTTCCTTAATATGGTATTCAATTATTTCTTCCTTTACCTTATCATAGCGGTAAGGTTTTTGTCTTACTAGTTGGGCGTCCCCTGTTTGGATTTCATGATTTGTGACCTGCGTGAAACCCGGTACATCGCTAAATAAATTTGAAAACTCACTTACCAACGAATGCAGTTTTTCTTGCTCTTCTGCCCGTAAGTGTTCTAAGTCCAGCTGCGGGGGTTTGTCATTCTGCTTTACCACTGGTTGCATAGTTAGGGTCAATTTTCCTCCCTGGAAATTCATTTTAGCTTCCGCCAATCTAAAAAAATCCACACCCAGAATAATACACGTTTGCAGGTTTTGCACAATGTAAAATAAAATTTTACGTGCTCGTCGTTGATACGCACGAAAAGTGACACTTTTCCTAAGCATCTACACTTCTCTCCTTAGGCCGCTATGACATTCGTGTCTCTTGCACTAAGAATTCTATAACGACGAAAGTGCTTCTTGGAAAATCTATCGAGATAAAGTTACTTTGTGCTCCTGTACCCAAAAGAGCCCTCGCCGGTATGTTGTTAATTAAAACTACAATCTTCGGTAAATTTTTCACGACCACGGTGTTTAAATTAATTGTGGAAGGATTTTGCGAGGCTTCGGACTTCTTCACCTTCCTTGAAGAAATCCATCTTAGTTTAAATCCTTCTTCTTATTCTGGTTGCTTTCTGCATCTTTGCCCGTTTTTCTATTAAAATCTCGTCGTTCGCCGCTCGATTTAGGAGATACATCTTTCTTCGGCCATTGCTTCGCCTTGTTCCCGAACTCTGTTGTTGCTTCTGCTGGGGTCTTGGCGTACTCCACTGACTTCTTCGCTCAAATTGGCGACGTCGTTCGTTGTCTGCCGTTCTTCGACTTTCAAACTATACGTCGAGCTCGAATAATTGATCTAAAGTGGCTGGGTTTCTTAGTTCGATAAAATCTTGAACTTGGGGCAGTAGCCTACGAAGTATAATTTGAATAATTTCAGGATCTGGGCGACTTCCATACAAAAGCTTGAAAACTTGGATATTTCTCAAGATAAAATTTGACAAATCTTCTATCTTTTCTTGATAACGGCTAAAAAGTTCCGCCTCCAGTCTGGCTCGATCTCGTACTATAGGAAATGCTTTCACCAAGGAATTTTTAAAATTTTCATATGTGGGGCTTCCCGGTTCCCCGGAGAGATTCTTTCCAATACACTTGAACCAATTTAACGCTTGGACCTTCAAAGCGCTGTTCCCTTCAAAGCGCTGGTGGCAAGAGTGACTTTCTGAAATTCGTGGACTGGATATAACATGAAGTGGGCGTCCAATTTTTCCAGGAAATTTATTACGGCTGACTTGGCGTCAAAACTTGCCGCTGGCTTCCTGGCTGCCCGCATGGTTTGTACAATGTAGCCAAATCCTTCTAGGCCAGGAGGTGGTATCTCAGGGTTCTGCACAGGTACTGCAGGCATCTCAGGTTCCTCTTCTTGTCTTTCAGGCCATCCGCTCATTTTTCTTCGGGCGCCAGTGTCAGGACTGAGTGTTCGGTGCATATTCTTGGCGAACATCTTCGTGAAAACTTTAAGTCCTGATCTTGAACAGGGAGCTGAATGCAGCTATGTTCTGTGGTAGAAAACTGTGGTTAAGTGGTAGAAGAACTGCACTTCAGAAGGATTTCAAATCCTCTTTTATTAAACCACAATTATATACAGCCACTTCCCAACTCGGTAGGGATACAGAAAATAATGACCGCACTTGGGTCTTAACTGAACAATGAAATTATTTAAACTAAAATTAAATAGAAATTAAGTAGTCGTTGCACACAGAGCTATAAACGCGAGGTTGGCCTCTATGCTAAATGGTGCGTAGCAAGATTTAACTAATACTAACGCACTGAGAATTACTTCAATAAGTAATAGCGTAACAGCGCTACGACTTAGAATTTAAATACTAGCTGGTCAGGCGAACGTCGAACAGAGTATCAGTGGTCTGAGACTAAAAGCTCTCGCACACTGAGAGGTTCCTACCTACCGTTTAAATAGAACTTGGCTCCACTTCAAATTAGCATAAAGCTGAAACGTGCGCTTATTCTAACGGGAAGTTCAAATAAGAACAGATAGAAAAAGGCAAATTAAAATAAAACTTTGTTAGTTTAAACTAAAACCTTAGAAAGGAGTCAGTGCATTCAAAGAAAAATTCATGAAGCTCAGTGTTTGGCTCTCCGCTAAATATAATTCGACTGATAAGTTATTTGACTAATACTATTAATAAATATTCAGCTAAGGGTTATGCGAGAAGGTGGAAAGATTATTCTATATTTTTCCGAGAGCGTTAAGGATTTCTTGAAAATGCCTCGGTTACCAATTTTGAACCATTCTATGTGAAATCTTGGATGCCGAACTGATATTTACTTCAGGTAATTTACAGAACTTAATCATAGAAAAAGAACGAGCTCAAATTATACTTATATTTTTTTAATAATCTCACTATATATTAAAGTTATTTCATCGCGGCAAGGATGGCATAATTTAAAATTAAGGAACATACCGAGAGATAAATCGTGAAATTCGGAGAATTTTTCGCAGCCAAGGATTTTCATTTACACTTTCTTTCAAAGGATCTGTTAGGTAATGGCGCATTAAGTTATATTTATTTTCAAACAATAAAGCTTTGCTGATGTTAAGAGAACCGCATAAAAAATCA
This sequence comes from Stegodyphus mimosarum, assembly GCA_000611955.2. Lineage (NCBI taxonomy): Eukaryota > Metazoa > Arthropoda > Arachnida > Araneae > Eresidae > Stegodyphus > Stegodyphus mimosarum. Next base: position 69,566 of record KK120685.1, on the reverse strand, counting down.
AATCAGAAATCAAGATCTTGATTTCTGATCATGATATGATATTATGATCATGGTATGATAGTATAATTTAATACGTTATATGCCACACAATGTTTTTTTTTATTTGGTATCTGTTATCATCATTGGTTTGGCTATTTCTTTAATTACGGCAAAGCATACAAGGGCTATCTGCTTAAATGGAATGATGCCTTCGTTGAGGACTTTCTAAAAGAAACTGGCTTGTTATATTCTATACATTAGGAAAATCATGAAATCACTTACCATTCGCTGCTATTCGAACCCCAGTAGAACTACCAGTCATCAGTGATAACACTGGCACCGCTCGGTCGTCGGTGAGCTAATCTGCTATCATGTAACATAGTTTGTATTCGAAAATGGATTGTTAAAGATACCGGCAGATATTAAAAGAATTTAAACATTGGAAACCATCTCGAAACTTCAATAGAAATAAGAAAATGTCGAATTTGTTTTTATTTATTACGTTGTAAAATTATGAAAAATCCTTAAACGTTGCGGAAATTCGCTCTAATAAAGTGGGTCTTGCTGAAGAATTCAAACAACGGGTAATAACTTTACTTTGTAGGTATTTTGTCTGCATTGTCAGCTCTCTGATTGTAAATTATCAAATAATAATTAATGGTAAAGCAGACGAAAGATAAGCTTACCTAAATTTCAAAGGTCATTTCGACTCGTCGCTGTAATGACTAGATGTAAATACGCGTGAACAGTATTTTCATATATTATCATCAATTTTTTAAGATGGTGTTGCGTTTTACTACTTCATGGATTTGGAGTAATTGATGATGACATGATGAAAGATGAAAAACATAAAATATATGGTGGCATAATAACAAAAAGCTAACAAGAGCAATTTGTAATAGTTTCAGAATAATTTTTCAAACTTCATTAATGTTTTTCCAAATAAAACCCTGATACTTTTAATTGAAACTGTTTTTTGTTCTGTTTGTAGCCTTTAAACATTGCTTTGGAGTGGATTATTTTGGTTACGGTCAAAGCATACGAAAGCTGTTTGCCTAAAGAAGGGAATGCCTTCCCCGAGGGGCTTTGCAAATGGAACTACCTCGTACCCACATTACACATGGCGAAAAGCACGAAAACTCTCACGCAGGAACTTTTTTGAGGATTTGAACAACAGTAGATCTAACAATTTTCAGTTATTTTACCGTTTGGCCGCAAATGAGTCTTAAGAATTGTTTTAATTATTAAACAAATACCAGGTCCTTGACCATCAGGTCATTAGGCGACAAGCTCTCCAATACTTTTAATAATGCAATAAAATTATTTATTGCAGAACACTCGCCCAGATAAGCATCAGTCATGCCTTTTCTGGAGTCATACATCACGTATTCAGGGGAATTATTCAGTTCAAATCGAAATAAGTAAGTACTAAGACAATCATATCCGTTCAAAAGTCCAAAGTGGTCCACAGCGGCAGATCCGGAACACTGTAAGTACTACAAAGCACACTTCAGAGTAACCAGCAGCGATTGCCGTTTGCTATATGGTAATGAAGCGAGTATAAAAAAGTGGAAAGAGATTTCAGAGTTCAAATCCTAGGTTATTTTCATCTTGTATGCTCCGCAGTGGATGGCAAGGGACGAATACCTGTTTATGCATGTTAGCCACCAGGTGTGTCCGCCCTTCGTTACTTGTCAATTGTAAACTCCGTATATTCTAAATTTAATAATTGAAAGTTAATTTAACCATACAACCACGTTAATCAAAAAAGGGAGGAAAGAAGGAAGGAAAAAAATGGAGATAAACTGTAAACCTTGAACTAATAACCAATGAAAATTAGATAAATTAAGTATTATAAAAAATTCCACAAAACTGTAATACGCTTGCGTCAACTGTAATTTTATTGTTTGCTTTATTTCTCGTATGCGCGTAAAATTAAAAGAATTGTTTAAAAGCGCTTTCTATAGGCCAATTCTTAGTTCACGCAAGAAATTACTTCCCTCTCTATCTCTCCCCTGTGGAACGGTGTTTGCTACACCCGCGTGCTGAGCTCTAGGCTCTACCCCATGTAGAATAATTTGGGGTTGCGAAAGCTGATGCAGTTAACCTAATCAAATCAGTATAATATACATACATATATATATAATTTAAGATTGTTAATTTTCAGAGTGACTAGTAGGAGGTTTGAGGACTAGTAACAAAACGTTAGTACAATTTTTAGCTGGGAAATTAATAGCAGTTAATGGTATCTTGTGACAAAGAGAGTCGAGCTGGTGTGATTTAACATATTAGAGATAAATGCAAATACTGGGAGTCTAAATCCATGAAAATAAATTATGCAATTAAAATACTCAATATAAACACACAAAACAAATGAAATAAAAGTAGGAAAAAAAAACAGTATACGAGCAGCTTACACTAGAGTAGGTACACAATATCCAAACATATTATACAAAGAATGCAGACAATTATCTTGTGGTGGTACATAACATATAGAGAAATAAAGGAGGTGAGTGTGGATTACATAATCCAGACATTTAGCTGGGTCAAGGGCTTTTCAATATTGTGTGAGCTATTATAATCATAATCACATATTTTTATGCTTGGGTTGTCTATGAGTTGTTGTCTATTGGGAAAATTTATGGCAAGTTTGTAGTAATGGGACCTGAGCGACTCAACACCAAGCTCCTCATGGATCCTGTTATTTCGGATGTACCATTCGGCTTAAAGTAGAAATAAGTAAAAATTCGAAAAGTAGAAATAAGCTCAGAAAAGGTGGAACACTACGTGGGATCCTCGTATTAAAATTATTTGCCTAAACACTCTGTTCTGGCAAACCTGAAGTTTTTGCCTATTAGTTTTTCTTGTGTGTGCCCAAACTGGACTTGCATAGCATAGTAATGGTCTGAGAATGGACTTGTAAATAAGTAACTTGTTGTCTATAGATAACAAACACACTGTTTCGAGCAATTAGGGTGTAGAGTTTTGCTTTCCTCTCTGTCGTTTAGATATCTTACACAGCTGTAAAAGTATATCCGTCGTCAATGTATTATTCCTTTTGGAAGCGGAGAAAAGGGCAAACAAAGCAGCTTTTTCAGTAAGCGAAAGTGTTTTTGCTTATCTCTAAATGCTACGTAGGTACCCCATGGAGGTAGGAATGGCAGGAGGGATCAACCCTGCACTACGAGTGAAGCACTGCTCCCAGGCTTTGGTCTCCAGATGTTTGTTTAGATCCAGAGTTTACATGACAGCGCTTTGATAGTATTTCTACACTCGACAGTTCCGTACAAATTGAAAATCGGGACACTTCAGCATAAAACAAACGTTCGTTGTTGGATGAATAATAAAAATTTGTATACTTTAGTGACATTTACGCAAAAATCACATCTTGGTTATTTTGCGATAACTTGCAACAGCGATTTTGCGGTACCTTTAAAAATTATATACGTCTTTCGATACCCTTGATTCCCTACTTTTAATTTATGTTCCAAACACCAAAATGTCTTTAAAAAAATACATGTTTTGTTATCCACATATTATCATTTTATTTTTATATAACTGAAAATCTCTTTGGGTTAACTAAAAACTGAAAAAAAAATAAAGTTCTGTCGACAGAAAAAAGTCTCGCTTTTTTAAAAATATTATTTACCAGGATAAAACCTGCATAAATTATTTTCAATTAAAATAGAATGACCTCAATAAACTTTTGAAAACGTAAAAAAATAGCTCGCTATTTTTTCGAAGAATGAGTTTTCTAGGAAATATATTTAAAGTTCTCTCAGTGATGGGAACAATCCCCCACTACGCAGTGATTAGAATGCTGAACTATCATTTTTTGAGGTAATTCTATAAGGTATTTCTCCCGCCTTTTTCGCATGCCTTTGTGTTGTAGTGGCCAGCACGCTCGACAGGTATTCGAGAGGTCCGTGGTTCGAAGGCATTGCTCATTTTTCAATATTTCTTTCTTCATATCTAATGACTCTACAAGTGGTGCCCGAACTGAAAAGGTGGTGGATGATAATTCTTCACCACCAGGATTTGGCAATTGGGTTCTCTAAGCCCCAGTCGCCATTAAAACGGGGAGTATATAAGGTATTTCTCCCGCCTTCTTAGCATTCGGCTTGTCTCCTATCTCATATCTGAGGGGAGACTTAAAGGGTGAAGCACGTCGTTTGGATACTGTGCCTGCTACCGAATCCGATGAACGAGTGATCACGAACCCTGCTCATCGGCGTTAGCGTGCTCAGTACGTCTTGCCTATAATTGCCATTATTGCCTGTGATTGCTTATTAATGCTTATGATTAATCCTCAGTTTAGATTCTACTGTTATTTAAATTATTTCGTGTTCTGCGGCTCGACTTACTTGAAGTAACTTGGATTTGGTTGCTTGGTTTGCCTAGTTACTCTTCCCCAAGCTCACACTGTCAGGGGCCTGTGAAACTTTCTCCTGCTCATCTGTCTGTCGGAACGCCATCATGCGGGTTCGGTTCCAGGGCGCAGGATTACATTTCTTTTCGGACGGTGGATTCCATGGCTTCCATGCTGTCGCGATGGATACCACCACGACCATGGAGAGACTTTTCCGACTTCGCTGAGCTTGTCTCAGTTATAAAACACGCTGGCTTCATTCGGATCACTCAACAAATTAAAGAATTAAAAGACAACAATCGGGAAAATAATACTGTAAAAGAATCAAATAATGGATTCAAATAATCTCATCAAAGCACCTATACAGGTCATGATATGGAACTCGCAATGCGTTCTACTGAAAATGCAGGAACTACAAAATTTTCTAATCACCAAAGATATCGATATGGCACTAATTACCGAAACACATGCACATGCTAACCCCTATAATCGCATGACTATTGCTAATTACAGACGTTATCGGTGTGATAGACTAAGTCACAGAGGAGGGGGGCTGCAATTTTTGTTCAAAACTGTTTGCAGTCCTGCCATATCAATGAATACAGAAGAAAGGGACAAGAAGTCATCACAGTTTCCGTTTTACTTTCTCACTTTGGAATTACCTAATTTAGTCCGATGTACAATCCTCCCAGCAATCCCTTAGATGAAAATTTATTAGCTGAACTACTTCCTTCAGATAAACCAATTATCCTGGCTGGCGATCTGAACGCTAAAAATACCGAATGAAACTGCAGACGATATAATAGAAATGTGATTACTTTATTCAATTTCATACAAAATTACCCAGTTTATTTTTATGCTCCGTCAGAATTCACTTACCTTCTTAATAACATCAGAAGAGGAGGTATACTTGATGTATTAATTTCGATTACTTCTATACCCTTAGAGGCTAAAATGGATCTTACGTCGGATCATATTCCTGTCATCGCTACCCTCGGCACTAATAAAGTCGCTAATGCAAAATATATGAAAAGAATATATTGGAATCTTTTTAGTGATTTTCTTATCAAATACCCACCTGTTATTTAAGGACTTAAAACTACTCACGATATTGAAGCTGCAATTGATCATTTAACTTCGAGAATTCAAAGCGCGTACACTCATGCCACGCGGAAGCTTCCAGCTGAGCAAAATCCCGAGATTCTTCCCCGCTACATCAGAGAAATTATGAAAAGTAGAAATAAGCTCAGAAAAGGTGGAACACTACGTGGGATCCTCGTAATAAAAGCGAGTTGAACAAAATGAATCGGATTATTAAGAAAAATATCGAAAATTATAGAAATGAAAGCTGGAACGAAAACTGGAAAAAAAGTTTCAACGAGCCAAGTAATGCCTTTTGGAACTTCGCCAAAAGACTAAGGAATATCCCAGTCTGCAATAAACCCATTGCGTATGGATCTACTATGAGAGTTTTGTCCGAACTGACAAAGAGAAAGCCATGATTATGGCTAATCACTTGGAAAATCAGTTTGTGCCTACCAGCACACCATGTGATTATACATTCACTTATGACGTTCGATACTGTATTCAAGATTATTTTAGCGGCCCTACTGCTAGTTCTAGGACAAATTTCACGACTCCTAATGAAATGATCAATATTGTCAAACGTCTTAAAAATAAAAAAGCTCCTGGATATGATAATGTTACAAACATTACTACCAAACATCTTGCGCTCAATATCATCGCCGAGATTACTAGCATTCTTAATGCTTACCTGACAAATCCTACTTTTCCCCAAAATGAAAAACTGCAAGATTATTCTCCTACCAATGCCAGGAAAAGATATCACCACTCCTAAAGGATATCGTCCAATCAGCCTACTGCCCGGAGTCGGGAAGATCTGCGAAAGCCTTATTCTTTACAGAATGAATGAATATATGACAGGGCTTCCTCCTGAGCAATAGGGATTTCGCAAGTCCTTATCTACAACCCAACACCTTGTGCGGCTCACTCAATTTATGGGATCTGTCAAATTCGCTGAAACAACCTTGTATTTGGCGTACATTTTCAAAAACACTCAATCGATTTCGAGGGCAGCTACAGGTCCCTCCTCATCAGGAGAACAAAATATCTAGAAAGAGAAAGAAAGCTGAGTAACGGCTTTATATACTTTCGGGTAGAACCACGCGCGAGGAGGCAACGCCATCTATCGGCAAAAATAATCATCAAAAATTATGTTGATAGAATTTTAAAAACGCTAGGAAGGACTGGATTAGACTTAAAATCGTTCACTAAACTTGCTAAATCTTTGTGAATATGAAAAGCCTCAAGAAAATCCAATTCACCAACGGAAGAAGCTTTTTTATAATTTTTGCACGTCCAAAGTCAAAATTATGATTAAATTTCCAACTATGATACGCTATTGAAGACGTGTTAATTTCGCCCTTTCGGACATAAGATTCATCTTCCTTAATACGAAACTTTAACGCTCTTTTTGTTTAAAGTGAACGATTTAAGTCTAATCCAGTCCTTCCTAGCGTTTTTAAAATTCTATCAACATAATTCTTGATGATTATTTTTGCCGATAGATGGCGTTGCCTCCTCGCGCGTGGTTCTACTCGAGAGTATATAAAGCCGTTACTCAGGTTTCTTTCTCTTTATACTCTCAGCTAGACTTCAAGCGAAAAAGACATATTTACACTGCTATTGTCCGCCCGATTATGTGCTATGCCTCTCCTGTCTGGGCAACTGTTAAACACAGAGACCTGCAAAAAATACAAGTCTTACAAAATAAATTCCTGCGACTTATTACTGACGCCCACTATTTCGTTTCAAATGAAACTCTACATAGAGACTTAAAAATTGAATACATTAAGGACTTCATTCATAGAATGAATGAAAATTTCTTTAAAAAAGCACTGATCTGTCCGTTCTTAGACCATTTTGATGTCTTCAACTATTTCATCTATGAAGAAGATAAAAATATCCGTCCGCTCGTAGCCCACCTCTGTGGTTCAAACTTTCCCACGTAACAATTTCTACCTCACTTGACATTGTATATAATGTATATATTGTACTCTTATCATTTTGCACTGCATATTAATGTTATATTTACCTGTATATTATGTATTTAATTGTATCTTTTCTATTTCGCACTGTTATGTAACTTCTTATGTTTTTCCACATGTCAGGAACTTCAATTGATCTTTGATCAGTCTTGTTTTCTCTTGTACTTTCTCTGGATTTTCTCCATTGACGCTGGATCACCCCCCTCCTTTCCACTTCCATTTTCATTCACCTATCAGGACTTCTCACCGTCATGTGCCCTTGGCATTTCTTCAGGAGCCGATAACGCTGCATTGACTAGCAGCACTTCGGCCATACCTATATGGACTGGACTGGACTGATTCTTTCTCTTTCTAGATATTTTGTTCTCCTGATGAGGAGGGACCTGTAGCTGCCCTCGAAATCGATTGAGTGTTTTTGAAAACGTACGCCAAATACAAGGTTGTTTCAGCGAATTTGATTGTCACATTGGCGTGTTTCTCTTCTATTTTAATTTATGGGATCTGCTTTACATAATCATCAGAAAGTCGCCTTCCTCATGCTAGACGTGGCGAAAGCCTTCGACCGAGTCTGGTATAAAGGACTTATCTTCAAATTTATTTCCAATAACTTCTTCAGAGAAATGACCCAGCTCATCTACTCCTTCATTAAAAACAGAAAATTTTTCGTTTCCATTGGAAATGAAATCTCAGATGAAAGAAGACTCAGAGCCAGCGGCTCACAAGAATCTATTTTAGGTCCCGTTCTTTATCTTTTTTACTGACTTTCCTAAAGTACTCGAAGGAGCAAATTTTTTCCTCGGTTGCTATGCTGATGACACGGCTTTGGCCGTTAAATCTCTTAGCCCCACAGTAGCTAGCAGGAAACTCCAGGAAATGATGCCTCACATAGAACATTGGTGTGTTAAATGGCGCATTGCTATCAATGCTGATAAGTCGCAACTTCTTGTAATTAGCAGAAATAAACGCTCCAGTTTACAAATAGATGCTCAAATGAAGCTCTTTGACACGTAGGTAAATTCTCTAAATTAGATTTAAAAAGAAAACGGCATATCATTATTGCCATCATCCGTACGTTATTATGTTATGCTTCGCCTGCATGGGCTGCTGCTAAGCATAAAGATATAAAGAAAATTCAGATTGTGCAAAATAAATTCTTACGACTTATTACTAATGCGCATTATTTTGTTTCTAACGAGACTCTGCATAAAGATCTGAAAATTGAATATGTCAAAAATTTTCTGCAGAAGACTAAGAGAAAATTTCTTCAGTAAAGCCATTGAATGTCCTTTCATGAAAATTTTCATATATTTGACTACATTATACTTCAAGAGGACAGAGAACTTAGACCGTTGGGGACCCATCTTTGTGATTCTAATTTCCCAACTTAAACGTCGCTGTATATATTGTATCATAGCTTAAAGTATTATATTTCATATACTCAAGTTTCTATTTAATCAAGTATTTTCATGTATTTAATATCTATTTAATCATGTATTTTCAGGTATTTCAGATCTGTTTTTCTTTTGCTATCTGCATTAATTGTATGTATATCTCTTATGTCAACTACTTGAACTCATGCTATATATGTGTTTACCAATTCTGGGATTTTTATCTCAATGTTCAGGACTTTAATTTTCAACTTATTTTCACAGCATCACTAAGTCTCTTATGGTCTATGATCTGGTATTCCATCTATGTGACACATGGTCATCTTCTCCTCTCCCCATTACCTCAGAGCCTCCACTGCTACCTGTTCAAGACTGCCTACTGTTAGGTACCATTATGGCGAATTATCAGGAGCAGATAAAGTGGCATTTACTAGCGACACTTCTGCCATAAATATATGTATTGGATTGGATTCGTAGCATTCCTTCGCGGTGTAATGGTGAAGTACACTCGGCGCGTATTCGAGAGGTTCGTGGTTTGAGTCCCGGCGAGGGCATTGCTCATTTTTCCCATATCCTGCGTCCAAATAACCTAATGACTCTACAGTTCAATGAACCTTATCATGAGGCGGAAATACAATCAAATTGGAATGCTTTCCGGTGCCGCAGCAGGAGGTAATGTGCACAAACTGACGATCATTTTCTCCCTTGAAACTGATTATCGACATCCTTATGCAAGTTCAATTTTCATTTCAGTTACTAATTCATTAATTAAACAAAGTATTATGTAAATCTTCGGAATTTTTATGAAAAAAGGGGACTTTGGATAAGTATCTGCACTTTTAGGTATATCGTTGAATTGTTACAAAACTGCCGAAAAGGGGAGAAACGGTGAATTGGCATCAGAACTGGTTTTCAGGTTGTGCTTTTAGGAAGCTTATATCTAGGAAGCGTATTTTGGGGTATTTTAATAAATTAAATTTTATTATTAATGGGTTTTGATGGGAAAAATTTTAAGGGCAATAATATAGGAAATAAAACTAATAGATAAATAAACTTTAAAATATTTTTTATAAGTTGATGCTAGCTAGTAAAATGTCACAAAAATCATAATTTAAAGCGTCTTTTCCGATACTTCATTTTTCAAGTCTGTTAAATTATTCTATATAAAATATTGGATAAAGGAAATCTGAGGTAGCTCATATTACTAAAAGACTATTATGCATTGGCTATATGCGAGATAAAAAATTCTTAATTCATTTTTTAAAGGTTAATTATATTTTGTTTCACGAGTTAAATGGTCTCTCAAATTAATAGAAACTAGCTTTCAAATCGCATTCAAGATTCAACGAAAAAATTATTAAAATATATAGAGTATTCTCTTGATTATGCAGGTGCGCATTATCCGGTTTGCGGATTTTTTCCATGCGTATCCACTCAACGCTATGCACGAGAGTATGTAGCAAACATGCTCAAAGTCGATCGTGAAAAAAGATTGTTTCATGCACAGAAATCGGAGATTTATCTAATTGTGTTAGAAGTCGATGCAATAGCTGAAGTTGTTTGCGAAAAAGTTGAAAATGTAAAAATTCTAGACGCCTGGGGAAATTTCATGACAATTTTGCAAACGAGTTTTCTCATTTATACTTACAAAAAGTATCATATACGAAACATAATGTCATACATTTTTTAATAATTTTTTTTTCATCCATAAAACCAGTCTAATTTTGATAACGTTACCAATTTCGCTACGAGAGATCCTGGTTGTATTTTTACACGTTATAAGCTATAACAGTATACATCTTTTCTTGGGGAGGGGGACCACGAAAAACTCCCATACAGGCAGCTCATTCGCCGGGATATAAACTATAGTTGATCTAGCTGTTTACAGCAATATTACAGTAGGCCGCTGTTAGATCTTAACAATAGTTAGATAATGCATGATTTGCAACACTGCTATTTATATTCTTTATGGTGTATAAGTTGACGTATATTGCGTATCAATAGATAATTGGTCAGCGAGTTCCTTATCATAGGTATTATAGCACATGGCTTAGCAACGTTTCCTATTTTCAAAAGAGCTGAGTTTTAATTTTCCTATGCAAGTAAAAATAGTAAGGCCTACTTCTAAGCACTAATAAAAAGGTGAAATGCAGAAATCAGAACTTAAATTTACAACGTATTCACATGTCTTACAATTTACAGACACATATTTTTATTCAGATAATTTGCTTCCATTTTTAGTATTTTTCTTATAAAGTTAATTAAGGCTTTTAATTATATACGAAAATTACATCTTTAACTCATGTGATATCAGACTCGGTAGCGTAGCTGAAAGGAGCTGGTCCGCCACGTACGACATAATTTGGCGGTGCCAATTTCATGTGAAATAATATTTGATGGAGGTTAGTCCTGTGGATCGTTCAGGCAAATAAAGAACAATACGAATCTGAATTACCATATGGAATTCATTTAAGAAGAAAAATAGATTTTTCTCTAAATCAGTATCCAAAGAAATCACCGCGAGATTTCAACAGCGACGCATTCTTATACCATTTTTATTCATTCAAAACTTGAAAATTGCAAATATCAACTAAATTGTGATCTTCGTGCAACCTACGGGAGGGGCCGGTGGTACGAGATTAAGCAATTCTTTCTTTCCAAATACGAGCGATAATTGTTAGACGTAAATTTTTAATACGAACTGCGTTTCTTTGCGTTTACTGCGGTGCGTAATTGGAATAGGAGCTGAGCTCGTTGAGGACAATAAAAGGTTAATAAGGAACAATTCCCTCAGTCAGAAAGAAGTGTTTCAAGGTTTAATTTCCATTATTATTGCTAAAGAAAACGAAACAGAAATGTGGAAGGTGGGTCCTGCTGACGTTTTGCTATTTGTTCTAAAATACAGTTCTTCAGATAATGTAATACTGCTGAGAATTTTTTTTTCACAATTGCTGTGTTTCTAGTTGTGGTAAAAGTTTTTTAAATAAAAATCATTTTAGAAGTACAAATGATTAATTTTGCATTTGAGAAACAATTCTGTGCTATCAGCATAGTACTCCGTAATAGGTGGCTTTGCAAACAAATATAATAATAATAATACAATTTTAAAATGGTGGAATTAAAATTTTTTTCAGAAATAGATTTTTAATTTATTTTCCCTCATGTCATTTTTACATTCAGTCATTTGCTTCTACCAAGAGCAAAGACAAATTCAAAGACTGCCTATGCGGACACACTCAGGGTCCACTCCAAGGGAGCAAATGTTCTAGCTATGCCGAATATATCACCTTCAATCTCTGATTTGTCATTTAAATTGCAGAAATTTACAGAATAGAATATAGCCTTTCTAAGACAGTCTTCAACATGTCCAAAAGATTTGGTTTTCTATGAAAACGTTGCCTAAAATTAATGGTATTTAAAGCAATGTTTTATGCATATTTTCAGAAAGATTGGTCATTTTAAGAGGTGGTTGTCTTACGTTATCACACAAAAAATTTGACTATAAAACGAGTAAGCTATATTTCTTATTTTACCGCCCCTACTATTTTTAATATGGTCAAAATTTTATAATGTCCGATGCTGAATAGGCAAATCAAAATTCCTGTATAAAACAAGAATAAAAATATTACCAACGCAACACAAGGAACCCTCCCTCCAAAAAAAACGATAGCTTTGATTATTAATAATTGTTATCCTAGAGTTTATAACCTTATCGAAAGGCGAATCAGCGTTTTTAAATATTGCAAATGAAATTTACCAAATCTACAGAAGGCCATGAATGAATAGAAAGTATTAATTCATTACAGCACTTCACAAGTGAATGGTACTACTTTCTAAGACGATCACTGAATGTATATCCTTTCCGCTTAAAAAGCCTATAGACCTCCTACGAAGTCTTTTTCCATTCTCCAGTATTCCAGATGGTGTTTATAGCTTAAGGGGTTGTGTTACTTATCCTAATGCGGTGTTGCTATGGTTACCAGGGTCATTGGCTTCAACCCTCTTTGGCAAACACTTCCATTTTCAACTCCGCGAGGATCCTGGCAAAGATAGTAACCCGTAATTCTGACGTCAGAAATCCAGTGCAACGGTCAGCGCCATCTGTTGCCAAAAGGCTACTTTCATATTTCTCAAAATTTATTCTTAACGCAGTTAAACGCCCTAGTTGGATGTCCTAGAGGCGATCAAGAGGCCGCTAACCTATCGGTCGAGCCGACGAGCTAAGACTGGAGTAGATAGGAATACTCAGCAACTCACATTCCTCGTTCCCGTCCTGGAGGGATGGTAAAAAACATCTGCCATCAACAGAGGCTGCAACCCCGGACAGCAGAACGAAGTCACTTAACGTTTCTACTCGGTCGAAGTGAGCGTTTACATTATCCGGGAAGTCGTACCGAGCTGCTCGCTACGAGTTGCTCGGACAAGTGTAAACTGGGTTTTAAACACTGTCAGACAGCTTGTTAACTCTACGTCATGGTATACAAACGTCGGCTTTAGGCGCCCTCTGGGGGAATCTAAGGAAGGATATGAATGTGCGGTTTTGACGCTCCAGGCTCCCACTGGAAACCTAAAGCAGTTTAAAGGCTCGCTGAATTCGCTAACTAAACCGACAGCGGATGTTTCGTCCCAGAAAATCATGAATATCTGATTATACACTCACGTTTGTGAAAATTGCAACACCAAGAAGGAATCGTCATAATTGAATGCAATTTAATACACAGTTGAGTGGTAGTGGTACAAATAAATGATTAAATGTTCAAAGCAAACAAACAAGAACAAGAGATCAGAATCAGTATTTTGTGTGGCCACCACGCGCCGCAATAAGTGCTGCTACACGACGTGGCATGGAGTCAAACAAAGTTTGAATGTCTGACTGAGGAAGAGCATTCCATATCGTTTGTACGCGTACCCAAAGTTCGTCTGCAGACGCAACAGGACGAGGATCACGAGCAAGACGCCGACCAATGACATCCCACACATGTTCAATTGGCGACATATCCGGGGAACACGCAGGCCAAGGAAGAAGCTGTACCTGCTGCGCTGCAAAGAAGGATTTAACAATCCGAGCAGTATGAGGGCGGGCATTGTCCTGTTGAAATACAGCGCCTGGCAAGCTTTGAAGGAAGGGAACAGCTTCGGGCTGTAGAACTTCACGGATATACCGGTTGCTGTTCAGATTGCCCACAATTCGTAGCAATTGAGATCGTCTATGATATGCTATGGCGCCCCAGACCATAACTCCGGGTGTTCGTCCACTGTGGCGTTCGATAATGCACTCCGGAAGGTGGCGTTCACCGGCATAGCGTCTGACACGAATGCGGCCATCATGGTACCACAAATTAAAGCGGGATTCGTCAGAAAACACGACATGCTGCCAATCAGCACGCCAGTCTCTATGCTGATTGGCCCATTGTAGCCGCAGGCGGCGATGGTCGTGCGTTAGGGGGATCCTGTATAAAGGAGTCCGTGCGCGCAGTCCACACTGCAGCAGACGTCTACGAATTGATGAAGCACACAATGAAACACCTGTAGCTATTGACCACAGTGCTGCCAATTGTCTAGAGGAAGCTGTACGGTCCGTCCGCGCCATGCGGACCAGGTGTCTATCATCGCGAGCTGACGTCACATTTCGGGGTCCACTCCCGGATTTCCGAGTTGTCCGACACTCGTCCGTCCACTGCTTCCAAACGCGCATCACTGTGCTGCTGTTACGCTGCACACGAGAGGCTACTGCACGATACGACAATCCAGCTTCACGAAGGCCGATGATTCTCCCTCGTTCAAACTCTGTAAGTTGTTCAAATCTCGCTCTCTTTCGTCGACGAGGCATAAGTACAGATTGAGTTAACGTTTACCACTAGCAGATAACCACCGATAACCATACACGCCTCGCTACAGCCGTCTATTTATTCGGATCCATCAGCCGTTCAGAGGGTGCTGCTCAGCATACGCATGCGCTACGGATTTGCAATTCTAATCATTTGCATATCATGCGCTACTTTGCATTTCCTGAAAATTTCAGCTCACTCGCGTAAGTCCTTCATGGTGTTGCAATTTTCACAAACGTGAGTGTATAACTCCACCACAATCAACGGAAGGGACAAAACAGTAGCTTATAGTCCCTGCCGAGCCTGAAACAGCCATCGTCAGCGATGTTTCCAGTCCTGTGGAGACTGATTTTAAACATCCGTAGCCGAGACTGCCTAGGTACAGATTGTAATCAGTAGCTTCCTAAGTTTTATCTCAGTGGACCACCAGAAGGGTGTTCAAATAAGACAAGAATTTTCCGGTTCAGACTGGCAGCGAAACGGACTAATTCTTTTAATAATGATTGCCTGGCGTCTTTTTCAATCGGCGCCGTCATGCGCCGCACGACCCTGCACCCATTGGTGGCGCGGGACTGGGGAGATGTGACAATGCTAATCAGTCTTTTTCCGTGAATCCCCTTTTGCACTTTGCTGGAAAGGGACAGACAAGACAATTTCTTATCAGTTGGGATATTTCGGATACCAAATTTTTTTTTTCTTACCGGGGTTCGACCGTAATTTCAGTTTTGTTATCTCATTAGTGCTATCTTATTGTCTATTAACCAGGGAATGTTCGGTTCAGAACACATAGAATATATTTCTTTTAACCTTTTTTTAACAAACAATGTATTTCTTCGCTTATTTCCCCTTTTTTTACTAATTTTTTGGTTCGAAAATCGAATTATGTAAACAATTTAATTTCCGAAGGACGCGGTCACAGTAAGAACATAACGAATGGAAAATAGTTTTGGATAAACTACAGGTAACTATCATAATATTATCAAAAAAAATGCAATAAGATGCATAAATAAGAATATCACCTGCAGTGATATTCTTATTAATAAGAATATATTAATAAGAATATCACTGCATGCCAATAAGAATACGAAGTAATATTAACATTATAATATCTAGTAAGATAACTCCATCTCTACTTCCCTGTCATTTTAATCTCGCCCCTTCTTATTATTGTCTCTGGTATTCCACTTCCTATTATCTAAAATAATTAGAGAAGATGAAGATCGAGCTGAAGCAGCGAAATCGTAGACTGAATATCAGTTGCTGTTTGCTTCCCCTTAAGTGATCGGTTCTTATATTAGGCTGGCATAAAATCAACAGTTAGAAATGAAAGGTTCAGCATGACTTTCACAAGTTTGCGAGTGCTTGTATTTGTAAGGAGAAAAGAATCAGTACGTAGATGAAATTATTTAAAAATTTAGGATACCAGCTATCGAAATCGTCTTCTTACGAATATTATGTAGCAGTCGGGCCGAGTGTCTTACAAAGAGATTTAATTAATGATTGTTCAATAAAATACTCAGGTTTAAATTAGGCATATTACCTACGGAAAACTTTAAAAAAGAACTTGGGCAAATTGCCAATTATTACTTCTTTCCGAAGTAAAGGAAGTATTGTAATCACGAAAAATTCCGGGTACCATATTTCAACGAAAATATTCATTTTGACCGCTATCGAGGGCAATTTAACGATGTTTTTGAGTGACATATGTACGTAAGGACAGAATAAAGGACTCTTTTTTTCCCAAATGAATTATAAAACTGATTAAAAATGGATTCAGAAGACATTTTTAGTGGCGTCTGTACCTACGTATGTATGTATGTATCTCGCATAACTCAAAAACGAGTAGCCTCAGTACTTTGAAGTTTTGTATATAGGACTGTTATAGCATGTAGTTGTGCACATCCCTTTTGATGGCAATCGGCCGCTCCAAACGCATATCAATATATATATACACACACCGTTACTTGACTCATGAAGCTCAGTTTTTTTATTCTTATAATGTTGTTAAATTGTGCATTTTTGCTTTGAAAATTATTGAATTATGTTGTTCTTTTCTCCCGCTTAAAATTTTTATGCCTTTAGTTAACTTCCACGCAATAGTTGTAGAATTATCAACAATTTAAAAGTTGTTTAAGTGTGGGTGATCTTAATTTTTTACCATAGCAGCCATATTTGTTTACATTTGAAACTTGGAAGAATAGTAGATTTGTTGCCAGTGTAGAGAAATTAAGCTTGGCATCAACAAAGATACCGCTTTGTTTTATTATTGCGAAACAAATCATGCTTAATCCATTCTGGAATTATCACTTAAGTTATTAAATTATCCCATATACTGACTCACCATAGCAACAAATTATGTCCGTTTCTACGCCATCAGTGTCTTTCTGCTCATTGAGACTAAAAGTAAACTTTCAGTTTTGCGCAACGAAAAATTTGCTTTCTTGCTCGCTGGCCGAATTGCCCTTTTTTGCTTAGAAACTCTAATTTTAATTGTAAAAATTGTTCTTTAAATTGTTTTAGCTGTATTTAAGTTTTATACTTTTCTATATTTTTAATAAAGATATGAGGTTTTATGTATTTTTGCCTTGTCGCGAAGTGAGAACTGAGTTAATTGAAAGAGAAATATAGCTGTAATGAAATTCGAGGAAATAAGCTTAAACAAAATGCAGGAAAAAATGCGTATAATTTACTATTCCGTACAAGGAAGTTATGTGGTGTACACATCAGATTTTTCGTTTTGTCCTACTTAGGTCAGATGATCTCATTTGAAATTGGTACATCGATAAGGTCGCTGGTCACATCTCGATAATAGTATGTATATAATGTTGTATCTACCTAATCTACCTATCTATCTATCTGTATGTAATATGGATATATATATATATATTCCATAATATACCCATGTATACTAAAGGCATGTATGTAATATTGACCTATCTATACCTATCTTTCCAACGCGTGAGGCTAGGTGAAACTTTTCCAGGAAACGAGCCTCTCCTTTTCCTACCACTGATGGTTTCTAGCCGATTAATTGGAACCGATGGATATTTCGCTAGAACCGATGTTCCGGCTAGCTATGCGACACGTTTCATAATCTATATTAAAATGGTTCCGGGCAGTTCCGGCTTTCATGATCTCTGACGCATTTACAACAGCAAGGCGGGTGGTGTCACGCTGACTGCGCGTGATGAAATCTCTGGCACCAGAAGCATTGTGTCGGCCCTCGCCGACCACGATTCCTTTCAACATTCATGTGTATATACATAAGAAATTTCAGGTGCTAAATTTGTGAATTTTTGGGGGTCTTAGGTAGGGTCACCAAGAGGGCATCATAACCCTATCGCGTCCTCTGCCCTTCGTAAGCTGCTCCGCTTTAACAGCGTCAATGTCTTTTCCGAAGCTTTTCTTGTATGTCAAGAGGGTTAGCATCTATTGGAAGGTTGCGTATCACTGCCTTAAGATTTTTCTCCTCAAGAAGAAGAAAGGAGTGATATGACAACTGATGAGTATCAAATAGCCTCGTCATCTTTCTGAAGGTGTCAGAACTCTTGGTGTGAATTTCGAAGTTTCCTTCGCCTTTCTTTTGTACAGTGAAGTCTATAAGTCCTTCTTTTTCTAACATTTCAGTAAAGACTTTCCAACTTTATTTGCAGAATATGATACAGATTGGCGGCATCTTAGCCGGCTGATCTGGAATGTGAGCTGCACTTCAGTGCGGGCATTATCAGCTTCTGCAGTTTGAGTACCGGGGATTGGCCCCTCCGGACCGTGAGCTTGACTGCACTACCGATTGGCCGCACCAGATTTTTCGTCTATGTTCCTTTTACTCAGTGAAGAATCCCTTAATAAAGAGAGGAAGAAAGAGAGAAATGAAGGTTGATCTAACATGTATTCAAAAAAGGTGGAAAGGAAATACATAATATCAACAAATCTCTAAAATCAGAGAAAGGGAGATTCCAATAGGGTCAAGGCAAAAGAATAATTTTTTAAGAAGTTAGAATGGATTAGGTTCGTTGAGAACAATTCCCAAAACAGAAACAAAAACCGAATCAAAACAGTTGCAAAAAGGTATGGTTTACAAATAAAAATTCTAACGTGTACACCACATGACTTTCTTGTACGGAATATTAAATTATGCGCATTTTTGGCTTCATTTCGTTTTAACTTATTTCCTCGAATTTCGTTACAGATATATTTCTCATTCAATGCATTCAGTTCTCACTTCGTGGCAAGGCAAAAGTATATAAAAACTCAAAATATCTTCATTGAAATTGAAAGACATAGAAAAACATAAAAAACCAAGTACAGTTAAAACAATTTAAAAAACGGTTTTTACAGTTAAAATTAGAGTTTCTACGCAGACAGAAGCAATTCGGCCAGCAGGCAAGAAGGCAGACTTTTTGGCGCACAAAACTATGTTTCCATTTGGCCCCTCTCAGCAAAAAGACACTGAAGGTGCAGAAACTGATTTAATGCACTGTTCTGCTAAGTTTTAAATGCAAACTAATATGGCTGCTATAGTAAAAAAATTAGCCTTAGCCGCACTTAAAGAACTTTTAAATTGTTGATAATTCTGCAGCTATTGCATGCATATTAACTAAAGACATAAGAACCTCAACCGGAAGATAAGAATCACATAATTCCATCATTCTAAAGCAAAAAATGAACAATTTACCAACATATAAGAATAAAAAAACTGAACTCAAGGAGCCGAGTAACAGCATAAGTATACGAGTAACAGAATAAGTATATATATATTGTTGCGTGAGTACGCGTTCGCAATGGATTGAATGCACAAGTCGATAAAAAGTTAATAAAATTTATTCTTTTCACAAGAAATAAAGCAAAATGCTCAAATATTTCCTCAGAGATATACGTACAGTATCACAATACCTCACAAGATATATTTAAAACTACTGAAACAGTGAATACAATTCAGTTCAAAATACAGAGAAAGTTATCCGATCTCACAGCAAATTCGCTACAATCAATAACAGCACCAAGAAAACAACTAAAATTCACTTAACAACATCTAAGAGCTGAGATGTTTCAATCCGGCTTTTATAAGCTTTTTAATTAAGCACGAGAATTTTCTCGTAATATCTATTTTCTCGATTTTTCTAGATAGCCAAATGGTACAATTACGAGATATCTATTTATTAAATATTAAATGCACGCGCCTGTTTACTTAATGATGTTATTAACTGTAGCGAATTCGCTGTGAGATTGGATTAACTTTCTCTGTTTTGTATTGAGTTCTGTTTAAAGTTTGAAATATTGTGAAATTGTACGAATATCTCTGAGAAAATATTTCAGCATTTTGTTTTATTTCTTGTGAAAAGAGTAATTTTTATTAAATTTTTAACGACTTGTTCATTCAATCTATTACGAACCCGTACGCACGCAACAATACTGTTCTTTGCGTACGGGTTCGTAGTGGAATCAATGCACAAGTCGATAAAAAGTTAATAAAATTTATTCTTATCCCAAGAAATAAAGCAAAATGCTGAAACTGCCTCAGAGATGTTCGTACAATAGTTACATTTTAAACTACTAAAACTTTAAATAGAACTTAATTCAAAATACAGAGAAAGCTAATTCGATCTCACTGCGAATTCGCTACAATCAATAACAGCACTTAGTAAACAACTAAAGTTCACTTTAAACAACTAAGCAGAGATGTTTTTCTCCAGCTTTTATAAGCTTTTTTAATACGCACGAGAACATTCTGGTACTTCCTATTCTCGAGGTTTCTGGAAAGCAAAAGCAGTTACGAGATACCTGGTTATGAAATGCGATGTTTTTACTTTTCCGGAGTAGCTTTCTCATAAATTTCATCACGCGCTGCATGGCACGGGAAAATAAAGTAATTTAATCACAATTCTACTAAAAATAGTTAAATAAATACAAAATCCGTAACACTGCCCCCTTCCCAAGAACTGCACTTTCCGGGCAGTACAATCCCTGGACAGAGAGCCAAACTGACAACTAAGGCATCAATGCAATCACAAACATTTTGTTACAATAGCAAACAACATAAACAATAATTGCAATAAGTAACATAAAACAATCAAATACTACGTACAAATCTAGAAACAATAAGGACGATGGTCTAATAGTGTTTACAATTATATACACTACGTAGTATGGCCATAGTAAGGAGCTAACCTGTCGTAATAAACAACTTTAGAGTTCGATGATTTACGGATCCGAACTACAACGTCGTTCAGCCTGTTTAGGACTGTGTACGGACCATCCCAAGGTGACTGTAGTTTCGGACTGTTGACCCGATCTCTCGCAAAATTGTGCACCACTTTAAACTGGGTCTGGAGATGTTGGATGTATTCCTCAGGCGATGAAGGCGCATCCAGAGAGCACCGGACGCAGTCTGGAGGTTAACACAAGATATCGTCTAAATCAGTTTATATTTAAATTGTTGAGTTAAATCTTTCCGAATGATGGTAATATTAGCTCCTGTGTCAATGATCATATTGCAGAGGACTCCATCGGTATGCCCATTGATGGATAGTCCATTAGTGTTGCCGAAATCTTGAGTGCTTTAAAAGGCTGTTAATTAGTATTTAATTGGTATCTTGTTTCGTTGCTGGGAATTGGTGTTATTTTCCATGCCCTGGGATGTTCTGCAGTTTCTTCGCACATGGCCTTCAGCTCCGAATTTCAAGCACTTTGGTTTCTTGTCACTTCTTTTCCGTTTCATGGCATTTAATTGTCTGTTTAAATCGTCTGTATTATTTTCCCCGCTCTGGGGTGTTCTGCAGTCTTTTGTATGTGGCCTTCAACACCGCAATTCCAGCACTTTAGAATTGGTTTCTTTTCACTAATATTCTGTCTCAAGGCATAGAGTTGTCTGGTTATATCGTCTATCTTATTTTTCATGCCCAGGGATGTTCTGCAGTCCTTACGTACGTGCCCTTCAATACCGCATTTCCAGCACTTCAGAGCGGGTTTGTTCTCCCTCCTACTCCGCATCAGAGCATTAACTTGAATGGATAAATCGTGTAAACGACCCATCAATTGATCCACTGGCTTGAGGGCTTGCACAGCTCTGACTGGGTGGCGATCTCTACTAGTTGCTTGCTGGGCTGCCTCGAATTTCATGGCGTACACTAGAGCATCTTTTATATCCTGACAACCGCCATTCGTAGAGCTTTTTGTATTTCAGGATCACGGATGCCGTCGATGAAGTTCTGCAAGGACAGGATTTTCCTTGTTTCTCTTGGGCACTCCGTAAAGGCGAGGTGAAATAGTATTTCAACATCCGTGGCGAGCTCTTGGTGTGTTTCGGTTGGCTTCTGTTGAAGGGATTTCAAATGAAGCCTACTGTAGTCTTTGAAACATTTCTCGCCAAAGAGCAGCTCCATCGCGCCGAACAGAGCTTCGAAGTCTAGTCTCTGGTTTCTGGAAAGAGTCTGCAGGATAACCGCGGCGTCTGCTCTCAAGGAGGCTGCGAGATCACAAGCATTAGCTTGGGAATCCCATCCATTCACATCCGCAACTATAGAAAATAGTGGCTTATATACTTCCAAGGAGATCTTCCCATCATCCGTGGATAGCTTCAGTGAGGGACGAGCAGGCATGGGTAAAAATTTAAAACACTCAGAAATGCTCCCTGCCGTCGCTTTTCTTTCTTTCTTTAAAGTATCAACTTCTTTGGCAACTGCAGAAACCCTGTCATCAATTTGTAGTTCGATTTGTTTCTGGACGGCAGAGACGCTTTCTTCTATCTGTTCATTGACCTACTACCTATCTTTGTGTGAAATCTAGAGAATAGTGACTGCACAGAAGAAGGGTTAAAACTACTCTTTATTACACTCCTTAAATTATTTACAATGCGTCAACTCGATGCTAAACACATTACGCCTCTGCTTGGGCGGAAACTGTAACAGTAGAACGTAATCTTAAGAATTGCAGATATTAACAATTAGTAGAATTAAACTGCAGGGCTCAGTCAATCCTGTATCCTACATCGCTTAGATGAGTTTAGTGGCAGCAAAATAATATCCGTTACGCCACGTTTAACCAGTAATAAATGCTAAGCCGGAGCTAGCGTTACAGTACGCACATAGTTTTCCCAGACTCTCCAACTTTCCCTTCTAGAACTCGATATTTAAACTTTTTCTCCCACTGGTAGAATTTGCATTCCTCACGCGCGCTACCAAATTTAAATATTCTGGCACTGACAATTTAGGGGAATGAAGGCTTCTAGGAAGGAACTTAAAATTAAATTTAACTGGTTATTTAAAATAAATATAAATCCCTACACACTGAAGAAACTCTTTCTTCTATTTGTTCTTTTACAGAAGAAACTCTTTCTTCAATGTGTCCAACTTTATTTTCAACAGCTTCAATTCTACCTTCCATAGCCTCGAATTTGTTTTCTATTACGCAGGAAATTTCTCTTTTCCTTACCTCTTGACTTGCTTTAATCTTTTCTTAACCAGCTTTCATCTCCTCTTCACCGATTCTTGACCAGCTCTCATCTCTTCGTTAACGGATTCTTGGCCAGCTTTCTCCTCTTGTTTGAAAGCAGCAAAGGCTGCCAGTAATCGCCTCAATATTTCTTCCAATATTGGCATTCAAATCTCACTTCTGACATCAAGAACTGTTGCTTGCGTACGGGTTCGTAATGGATTGATTGCACAGATCGATAAAATGTTAATAAAATTTATTCTTTGCACGGGAAATAAAACAAATGCTGAAATATTTCCTTAGAGACATTCGTAAAATATCACAATATCTCACAGAAGTTATACTTAAAACTACCGAAACGTTGAATGCAGCTCAATTCAAAATACAGAGAAAGTTAATCCGATCTCAAAGCGAAATCTCTACAATCGGGAACAGCACTAAATAAACAACTACAGTTCACTTAACAACAACAACAACTGAGCTGAGATGTTTTAATCCGGCTTTTATAAGCTTTTTAATGAAGCAGGAGAATCTAAAAATAGCTAAATAAATGCAAAATCCGTAGCATTATATATACATATAATTTGGATGCAGCCGATTGTAACTGAAAAGGATTGTAACTGATTGTAACTGAAAACGATTGTAACGTCTACATGTTATTGCATTCCTATAGACAAAATTTCAACTTTCTGAGGCTATTCGTTTTTCAGTTAAGCAAGATACATACATACACACGTACATAGAGACGCCACGAAAAAATCTCTTCTGAATCTATTAAATCAGTTTTATAATTCGTTTGGGGGAAAAGTGCCCTTTATTCTGTCCTTACGTACAGATGTAGCGCAAAAAGTCGTTAAATATCATTCGATAGCGGCCAAAATGGATATTTTTGTTGAAATATGGTATCCGGAATTTTTCCTGCTTACAATACTTCCTTTACTTCGTACAAGGATGTAAAAATGTGTGGCATATGTACGCAAATTTTCATATTGAAAAATAATCACATTTATTTTATTTCACTATGCATGGAAATAATAAAAAAATGTCTCCATATATGCTTTTATTTTATAAATAATATTTACGTAGAGAAAAGAATATAACACTGGAATAAAAGTACACAAGACGTTAACATACACTTTTAAAAAAATGTCATCTTGAAAGTTTTCATACAGACCGAGGAAGTATGATGAATACTTAACACGGAATTTTAAATACAAAATGTGCCTTAATCTGGCATTAAGAATTTTAATTACCTGTACGAATATTATAGTCTCTAATAAGCTGATGTGAACGTTTTCCCTTACGCACTTTTCACACTTACTACAGATATCTATAGGTTTTTATTTTCTCTATATTCTCCCCCCCTCTGGGGGATCGACGTAGAGAACTCTGAGAAGCTACTAGCTAGTATCTATGCCTGGGCAGTCTCGGCCACAGGGGTATACAAATTATGAACCTAGTAGCTCTAAAGGCCCAGGAAAGATCACTTATTAGTCGGCCCGTGGGTCTGGCAAGTGCTAGAGCTCAAGATTCTTGTAGCTCGGGTCGGCGTCTCGGGTTCTAACTGGGGTTGGCCCCCCGGGTATTCCAGGTAATGTCATTGGGCGGCAGGCAGCTCCTGTGATTGGTGGGTAGCAAATCCGCAGCCAATGAAGCCCTGGTTCTATGTTTCTCCAGGTCCGTTGGTCCCAATACCTCCAAGGCTCAAGGACAGGAGTTGAACCCCTGGCCCTGTTTCGGCAGGGGTGTGGACTCGTAGTGCCCTATTTTGAGGGGGAAAGAGGAACACCAAATAAGTTATTATTATTATTCTCTACAGTCTTGTGCATGAATAATATTCTATATAATTGTATACATGTAACTGATTTTTGCCTGCTAAGTGGATATTCATAGGAAGCTGAAACCTCTTTCCTAGTAAAACCTTTTATTGTACAATATTTCAGTCTTTCGTTATTGAAGATTAAATGACATTTTTTAGCTTCTAGTATCAAAAATCTCTGCTCACGAAGAATGACAGAGGCCACAAATTTAATTCCTTCTTCACACTCAGACGATAAGATTTCCTTAGACCATAATTAGAGTCATCATCTTAAACAAATATATTTACAGCTTCATTATCTTCAATGTTTCTTCCATGATAAGTCTATATAGTGTAAGGTTTTACTATTTAATTGTAAAGTTCTAACTTAGGACCCCACGAACACCGACAGGCGAATAATCGCTTAAGTGTGTGAACAGAACACGTAAGACTTAAAGAGGTTTTACAACCCTTTATTTTTCAGTATATTTACAATCAGTTCCTACTTGGAACTTTACACAAAGCCGCCACTCGGGCATGAACTTAAAATAATAATAATTTAACTAAAACTAGCTTAACTAAGCTATTTAAAAGGTACAGCCGAAACTATCAAAGATCTAACTAGTTAGCCCCTAAGTATTAATTAAATCGGCGAAGCCAAGCAGTAAGGTATGGCCGAGCGTAGTAACAGCTAAGAGAGACGTAGTTGAAAGGCAAACGCGCGCTAGTCAGGGAATCAAACACTCTCTCCCGAAATCGGTGAAGTCGCGACTTAAATAGTACTCTTCCTCATTTGCATTAACTGCGTTTCTGAATTTACATTCTGGCAGGAAATTGTAAGCTGAAATTAGAACAAGATAGGAAAGATACAAAACTTAAAAATAACTGTTAATAAACTAAGTATAAACCCTACAAAGTTTTAAGTCAAAGCTATAATTTTAGTTTAATAACTGGAGGCATATAATTGAACTATGCATAACTTGAGGACAATTATCCCCAGAGGCAATTTTTTTCTGAATGCCACGATGAACGTCGAGGTCGTTTTCCAGATTTCAAAGTAATAATAAAAAATGTGTTGTTCATCTCCATATTTTTATCTCTGAGATTATTACTTCTGTGATATGAAATAAACCTGTTTCTTAATACGTAATTCCTATTCACTGAATTCATATGTACCCATGGATAATCGCCACTCCCTTCTACAAAATGCAATTCAAATTCAAAACTTCAACAAAATTTAAAACTTAAACTATTAGCCATTACTGGTAGATTATATATTAAATTAAAATGAGTTCTTCTCGTACGAAACGTATAGAGCAGGCAACCTGCTTTAAGATTTCGATTGTTTACAACAATAAACTAAAACTCAAACCTACTTAAATCTGAAGTAGGAGAGGATATAGCTGACTTCTTAATAGCCAACAGTCTAATTAGCTCTGTGATTTCTGCAAGCAACTCTCACACACAATTTGGCAGCAACACTGTGCAAACTCTACTAGTCTCAAATTTAAGACCCTACTTTTACTCTACACCGTTCGCAATTCAACGCTCTCAAATGTCTGGTCCTTAGCGAGTATTGTAGCAAGTCAAGAATAATAGGATATAATTAAACTTACTGTTAGTAAAATAAAAAAGCAAATATTTTCACCAATATATAAAATAAAAATATATATATTTTTTCAAGTCATCTATGAAAAATCTGATGTATACACTGCATGACTTCCTTGTACGGAATATTAAATTGTATGTTTTTTTGCTGCATTTCATTTAAACTTACTTCCTCGAATTTCATTAGAGATATATTTTCATTCCATCAGTTCAGTTCTCACTTCTTGACTACGCAAAAATACATAAAACCTCAAAATATCTTTATTAAATTTCGAAAAATATAGAAAAATATAAAACACCAAATACAGTTAAAACAATTTTAATAAAATTTTTATAATTTAAATTACAGTTTCTACGAAAAAACAAGCAATTTGACCAGCGGGCAAGAAGGCAGATTTTTCGTTGCATAAAACTGAAAGTTTACTTTTGATCCCACTCTGCAAAAATACACTGAAGGGGCAGAAAATGACTTAATTCATTATTCTGCTAAGTTTCGAATGTAAACAAATTTGCCTGCAATGGTAAAACAATTAATCCCAGCACGTAAACAAATTTTTAAACTGTTGATAACTCTACAACTATTGAATGCAATTAACAAAAGGTATAAAAATCTTAACCGGAAGCTATAAACAATATAATTCAATCATTTTAAAGCAAAAATTGCACAATTTACAAACACATAAGAATAAAAAAAAATGAGCTCACGTAGCCGAGTAACAGAATGAGCACACACACACAGACATATATATATATATATAACATAGATAG